>CM060319.1:68930804-68953304 GCA_030674155.1 Stramonita haemastoma
CTGTCTTAAACCATTGTTGTAATGTTGTTTACAGGACCCTTTTAAATCTCCGTATTTAGATGTATAATGTGTGTATGTAGATGTGGATCTGTATTTGAGATGTCTTAGTCCAGTATGCATTTTAGTACATCTATTTAACCATCTGAATTTGGAAGAGGTGTATTTTAAAATTTAGAGTCGTAAATCTATGTGTCAGGTCTGTGTTTGTCTATAAACTAATGTCTGTGTTTTATATACTTTTGAAATTCTATGTCAGGTCTGTCTGTAATTTACTATGTTTTAGATGCGTTTTTACTGACAGGTCTATGTCATTTAATATTTGTGTTATAAGGGCGTTTTTCTTCTCTCTGTTAGGTCTGCCTATGCCTGTAATTTACTGTCTTTAATGTGCTTTAGAAGTCTGTATGTGGGCATCCTTTATGTTCTACATATTTCCAATGTCTGTCTTTCATTGTATATTGATAAAAATGTCCAGACCTGTGTTGCATTTTAGAATGTTGTATCAATGATGGATTTTACAATTTTTTGTCTTTGATGTATTTTAGAATTTTGTATCTTTGATGCATTTCAGAATGTTTTAGCTTTGATGCATTTTAGAATTTTGTATCCTTGATGCATTTTACAATTTTGTATCGTTGATGCATTTTAGAACTTTTTGTCTTTGCATTTTAGAATTTTGTATCTTTTATGTATTTTAGAGTTTTGTATCTTTGAAATATGATTATCTTAAGTACAAAACTCTAAAATGCATCAAAGTTTAGAGTGTAGGTATATTTCTAAAGCATCTTGCATGAATTTCACATCTCCAGTGCTTGTAATCTGTTGACTGTATCCATGTATCATATTTCACTGTCCTTTAGGTTTGTTTGGTAACCAGTCAGAGTTCCAAGGTTTACTAATGGCCAGTTGTTGGTTTTTTTAACATATGCCATCCCTTATTCCTACTTTGGTAGCAGATTTTAGGGAATTTATTTATTTTATTTTATACCACTTTATGTCACAGCAGATTTCTCTGGTGAAATTCTGGCTGCTCTTCTGGGAGGTGCCCTAAGTGCAGTGCCTACCTATTATTATTTTTTCCCCTCAGGGATGGTGTCTAAACATCTGTATGTTAATTTATTGTTGATGTCTAGATCTGGTGTTAACTTTGTTTTTTTTTAGCTTTATTTTCTGGTGAAGTAATGGTAGGTAAAGACATCCCATAACAAATGCAGTCATTGGGGAGCAAAATGTGAACTTCTCCAGGGGCCAGCAGATTGAGGGCAGTGCTCACCTCCTCTCCCTCTTTGCTTTACCTTGCCTGACCCTAAAGAGGCATTTTACCATGGAGAAACTGGGGGACTAGAATGAAGTCAAGGTGGGCAAACAGTCCCCCATCCACTTGCTAAGCATGCTGATTGTTGCTTCACCTATTAGAGGAAAGTGAGTGCTCTGGCCACCAACCTGTCTGTCCCTGATGCTTGAGTACATTCCCCCCGCTGTGAATAGCTACGTGCCTGCTTTAGGAGCAAGGGAGAGGAGATGGGCACCACCCTTAATATGCTGGCTCCTGGAAGAGCTGAGGTATCTGACGCCTCACTGGCCAATGACCGTACAGGTTAGGGAACACCTCTACCTTACCTTTTAAACTTTGAACAAGACAATAAACCCAGGCCTATGTGTGCAAAGGGGCACAACATCTTGAGGAAATTTTATGCCTATAAAAGCAAGTGACAAAATTGTCCCTTTACAGGTGTGGTGTTTAGACACCATCCCTGAAATCCTATTGTAGGGACTTAAATTAGGGGGAGGGGACGTCACATACAGAAAACTCTTGCCATTGGCAAACCTTTGAACTTTTACTTAAGCACATTTTAAAATGAATGAAATGGTTGTTAAATGACTGATGTCTTCCATCACATTTGAATGCCTAGGGAAATTGCCCAAAAATGTAAGTTTTTTTGGTGGCATTATCAATACCTGTAGTACATCCATATTTATGATGTTTGATGTTTTTAATCTGTATACCCTTTTCCATGTCTGTTGAAGAGGTCTTCAATAGTTAAAATATAGGAAATGTGCATTTTCATATGCTTATTTCTGTGTCATTATTCAGATGCTCATCTCTGATTTGCTTGTCTAGATTATATCTTTTCATTACTGTTTAGTAGTCTGAATTTGAAGCATTTGATTAATCTTCATGTAGAAGCTTGCTTTCCAGAGTCCCTGTTTACCAGATACAGTTTGGGTGTCATTACTTCAGATAACTGACATTTGATGTCTGTATCTGTGTGATTAATTACATGTGTGTAATAGTTACAGATGCCTTTGTTTCCTATTTCTGCATTTATAAGTTTTTGTTTTACATTATGATCATTGACAAGTATTTTGGATATTTGTACACCCATCTCATGTTTATACTTAAATGATTTAAATATAGTTTACATGTATGTATCTTAGATATGTTTATTTCAGAAGCTTGTATTCAGATGTCTGCAATATCAATATCTATAATCAGATGTCTTTACTTTTGAAGCCTTTACTTCAATGTTTTTTCATTCCTTCTTTCCTTTCATGGAGAATGAAATGAGTACTGGTGTGTTTTTTACATCCAGTCCCTGTGTACATTTTGTCCTCTGTTCCCAAGGAGAACAGCCCAAATTTCCTGCAGAGAAATCTGCCCCGAGTGAAGGTGGTGGGCAAGAAAACTCCAGGATGAAACTCCACACCAAAGTCCTGTGTCCAAACATAGGTGAACATTTCAAACCCACATTAAAACCTGTTCCATTGTTTGGAAGAGTAGGCCATTGTGTACTGATATGAATAATTGACAAAATAGAGAAACACTTGTGTTTACTGGTATCATACTTCCACATCATCCCTGAAGTTGGAATGCAGCTAACTTACTGGTGGGCAAATTTGTTTTTATAATATAAAAACAAAAACTTACTGGTGGGCAATTAAAAATAGATATATAAACAACAAAAAACTTACTGGTGGGCAAACCTTCAAACATAAAATTTTATAATGAAACTCTAGGCACCCACCATCCCCTTTCAAATTCTCCACTTTGAAATTACAGACATCTGCATACAGGCAGCTGAAGAATAGCAGTAGAATGCAGGTGGTTGTGATGGATTGGTATTACCATCATTATTCATTCTGATGTGGAAAACCTACATGTAGACCTTTATGACTCTCCCTCTCTCACACACACACACACAAACACACACATTCACACACAGACACATACACACACACTGACACAGACAAACACTGACACAGACACACAAGACACATACACACATACACACTTATACTCAGGAACACAAAAAATGCATGTCAAACGTGTGTGCATGAACCCCCTGTGCAGTAATTGAAAAACAAAAGTTGTCAGATTTCTTTATTAATGAGCACATCAATGAAGGAAGAGGGGGTGTGTGGTTGTGGTTATATTGGAGATTTTTTTTATTTCAGCAGTAGGGGTGGATGAAGGATGGTGTAGACAACACTTTACTGCACTACAATACACAAACTACACTGCATTGCACGACATTCCACAGAGGCATTATAGGGACACAATGTCAATCTTAGTTCTTGTGGCTGGTGGCTGCCAATACCTGGGTCTCTTTCAACATGGACACCACCTGCACACAGAATCATAAGTGACACTGGTTAGTCACTGAACAATCACAGGATTGAACTATATACCCAGAAATTTTACAGTGCAGTATTTTTTTTAGTTCCTTTAAGAGTATATTTTATTACTATGGGTTTTTGTAAATATTTTGTAGTGAATTTTTTTTAGGTGTTTTTTTGTTGTTGTTATTTCTAGATTGTTAGTTTGCTGTTTTGCTTTATTTTTATGGTGTTTTTTGTTGTTGGGTGTTTTTTGTGGTTAACTTCTTTTTTTTTCCCTTGATAGATGGCTGGATAAAAAAAAACAAATCAATAATTATTCAATATACCATATGGAATTAAAATTTTGATTTGACTCGACTAAGGATTTCTTCTTCTTGTTATTGTTATTCTATATTTTATTTTTTAATCTTTTACTTAGAGGATAACAAAATAAGCACTTGTGTGGGTTTTTTAAATATTTAATCCCATGTGTATGTGGTTTCCTAAACATTGCTATTTGTTCCCACCAGCACACTATGGCCTATTCTTCCAAAATATAGAACGTGTTTTAACATGTGTACAAGATAACACATGCCTATACTGTTCAACTGGAAAAGAAACCTTGGGCAGACATCCTGCTGTCAGTGTGTTTGGCTTACAGTGAGTGATTACTTCCCTTGGTCTGTCCAAATCTGCTGTCTTGGGGACAAAAGCCTTCTTTCCACATATCTCCTTTTTGCTGGTTTTAACCCCCCCCCCTGTATTTATTCTCATATGTATAGCATCTTTCTATTCTACTATATTTAGTTTATTTATTCTAATAGTTAGAACTTCACCTTTTAAATGTGATTGATTTGAAGTGCATTCATTCTGATAATAACTTTGTATTTAAAAATTTCTAGTGTTTTTTGTGTGTGTTTATTCTGAGAATTATATTTTTGTCTTTCTATGATTATTTTTTTTAGTGAATTTATTCTGATAGTTATAACTTTGTCTTAAAAATTCTCTTTGTCTATTGTGATAATTGCAAGTTGTCTATTAATTTTTTGCATTGGTTGTCTATTAATTTTTTTTCACTATATGTATTCTGATAATCATAATTGTTTTTAACAAATACTTTGTACTGTGTTGTTTATTTTGATATATATATATATATATATATATATATATATATATATATATATATATATATATATATATATATATATAAATCATAAAGTAATATATATTTGTTGTTGTTGTTATATATATATATACATATATATATATATATATATCAGAATAAACAACAGTTTAAATCAGTTTATTCTGATATCAGTTTATTCTGATATATATATATATATATATATATATATATATATATATATATATATATATATATATATATATATATATATATATCTAACAACAACAACAAATATATATTACTTTATGAATTCTGGTAATCATCAGTTTCACTTTTTTATTTTTTATTCAGTATATTCTGATAATAATTTCTTTTATACTGTATTTATTCTGATGTTTATAATTTTGCATTTATCTATTTATTGTTTTTTTTCCAATGTATTTACTCAGATAATTATAATTTTATCTTTGTCTTTTTTATTTGATTTTTTTTCAGTTGATTTATTTTATACTTACACTTTTGTTTTTTATTATATTTTTTGGTGAATTTATTCGATAGCTATAACTTTGTCTTTTTATTTTATTTTACTTTACTGTATTTTCTCTGACAATTCTAGCTTTTTCTGACAGACCTGTGCCTACCTCCTGCATTGGTTGTCAGCCTGTTTCTCCTCAGTCTCTCCTGGTCTTCAGGGCTGCCTCCCTCCCTCCCTCCAGTCCTGTTGCTGCACTGTCCTTACCTCTCTTGTGTCTTCACATGGGCTGCACCACACCTGGCAACACACACAACACACAATGCTCACTTCTCTAGAAACAGCTATTTTTTCTACAAATGTATATAACACTGTCTACAATCATGTATTCATGTACTTCCATTGAGAGAGAGAGAGAGAGAGAGAGAGAGAGAGAGAGAGAGAGAGAGAGAGAGAGAGAGAGAGAGAGAGAGAGAGAGAGAGAGTTTTAAAATTATTTCTTTTGGGTTTTTTTTTTCCAAGGATAATGAAATAAGCAATTATGTCCTTTCACATGCTGTCCTGGTGTGTATGTAAATGTGTAAATTTTGGTATTTATTCCCTCTGGTACACATGGGCCTACTCTTCCAAAAAATTGTGGGCCAAATGTTCCAAGTAGATTCGCACACCAATTTTGACTTCTGGTCTCATCCAAAGGACTTATGGGGGTGGGGGTGGGACGGGGGATTAGCACTGATGTTAACTCCAGAGGGTAAATCCTTTTGAATAAGATTGAGCCTAGGTTAGCAGATCACAAGCACAATGCATATCACCCTGATCACCAGTGCATCATGAGAGAGAGGGAGAGGGAGATGGAGAAGGGGGGGGAGAGATGGGGATAGAGAGAGGGAGAGAGAAAGGGGGAGAGAGAGAGGGAGAGAGAGAGAGGGGGAGAGAGAGGGAGAGAGAAAGGGGGGAGAGAGAGAGGGAGAGAGAGATAGGGAGAGAGAGAGACAGAGAGAGAGGGGGGGGGGGAGAGGAGGGGGAGAGATAGGGAGAGAGATATAGGAAGAGGGAGAGATAGGGAGAGGGAGAGATAGGGAGAGGGAGAGATAGGGAGAGGAGAGAGAGAGGGGGATACAGACAAACAGATAGACAGACAGAAACAGAGATTTCAGACTTCAGATTGATTGCACATTAGCCAGTTGCATCATAAAGGAAATATTTATCTTCCCTTCTCCCACACTTAGGCTGTGGCCATAGTAAACCCCGGCATTTTGACGCCATCATATTTGACAGGCTAGATGAAAAATGCTGCCCAGCTGAATTACTCTGTGGTGTCACTGATAATGGCTGTGCTGGCCATAGTAGAGCAGCCCGTATTTTTAACTGTGGTTTTGAGCTGAACACATCCATTTGCCAGGTTGATGGAAAGGAAAATAATCAAGAAAAAATTTATGGTGCTTCAAAAAATTTGACTACACAAACTAGTAAATTGACCCTTTCTGATTACATTCGAGTGGTTTTGATAAAAGTTTTGTGGGGGCATTTTACTTTTGATGTCAACTATTTTCTGTTGATTTGGGTGGGGCCGGGGGTGGGCAGAGTATCAGACCCCACGGTGGGGGTGGGGTGGGGCTGAGTATCAGACCGGGTTGGGCAGGGTTGGGGCAGAGTATCAGAGGCTGGGGCAGCCTGTTTTTCACATCATTTGCAGTCTCCTGGTGACCACATTGTCAGAAAGAGCCTGTTTTCACATCATTTGCAGTCTCCTGGTGACCACATTGTCAGAAAGAGACCAGCAACAACCCTGGTTGACTATGGCTGATCTGTCAAATCTTTTCTACTGTTAAAGAGACTGCCGTCAAAACAGGGCTGGGTTTACTATGGCCCTAGCCTTACACACACAATTTACACATTACTTTCCTCTGTGTGTGTGTGTGTGCATTTTTGTGTTTTGTTTTGGTTGTTGCTATTTGTTGCCATTTGGGGTTTTTTTTGGTTTCTTTTTTTTTCTTCTTCTTTTTTTATTGGGGGGGGGGGGGGGGGGGTATTTGTTTTGTTTTGTCTTTCTGAGTCTTGGGTTTGTTTATTTTTTTATTTGTTTGTTCCCTTGCTTCAGGTGGGGTTTTTTTAATTGGGGGGGGGGGGGGGGGGGGAATCTTTGTTTTTCTTGTTATTTGCTTTATTTTAATTTTTCAATTTTGGGGTTTTTAAAAAATATAGTTAATGTTTTTTGTGTGATTTTTTTTCTTTGGTAGGTTTTGTTTTTGATTTAATTGCTTTTGTTATTTACTGTATGGGGGGGGGGGGGGGAGCTTTTTTTATATTCTGTGCATTTGTATTTTTTCTTCTTGGGTGGGTGTATTTAAAAGATGTTTTCTGTTTATCTTTTTTGTATGACTTGTTTTGTTGAGGTTTTTATTCTTATACATGCTCATTATTTTTTTTTAGTTTGCATGACACTGCTTATTCAATGTACCATCTCAATAAAAGTTTGACTTTGACTCTAACCCTGTATTTTTCCATTGCCCTTTTTGTTATTGCTGTATTGTTGCTCTAAGTGGTGATGAGGAAATATCATTATTATTGTGTCAGTTTTATCATTATCAGTGTTTTATTTCCTTGATATTTCTTGTTTGGTTCATATTGGATGGATACTGTAAATGGAAACAAGCACTTCTTTAAGAGCATGAGCACACAGGAGAACATGTTGATGTGTGTGGAGAGGAGAGGAGGGATGTCATTGCTGACAGCCTTGTCAATACTAACAGGGAGGAATGCCTGATAGTATTATTGATTTGTTTTGCTTTGCTTTTTTATTATTAAAAAGAATGAGCTATTTTATTTTACTATTAAACAAAAAGAGATTTCCTTGTTTGTTTTATTTATTTATTTCCATGCCTGCTTTACTTCTTTATTTCCTTGTTTGTTTTAATTGTTTATTTCCATGATTTTTTAATTTGGCTATTTGCTTTAAAAAAAAAAAGCTTTATTTTCATTAATTGTTTTATCTATTAATTTCCTTTCTTGTTTCCCTCTTTCTTTGTTTATTTCCTGTGTTATCTTATCTTTTATTTTCTTGTTTAGTTTTTATTTCATTGCTTACTTCTCTATTTTCTGTTTGCTCTTTATTTTCCTGGTTGTTTTATTTGTAACTTTCTTTGTTTTATTTATTTCGTGTTTCTTTTATTCATTTGCTTCCTTGTGTTACTTGTTATTTTCTTTTTTCTTCAATTCGCTTTATTTCCTGTTAACTTCCTTGTTTACTTCCTTTTTAGCTTTTTTTGGTTTATTTCCTTGTTGTCTCATTTGTTTGTTTCTTTATTTTACATGTTTATTTTCTTGTTTGTTTAATTTTATTCTTTCATTTTTTGGGGGTTTGTTTCTTTGTTATTTTTATCTTTTCCCTGTTTATGTATTCAGTTTGTTTGATTTATCTTCTTTTATTTAGTTCCTTGTTTATTTCTATGTTTTACTTGTTTTATATGTTTATTTCTGTGTTTGTTGCCTTGTTTAATTTTTTTTCTTTATTATGTTTTCTTGTTTATTTCATTTATTCATTCCCCAGCTTGTTTTATTGGTTAACATCCTTGTTTGTTTTATTTCTTTCTTTTCTGTTTTGCTTTTCTGTTTGTTTCCTTGTTTGTTTTATTTGCTATTTTCCTTGTTATTTTGCTTATCTGTTTTTGCTGTTTCCTTTTTTTGTTTGTTTGTTTTATTTAAGTCTTTTTTTTGGTTTGCTTTATATTTCTGTATTTATGTTATTTGTTTATTTCCTTGTTAGTTGTATATGTCTATTTCCTTGTTTAAATTTTTGTTTGTTTTATTCATTGATTTGTTTATTACGTGTTTATTTCCTTTTAAGTTTTATTTGTTTATTTCCTTATCTCTTTGTGTGTGATATTCTTTATTTGTTTATTTTTTGTTAAATCTAGTTTTCCTTTCGCTGCCTATTTACTTGTTTTTTTGTTTATATGCTTGTCAGATTTATTTGATTACTACCTTGTTTGTTTTATTTTATTTTTATATCTAATTTGTTTAGCTTCTTGTTTGTTTTATTTGACGTTTCCTTAAATGTTTCCTTGTTTGCTTCCTTGACTTCCTTGCTCAATTTATTATTTTATTTCCTTGCTTGTTTTATTTGATTTTTTTCCTTGTTTATATCTTTATTTCCTTTTTAGTTCCCATGTTTGTTTCCTTGCTAGTTTTATTTATTTCCTAGTTTGTATTTTCCCCTCATCCTTTCCTTGTTTTATTTGATTATTTCCCTCTCTATTTTCTTGTTTCTTTCCTTGTTCGTTTTATTTTTTGTGTGTGTTTCTTTAGTGTTTATTTCCTTGTTTATTTTCTTGTTTATTTTTTTGTTTTATTTGTGTATTTTCTTGTGTGTTCTATATGTTTATCTCCTGATTTTACCCATGTTTTGTTGCCTTTTCCTTGTTTTTTATATCTATTTCTTGTAAATTTCATTGTCTGTTGATATCCTTGTTTATCTTATTTACTTCCTTGTTTGTTTTGTGTGTTTCTTGGTTTATTTTCTTCCCCTGTTTGTTGGGTTTCTTTTTTGTTCTTGGTTTTGGTTGTTTTTGAAAAAAAATATAATAGAGTATGCATAAGAAAGAATAGGTGTTATTGTAACCTTATATTATCTGTTTGATATTTTCTGATTTGTGACGCTCCACCACATAATGAGACGGAGTGCACATGAGGTCAATTTTTAGTTATTGATATGTTATTAATGTGCAATAAAGTGGCTATCAAATGCAAAAAACAGATTGAAAATCGGACAGTTCTGTGCAAACATTATTACAAATTGAAATGATAGACTGCAGGATGTGATAAAATGAGAAACTGGCAAGTTTATTTTACTAACAGGTTGTCAGAATGAGTGCTTTGGTATTTTCAAAACACATTTAAAAGTGAAAGAAATAAAAATTATGCCTTGATATTTCCTTACAAGGTAGAATAACAGATATAGTTTAATAATCAATCAAAATCTCAAAATTGACAGCTTGACCCCTACCTGCCTTTAAAGGCTCCTAGCGCAAAAATGGGTAATGTGCTAAACGACTCATTTCGTGGTGGAGCGCCACATTTTTTGTTTTGATTTACTTGTTTATACTTTTTATTTTGTACCACTTTATGTTTCTTTATATTTCTTTAACTTTTAAAAGTTCTGAATGTATAAAAATGTGTGTGTGTGTGTGTTGTGTGTGTGTGTGTGTGTGTGTGTGTGTGTGTGTGTGTGTGTGTTCTGTAATGTATTTTGTGTTGTTGTTTGGGTTTTTCTTCACTGTTGTTTTCTAATATTGAGTCTGTTTTTTATGGGTTGTGGTGATAATGTAGTTAGATCAAGTTGTTTCTAGATTGCTGGCTTGATTTGAAAAAAGCCAATGCATGGCTTATTCAATCTAAAAAGGTAAAGTAAAGATATCCCATAACCTATATAGTCGTAGGAGAATGAGGCATTGGAGACCTCAGCTTTTCCAGGAGCTAGCATATTCAGGGTGGCGCCTATCTTTTCTCTCATGCAGCTTTGCCTTCCCTGACCCTAAAGAGGGCAGGTACCCATTTACAGCTGGGACGACTGTACTGAAGCAAAGGTGCACAAAGGGTCACCTATCTAATTGATAACCATGCTTGATGCTGCATTGAGAGAGGCAGGCAGCTGTTTCTGATGCAGGCAGCCTGGCTGTTCTTACCACCAAAGGAGGCAGACAAGAAGAGGAACAGATTTCACAACAAAAACCACCAACAAAAACAAGGGTTACAATGATGATGATGATGGTGAAAACTGAAGAAAGAAAAAAATGAAGAAGGCAACAGAGGAGAAAGAAGAGGAAGTAGAAAACAAAAGGAAAGAACTAAGAAGAAGGAAGATGTTGGACAAAATAATAAAACAACAGAAGAAGATAAAACAAAAAAGCAAAAGTAAATAACAAACAAGGAATTTAGAAAAAAAGACATAAGAGAAGAAAAAGGAAGGGGAAGAAAAGATAGAAGAAAAGTTCAGTTCAGCCTAGACAATGACAGCTATGTCATGCCATGTCATGTCCTCACCTTCCTGTGCTGGCTGGCTCAGTCACTGTGGGGGACAGACAGGTGTGGCAGGCACAAGGCAGTCAGTGTCTGTACAACAGCCCTCCCTCTCCTCTCCCTCCTTCCCTAGAGGCAGGCAAAGCAGTGCACAGTCTTCACTGCTGGCTCAGTGTTGGGGACAGACAGGTGTGGCACAGGGCAGTGTTCACCCCCAGACATCAGAAATATCTGAACATCACACACACACAGCCACCAGTATCATCATATGTACATCACACACAAACAAATGTACATCAAGAACATACATACATCATACACAGACACACATCAGAAACAATACTTTCATCAAATAAGTGGCACAAATCATACAATTAATAAAATATGTCAAATTTATGAAAATATTCTAAGAAATGTGAAAAAATAGGTTGCAGCTGAATATTGCTCAAATAGATTAAAAAACCAAACCAACTGTATAAGTGTTCAAAGATTGTGAAAATATTAAGAAAAACAAACAACACTCACCAAGGGGTCAGTGTATCAGGCATTACAACAAGGCAACATTATAGCAAACCTGGCTGTGACAATGTATCAGGTAATCACCCCCCCACCCACACACACAAGCACTGACACACACCCTCATATATATCACCCTTTCTTTTTTACACTTATGTTTACTTACATACAACACTTGTATACACCAACACTTATGAAAATATACAACCTACAAACGCACCACACACACCAGCAGATGCACAAACAAAATACTTAACTGCTCATCCCACATTGTCTTCAGCTGTTTAGGTACACCAGGCCTGTGAACACACAGAGAGTGACATATAGAAATAAAGTCTGACAAAGAATATAATAATAACCCCTCAAACAGACCTATACACATAACCATGCATTGACAGTATACCATATGATGTCAAGGTAAACCAGCAAGTCAAAACAATTCTATGTGAACTAGCTTATTTTCAAAAGGGCAGCTTTAAAGTTTCAGAGTTTCCATTTAATACAAAATATAAAAATTCTGTTCTGTTTTTCAGTACTTATAATAAAAATAAAAAGTACAAAATATTCCTGTAAAAAAAAAAAAAAAGAGACTCTTTTCTGACAAATTGAAATGATGTGTGAGGAGAATCACAGTGAGTTTTGTACCTTTGTGGGGAAAATCCCATCCAATGGTGGAACAATTCTGGAACATGGATCATGCTTCCCCTCATAGATGTGTTCAGCCCCACTCTGCACGTACAGAAACAGACAGCACAAACACAAGTATCAAACATACAGAAGCAAGAATACATCTGAAATCAGCACACACAAATAAAATGAAATAAATAAATAAATGATCTCTATATTCCAAGAGTAACATAGGAAGTATTCTTTTTTTCTTCACCCAGTGTTTGTCCGGATTAGGGATTAGCAAAATCAAGATAAAAACCGAACAACCAAATAAAAAAACCAACAACATAAAAATCAAAACAAAAATCACCCACATCAACACTAAAAGTCAACCTATGGTTTTAAAAAAAGAAACAGGTAGATATTCACCAAGGGCATAATCCCCACCAGATACATTGATAATTATTTTAACAAAAGAGATAAGTATGTTTTCAACCAACACACAATCCATTACTGACCAAACATTAATGTCAAGATACACAAGTTAAAACTAATACAAACAGATTAAAATTGAGATGAGACAGCAAAGAAAACAGCAACAGGAACAAAAAAATTATATTCAGTTGTACACAAATCTTTCTTACTTTAAAACAATATTATGAAGAAATGGGGAAAAAACCTAACAAAAAAAAACTAACAGCAAACAAACATTGAAAAAATAAAAACAATATGATGTTATAGGGAACAGAACATTTTTCAACTGTGTTCAAGAACATTAATTTTTAAAGTCCAAAAAGGTGTAACATATAGATGTGAGGGGAAAAGAACTAGCAAAAGGGAAAAAACCAAAAACCACACAAAAAAAACACAGCCCATCCTTATTTAGAAGACAAGAGTGCAATTTCAAATTCAACACCAAGAACCAAAACATTTCTACCTAATGATAAGTTCAGGATAGCATAATATGTGAAGGTGGAAGAGAGAGAGAGAGAGAGAGAGAGAGAGAGAGAGAGAGAGAGAGAGAGAGAGAGAGAGAGAGAGAGAGAGAGAGAGAAACAGAGACAGAGAGAGACAAAGAGAGAGAAAGGGGTGGGGCAGAGAGAGAGAGGGAGAGGGAGAGGGAGAGGGAGAGAAGAGAGAGAGAGAGAGAGAGAGAGAGAGAGAGATCTCATGTGTTACATCATCATGAAAATAGACCAATAAAGAAAGTTTTACAAACCACCCACAACAAACCCTTCTTTACTATAACAATATTTTTAATGAAACATCAAGTCAATGGCTGTCAAAAATTAATTTCAGGCAAAACACCAGCTCATAATTATATTCCAACTTACAGAGTATACATAAGACAAAAATCAGTTGAGAGAGAGAGAGAGAGAGAGAGGAGAGAGAGAGAGAGAGAGAGAGAGAGAGAGAGAGAGAGAGAAGAGAGAGAGAGAGAGTCTTCAGGTTCAGGTTTATATAAAAAAAAGACCAATCAACAAAGTATTCAAAAACATATGACAACAAGAAGAGATCGAAAACATCTTCACTTCGCCTATCTAGCTGCAGCTAAAGATCAGAAACAAGTTGAACGATTAGAAAAGGTCAGATAAATGTGTGTAGGGATTTTAAATTTCTTAAAATATTAGAAACAAGAAACAACAAAGAAACAACAATGGGGTTGATGCCAAAACATTAACAACAAGTCAATATTATAGCACAACATAATTATATCAATCCCTCTTCTTTTATTCTTGTGTACACATAGCACTTGCATACATACATCCTTAAATGTACAGCAGGAGCACACGTACATCTTACACATATCCACATCAGAGACAATACCTAAGGCAAATAACCTTGCATTAATCATAGAATGAATAATATATGTCAAACTTGTGAAATTTTCTAACAAATGTGTGAAAATTGGCAGCAGGTGAACATTGTTCAAATTATAAAAAAAACTAACAACCCCCCCCCAAAAAAAACCCGAAAGGCAAACCATTGTGTAAGTATTTGTAGAATGTGAAAATATTAGGAAAAAGAACCAACAGTTAATAAGGGGTCAGTCAGTGTATCATGGCGATACAACAAGGCAACATGATAGCAATCCAGGCTGTGACAATGTCTTGGGTAGATTCCCCCCCACCACACACACACAAAGCACTAACTCTTAGATAGTGCAGCTAAAATCATCTCCAGCTCTATGATATTGTAAGCAACATATGAACCCCCACCCCCCACACACACACCCATATCTAACAGCCTAGTTACACTGTGTATACCTACACAGATCACTTTTGTACACCAACACTTAATAAAATATACAAGCCAAAAACAAACCACACACACTAGCACATGCACAGGCAAAATACTTAACTGATCATCCCACATTGTTTTCAGCTGTTTAGGTACACCAGGCCTGTGAACACATAGAAAGGGACATGTGAAAATAAAGTCTGAGAAATAGTATGGTAACAACTCTTCCCCCAACACACATATGCATGTATATACACACAATACCATATGATGTCAAAGTAAACAGCTAAGACAAAATAAATCTGATCTGCATCAGCTTGTTTTAAGATTTGCAGCTCTAAAGTTTCAGAGTTTCCCATTTGATACAAAATATTAGAATACTTTTTTTTTGTAAAGATTAAAATCTTTTTCTGTTTTTTTTGTGTATTTTAATGAAATGAAAATAAAACTCTACAAAATATTCTTTTGTAAACCAATATGAAAATGACTTTTCTTTTCTCTAACAAATCTGACTGGTATGTAAGGAGAATCACAGCCAGTTGTGTACCTTTGTGTGTAGCGACTCTGGAACATGGATCATGCTTCCCCTCACAGATGTGTTCACCCCCACTCTGCACATACATAAACAGGCATCAGAAACACACTTACATCATACACATTACAAACACACAAATATCAAACACACAGAAGGAAGTGTACATCAGAAATAAACACACACTAATCACATAAAAAACAAGGAATGAATGAATAATCTCTATATTCTAAGGGTAGCATAGTAAATATTCACATTTTTTTCATCAGCCCTTGTCCTGAATAGGGATTAGCCAAACAAAAGATAAAAATAAAAATCTAACAACAAATACACATAAACAAAAAATTCCAAATCACCAACACCAACATAGAAAGTTCAACCAATGATTAAAAAAAAGTAGACGTTTATAAATTCAACAAAGGTATAGCCCCCCACTGGATACATTGATAATTATTTAAATAAAAGAGATAAATATTCATTCCACAAACACATAAATCCGTAACTGACCCCAATTCTAATGTCAAGAGAAATACACTAGTTATAATCAAATAGATTACAATTAAGAGGACACAGCAAAAAATGAGCAACCCAAACAAAATCAAAAGATTCATATTTTTACAAATCTTTCTTTGTTTAAAACACTATTATGATGAAAAGAAAAAACCTCTAAAAATATACTAACAACAAAAATTAAAAAATTTACAACAATGTGATGTTAGCCCAAACATAATATTTTTCAAGTCATGTCAAGAACATAAATTTAAAATGTCCGAAAAGGAGTACCTTATATGTGTAGGGAAAAAACCCAACAACAAACAAAAAAAAACAAATACAGCCTGTCCTCATTTAGACAACAAAAATACAATTTCAAATAGAACAAAAGAACCAAAATATTTCTATGTAATGACACATTTAAGGTAGTATATTATGTGAAAGTGGAAAATAGTCACAGAGAGAGAGGGAGGGGGGAGGGAGCATCTTCAAAGTACATCTTTATCAAAACAGACCAATCAACAAAGTATCAAAAACACATAAGGAAAAGCAACGACCAGAAACATCTTCACTTCACTTATCTCTCAGAAAAAAGATGAATGATTAGAAAAGGTCAGGTAACTGTGTGTAAGTATTTTCAACTTTTAAAATATTAGAAAAAGCAACAACAAAACAACCATGAACATTGGGGTGGATGTATCATGCACATACATTAACAACAAGGCCACACTATGGCAAGTCATAAATATACCAATCCCTTTTCTTACAGTCATGTATACCTACACAAAAGACTTGTGTACACCTACACATGGTGATATACAACAAGCCACAAACAAACTATACACACTAGCAGATGCAGAGAGAAAATACTTAACTGATCATCCCACACTGTTTTCAACTGTCTGGGCACATCAAGCCTGTGAACACACAAAATGTCAAAATAAAGTCTGAGTCTTAATAGAATAACCCCCACCCTACACACACACACATATGCATGCATACATGAACACAATAACATTTGATGTCAAGGTAACGCCCCCCCCCCCCCCCAAAGATAGACCAAGTCTGATCTGAATCAGCTTGTTTTAAGAACGGCAAGTCTAAAGTTTTAGAGTTTCCCATTTGATAAAAAACAAGTAAAATCCATTTTTAAAACATTTAAAACCCTGCTCTGTTTTCTGCCACTTAAAAAATTGCAAAATGTTTCTGTAAAAAGCCAACATGAAACTGACTCTTCTCTTCTCTAACAATTTTGAATGGTGTTGTGTAAGGAGAATCAAAGTGAGTTGTGTACCTTTGCGTCAAAAATCCTGTTCAGTGGTGTAGCAACTCTGAAACATCAATCATGCTTCCCCTTCAGTGGTGTTCACCCCCACTCTGCACGAACAGAAACAGATATAAGAAACACTCCTATACACAGGAACAAGTGTACATCACATTCAGACAAATATCAAACACACAAAAGCAAGGGTATACCAGAAATAGACACACACAAATCCTTTGAAAACAAGGAATAAATGAATAAAAAATATCTATATTCCAAGGGTAACAGTAAGTATCCCATACTTTTTCAGCTGGCCCTTGTCCTGATCAGGAGATACAAAAACAACGAAAAAAAACCAACCAAACAACAAAATCAAAACAAAATCAAAACCAAAATCACCAACACTAACAATAAAAGTTAAACCTATGATTTTAAAAAAAGAGACTGGTATACATTTAACAAAAAAATAATATCAACTGGATACATTGATAATGATTTGTTTTAAAGAGATAAATATGTATTCGACAAACTCATAATCCCTTACTGACCTGAATATTATGTCAAGACAGAAACACTAGTAACAATTAAATTAAGTATATTAAAATTTTGAGGAGACAGCACAGAAAAGAACAACATACACAATTTTCTTTTCACAAATCTTTCTTACTTTAAAACAGTATTATGGAGAAAAGGGGAAAAATAACAAAATAACAAAAATTCAGACATTCATACATCAAAAAGAGAAACATATATAAGAAATATACTTACATTAAAAATCATGGCACTAATTAAACATAAGTAAAACATGCTAAAGTTTATAAGAGTATTCTAACATGTATGCAAAAAACATCAGCTGCAGCTGAACATGGTGTGAAATAGATGAAAATGAAAAAGAGAACAGTGCATAACTATTTAAAGATTGAAAAAATATTAGGAAAAAAACAAACATTCAACAAGGGTCAGTGTATCATGGCAACACATCAAGGCAACACTATAGCAAAACAAGTTGTGACAATGTCTACATCATCAATGAAGAGAACAACAATAAATAATGTAAGCAAAATACCCCCCTCCCCACATACACACACACATACATAAAAATATATTTCCTCTGACACCGAATTATACCTACACAAAACATTTGTGTACACCAACAATTATTAAAATACACAACAAGCCACACACAAACCATACAAACCAGCAGATGCACAGACAAAATACTTAACTGATCATCCCACATTGTCTTCAGCTGTCTAGGTACACCAGGCCTGTGAACACACAGGAAAGGACATGTCAAAATAAAGTCTGAGAAATAATATAGTAACATCCCCCCCCCCCCCATCCCCACATACATATGCATGAAGGAAAACAGACAATTTTGTTGGATGTCAAAGTCTGATCTGAATCACCTTTAATTTTTTTTTTTTTTTAAAGATTGGCAGCACTCAAGTTTCAGAGTTTCTCATTGTTTACAATACAAAAAGATTGTGTTCTGCTTTTCAGCACTTTAATCAATAAAGAAAACTATTCCTTTTAAAAACCGACAAGAAAATAATTTCTTTTTTCTAAAGATTTTGAATGATGTGTGAAGAAAATCATAGTGGGTTTTTATACCTTTGTATGAAAAATCCCATCCAGTGGTGTAGCAATTCTGGAGCATTGATAATATTTCCCCACAATGATGCCTTCAGCCCCACTCTGCACATACAGACACACATATTAGAAACACACTTATATCAAACACAGAAACAGACACTAGAAACATGCAGACATCAAACACATAGAGGCAAGTGTACATGACTAACATACATACATCATACACAGAAACAGACATCAGAAATACCTACATCAAAGAATTAGCCACAAATTATACAATGAGTAGAATATGTCAAAGTAACTAGAGTATTCTAACATATGTGCAAAAACTGGCTGCAGTTGAACATGGTGTCAAGTAAATGTAAAATAACAGTGTGTATGTGTTTAAAGAATGTGAAAGTATCAGGGAAAAAACAATTAACAAAGGGTGGACATATCATGGCAATACAACAAGAGAACACTATAGCAAGGTAAGCTTTAACAATGTCTACACCATAAATTATGAGGTTAACTTACTCGGAAGGCCAGTTCTCTCCCTTGCTTTTCCACACAAATGGCTCATTTCTAATGGTTAATAAAAAACAAAATCATAAAAAATACAAAACACATAGTAAGAAAATCAGATTTTCTGAACAAATGAATAACATGCCAGGTTAGTACATAACAAAAAGATTGAAGCTCTCACTGCAATATTTGAGCTTTGACTAGCATGAAGAAAATATTCCCAATCTCGAACATCTTTGTTCAGAACACTCACTCTCCATTCAACCTTGGACAGGCCCCGGAAGCTATGTAAAGCAGCGGCCACTGCATAAAAAATCTGCAAACGGCAAACCTGCTATAGCAGACGTCTGTCCAAAACCTTTGCTTTACACTGTTTTGCTATAGCAGACAGCTCTCCTCTGAGAGTTAAACACCACCAGAGGAAACAAATCGGACACAGACACAGACACATAGCACTTAACTCTTGGACAGTGCTGCTGAAACCATCTCCAGCTGTTGGGTACACCAGCCCTGTGACCACAGATACTGCACACAGATCCACCAAGTTTGTAATCATGTGTGCAATACATCAAACCAAATATACCCCCCATTACAACCCACCCCCAATAATACCTTCACCCACATAGGCATGTCAATCCCTCTCTCTAACATTTGTGCAAAAATGACACATCTAAACATATGTCAAAGAGAGAAAAATGAAAAAGATAGCTGGATGTAAGTGTTTAAAATTTGTGCAAATATTAGAAAAGAAAAACAAGAAAAATTCAACAAACAAAATGTCAGTGTCTCATGGCAATACAACAAGGTAACATTATGGCAAGCCAGGCTGTGACAATATCAACATCATCAATGAAGAGCACAGCAATAAACACACCTCAGGTAAACCCCCTTCTCCCCAACATACACAAAAAAACTCTAACTCTTGGACAGTGCTGCTAAAAGCATCTGCAGCTGTTGGGCACACCTAATGTAAGTATTATAAATCCTTCTTCTTAAACTTGTGTATACCTACAAGAAACATTTGTGTACACCAACACTTATAAAAAAATATACAACAAACCACAACATAACTATACACACTAGCAGATGCACAGACAAAATACTTAACACATTGTCTTCAGCTGTAGCCCTACACCAAGCCTGTGAACAGACAGAAAGAGACATGTCAAAATAAAGTCTGAGAAAAATAATAAAGTAACAATACCCCTCCCCTCCCCCACATATGCATGCACTGAAGCAAACACACAATTTTGTTTGATATCAATGTAAATTACCAAGACAGAACAAGTCTGATCTGAATCAGTTTGATTTTTTTTTTAAAGAATTGCAGCTATAAAATTTCAGAGTTTCCCATTTTAAACATAATTTTTTTTTTGCTTTTCAGTATTTTAAATAAAAAAAACTATTCCTTTAAAAAGCTAATATAAAAATAAGAGAATCACAGTGGGTCTTATACCTTTGTATAAAAAAATCCCGTCCAATAGTGTAGCAACTCTGGAACATCAAATATGCTTCCCCTAACATTGTTCACCTTTGCTCTGCACATACAGAAACATACATCAGAAAACACACTCATACACAAAAAACAGACACTAGAAACACACATACATAAAATGCATAGAAGCAAGTGGACATCAGAAACATATATACATCATACACAGAAACAGACATCAGAAAGATACTTACATTAAAGAACTTGCACAAATTGTACATTGAATTAAATATGTCATAGTTATGAGAGTATTCTAACGTATGTGCAGAAAACTGGCTACAGTTGAACATGGTATCAAATAGTTGAAAAACAAAAATAATAACACTGTGTAAGTGTTTAAAGAATGGGAAAATATTAGGATAAAAAACAACTGACAAGGGGTAGACCTATCATGACAGTACAACAAGGTAATACCATAGCAAGTTACCTGCAACAATGTCTTCAACATAAATTAAGAGATTAAATAACACCAGAGGAAACAAACTACACAGGCACACAGACACAGCCACACAATAGCAAAAAGAGAAAAAAAGAGCACTTAACTCTTGGACAGTACTACTGAAAGCATCCCCAGCTGTTGGGTACACAAGTTCTATGAACACAGATACTGAACACAGATTATGAACACACATAAATGAAATATATTATCATGTATGCAGTACAACAACTCCAATTCCACCCTCCCTACCCCCCAATACACACCCTCATCCACACACTCATGTCAATCCTTCTAACATGTGTAAAAATGGGCGGCAGTTGAACATCATGCTGAACAGATATTAGAATAAAAAAAATAACTGGGGTATAACTGTTTAAAGGTTGAAAACAATATTAGGAAAAAGTAAACAACAATCAAGGGGTGAGTGTATCATGGCAATACAACAAGACAGGCTGTGACAATGTCTACATCATAAATGAAGTGAAGAACAAACTACACACAAGAGGAAAGGTCTATTTCTCTCTCTCTCACCCCCCCCTCCCCCACACCTATACCCCCCCCCCCAACTTTTATGGTTGGGTTTACTCCCCCAATGTGGCAGGTAGTACTGGGTTACATGGTTACCAGTAGCAGAGAAAGCCTCTGACCTGACAATTAACACAAAAATACAGATGCTCAGACAAATACTTCACTGATCATCCCACATAATATTTATCAGTCTTGGATATCAAACCTGTTAACACACAAAAAGAACATATCAGAAATAAAGTCGGGCAAATAATATAATAACAACAACCACCTTACACACACACGCATGCACACAAGCATGCATGCACACACACACAAGACACACACACACACACACTTAATTCTTAGTATTGCTGAAAGCATCTCCAGATGATGGGTACAGGAGGCCTGTGAACACAGATCAATCAAGTCAGAAATAATGTATGCAATATATCAACCTCTACCCCCCCCCCCCAACACACATAAATACACTCATGTATACTTACACATAATACTTGTGTACACCAACGCTCATAATAACACACAATAAACCATAAACAAACCATACACAC
The DNA here is from genome assembly GCA_030674155.1 of Stramonita haemastoma. Classification (NCBI taxonomy): domain Eukaryota; kingdom Metazoa; phylum Mollusca; class Gastropoda; order Neogastropoda; family Muricidae; genus Stramonita; species Stramonita haemastoma. The sequence continues at coordinate 68,952,785 of CM060319.1, forward strand.
TAGCAGATGCACAGACAAAATACTTCACTGATCATCCCACATTGTGTTCAATTGTCTTGGTCCACCAGCCCTGTGAACACACAAAAAGGGATATGTAAAAAATAAAGTCTGACAATAATATCACACAGACACACAGACACACACACACACACACACATACACACACACACACACACGTGCACACACACATGTATCCATACATACACAATACCATTTGATGTCACAATATGAAAAAATGAAATTAATAGATTAATAAACCAAGACCAAACAAGTCTGATCTGATTGAGTTTCTTTTCAGAATTGCAACTCAAAAGTTTTAGAGTTTCCCATTTTGAAGAGAGATTTTTTTAAAACCAATACTGATGAAGCCAACCCCCTTTCTCATAATTTTACACACACACACACACACACACACACACACACACACACACACACACACACACACACACACACACACACACACACACACACACACATTTTTCTATCAGAAAACCCCCAAAATACACTTACATGAAAAGGG
>CM060319.1:68958304-68963147 GCA_030674155.1 Stramonita haemastoma
AGATCACAAAAGGAAGAGCATCCCTGACCACAAAGCCAGAATACCAGCACACACACAACACACACACACACACACACACACACACACACACACACACACACACACACACACACACACACGCACACACACACACACACACACGCACACACGCACACGCACACACACACAAAGGCACACACATATACACATGGCTGCAAACCAACACACACCTGCATGCACACCTTAAATCCTGTTCCGCTTTTTGCAAAAGTAGGCCATGGTGTGCCAATGGGAACATATGACTAGATTTACAAAACTGCATACACATAGGGACTGGATGTAAAAAAGAACATGAGTACTTATTACATAATCCTCTAAATAAAAGAAAAAAAAAAAATACACACCTGCGTGTACACACCTGCATGTACACACCTGCATACACACACCTGCATACATAGTCACACACACTGACGCACATACATACACACTCACATGCACACACATACACACATGCACACAGATGCACATGGCAGTTATTATGTAACATTTAGGAAAAAGCACATGTGCACACACACACTCAATAACCAATTTGCCACACACACACATACAGGACACAAGGCTATCTATCCACACAGGACAAACACAGCATGAACACAGAAAGGCCAGGGTGACATACAGACAGGGGACAGGGAAAGTGGGGAGGAATGGGAGATGAACATGAGGGACAATAAAGAGGATGAACTTGTGTTCTAAGCCATATCAACCTTTTTCTTGTGTGTGTGTGTGTTGTTGAAAGTGTGTGGCTTGCAAGCTTTGTGGAAATAAGAAAAAATCAGGTAAACCTGGCATTTTCTATCGTGTTTGCAATGCTTAGTCTACCCCCTACTTTGGCCAACCCACACAGCCAGCCAGCCTATTTTTCAGAACTCTGATAGATTGACCAATCACTGAGCATTTTGACTATGCCTGCAAACAATATATGAATATTCATGACTAATGACCTAAATCTATCCTATGTGTTCCCTGACAACTTCAACCCCCCTTCACACAATTTGTCTCCAGTGGTGGGGTAGTTTTGTCCAAAGGGAAGGAGGGACAAACCTGTATGTGAAAATTAGTGGGTTTTATAAGTTCTAGTTCCTTTGGTGGTTTGTTTGTGTTTATTAGCCTGAAAGAGATAAAAGATGGTGATAAATTATATGAAGTGAGAAACATTAAAAAAAAAAAATTAGGGTGCATTTTGGCATAGCTGTATGTATAGATGTGCATGTATACATATATATGTTAGTACCTGTAATAATAAAAACAGAGACATTTATTCATAATGTTAAAACACTTAAATCAAAAGAACTATATAAATCAACAGCTGCATTGTTTTAGTCTTCTCTATGACTATAAGTACATTCCAAAATTGCCTGGATACATTTAAAGTAGTAAGAGTAAAGTACAACACCAAGGTTTTCAGCTGATTCAGAAAAAAAGGATCCTGGCAGCACTGACAAATCAGATAGCTGAACAGATGTAGACAGATATCTTTGATAGAGATCATTAAAGCCTAGCTCTGTTTTATCATCATTCAGTTTTCACTTTTTAAAAGTCATCCAAGATCTAATGTTAAAAACTACTTTTTGTGTGTGCATAGATTGAATCAGATCATCAATTTAGTCAGGTGCTGCAGATGTGTGAACTGTGTATCTTTTGTAAAATAGAGGTGTAGGAATGAATCAGATGAGCTGTTTCTGCTCTGTCACTGTTATCTCAGGCTGCACTACACACTGCCCTCCCTGTGTTCTCATCATATTTTTTTAAACACAGTAGTGTTTCAGAGGTGGTGAGTCATAAAGTATCTCCATAGACCACATCAATAATAAAAATAGATATTCTTCTTCTACCTGTTCATTGAACCATCAGACAGCAATTATTGTTGTCTGTCATATGAGCCAAAAAGTGCTGCACTAGCACTAAGGGTCTGACAAGTCAGGCCCAGTGCATCCAGCTTGGGAAAGAATCGTTATCTTAATTCTTTCTGGAATAAGGTAAGGAGAATGGACCAAGAAGGTAGAAAACAGACAAGAAAAAGGTGACAGGAAGAAAAAGATAAGAAAAGACACAATTAGGGGGCTACAAAAGAGGAAATTCAAATTTATACCAAATTTTAAGAAGGTGAGGGTGCTATTTATACTGACAGCCGCCCCCACCCCCACCCCATTGCCATGGGAAAAAACAGACATTGCAATAGACAACAGTCTCAAAGACACCAGCTCCTCCCCCCACCATCACATATTACAGTCAAAGCCCCACACCTGTCACATAAATAACAAAAGTAGCAATGCTAAAAAAAAGTAAAAATACAACAAAAAACAGAAGACAAATATTACTACAAAGTTACCATAATCTCTCCCTCTCTTCCTCTCTCTCTTACATGATTAACAAAACACTGTCATGAAGCCCCCTCCCCCTCCATCAATGATTAATTAAAGTCATACCCCCCTTCCAGTTACATCCAAGATTAATCAAATTCATATCCCCTTCCTAGCTACCTAAATGATTAATTAAAGTTATAACCCCCCCTTCTTGCCAGTTACATCAATTGTTAATTTAATTCATAAATATCCCCCTCCCCTCCCTAGCTACATTAGTGATTAAATTAAGTCACCCCCTCCTCCCAGGTAAAGCAATGACTAATGAAAAAAATAACCCTCCCTTTCCCGGATACAGCAATGATTAATTCAAGTCATAAACACCACTACCACCCTCCAAGCCATACTGATAACTGATATCCTTAACCCCCCACCCCCTCCCTCATTATTGCTGACTACTACAGAGAAAAGTGGTGCAGTTTCTGCCGGTGACTTCATTTACTGAACTGCTGTTGCTGTGGCTCTCTGTGTGGTCAGTCAGATATGAATGATGACACATTTCCACATCACTGCATGCTCAGATATGAATGATGACAAAACTCCACACATCCCTGAATGGTCAGATAGGAATGATGACACAACTCCACATCACTGCATGGTCAGATAGGAATGATGACACAACTCCACATCACTGCATGGTCAGATAGGAATGATGACACAACTCCACATCACTGCATGGTCAGATAAGAATGATGACACAACTCCACATCACTGCATGGTCAGATAAGAATGATGACACAACTCCACATCACTGCATGGTCAGATAGGAATGACGACACAACTCCACATCACTGCATGGTCAGATAGGAATGATGACACATCTCCACATCACTGCATGGTCAGATAGGAATGATGACACAACACATCACTGCATGGTCAGATAGGAATGATGACACATCTCCACATTACTGCATGGTCAGATACTGCTTTGGACTTTTTCTCACTGATTCTACACTATCCATGATCATGATCATTATTGTATAACACAACATCTTCCAGCTGACAGCAGCATTTCACAAGAAAACATATCCAACAAGCAGTTGAGGCTTAACTAGCACACTGGCTTATTCACTTGATAAAGCATCTGTTCAGATGTGTGAGTGTGAGAGAGTGTGTGAGTTTGTGTGTGTGTGAGTGTGTGTGTATGTGTATGTGTGTGTGTGTTTTGTGAGATATAGCATGTTTACATGTGGAAGTTTTACAGATATAGATATCTCCTGAGAAAAAGTCCACACTGAAAACTGCACTGTACTGACATCTTTGACTTCAGCACACAAACTGCTGACTGACACAACATGCATTCATACACAAGCAAATGCAACACCCCACCCCACAACATACACATACAAAACTCCCCCCCCTTACAAACTACACACATGCAAAACACCCTCTTTCTCAATATCTTTCTTACACATACTTTCTCTTTCCAAAATGTGTGCAGGTAAGTGCATGTGTATGCACACATACACACATATGCACTACAAGAAGTTAAGCACACACACACTTTCTGACTAATACACAGACAACATGTATTACTTCCTAAACATGGAAATACAACACCCACCCATCCACATGCTTTATACACACACATACAGACTGAACCCCCCTCACTCACCACACACATTGGGCTTGTGCACACACACATACACACACCAGGAAGTAAAGGAAAGCCTTTGCTTGGCATACCTGCAGCAATGTTGATGAAGAGTGGCCTGAGTCTCTCTCTCTCTCTCTCTCTCTCTCTCTCTCTCTCTCTCTCTCTCCTCTCTCTCTCCTCTCTCTCTCTCTCTCTCTCTCTCTCTCTTTCTCTCTCTCTCAATGCACAGAAGATACCCACCAGTCCTTTTTCTATACATCACATAACATTACCTGCAATGGCCTATACCTGATTTTTTAGGAATGTCAAATGTTGAAGGCTATGCAACCTATAGCCTGAAGAGCATCCCAGCCTGGTATACAAACCTTGGCACTTACTTGATAGCTGAAGGGAGTTTTTCTCTCTATGATTCTTTCACCCTACTATTAGGACTGACTTCTTTTTTTTTTTTTTTAGGTTTCCCCCCTCCTCCTTAAAATGAATTCTAAGTTCCTTTTCTCTTACTGTTATATAATTTTCCTTTCTACGACTTTTAAAAAAAATCAACCTCTTTTCCCTAACTTTAGTACAAACTTTCTTCCCCCTATTCTCAGTACAAACTCTTTCCTCTACTCTTAGTACAAACTTCTTTCCCCTACTCTTAGTGCAAATTCACTTTTACCAACATTTAGTACAAACTTCCTTTCCCCTACTTTTCATCATTTTATAAATGATATCAACACTGCTGCAGCTTATTCTGACTTAAAAAAGGAACTGCTTTAAATTAAGTGGGTTTTTTTTCCTGATAATTGCTCCAATACTTTTTTTAAAGAATGAATATCAATTAACATGATAATTATAATGTTTG
>CM060319.1:68963247-68997709 GCA_030674155.1 Stramonita haemastoma
AAAAAGCCTGATAATTATGACTATTTTTATAATTATGTCAGCAGCAGAAGCCTAATTGCTAAAACTATCCTTATAGTTTTGTTACCTGCAGAAAGCCTAACAATCATAACCACTCATAATTATGTCAGAAGTGGAAACTTGATAATTATGAACATCCATCTAATGTCAGCAGCAGAAAACATAATAACTGTTGTTAACATTATGTCAACAACAGAATATCTGATAATTATAGCCATCCTTATAATCACGTCAACAGCAGAAGCCTGATTATTATAACAATCCTTGCCTATGCGAGTGTGTATATATATATATATATATATATATATATATATATATATATATATATATATATATATATATATATATACACACACACACACATATATATATATGTGTGTATATATATATATATATATACATATATATATATATATATATACATATATATATATATATATATATATATATATATATATATATATATATATATATGGCCATGTGTATATATATGGCCATGTATATATATATATATATATATATATATATGTGTGTGTGTGTGTGTGTGTGTGTGTGTGTGTGTGTGTGTGTGTGTGTGAATATTTACAAGTTTATGTGCGCAAATGTGAGTGTGTGCGTTAGTGGGAAGTGTGTGTTAATGCATAAGTGTGTGTGTTAGTGCATAAGTGTGTGTAAGTGTGTAAGTTTGGGTGTATGTGTGTGCATGTGTGTGTGTGTGTGTGTTGTGTGTGTGTGTGTGTGTGCTGGGGTCAGGTAGATCTGTAGTCAGTCACCATGCCCAGTCAGCTACAGAAGCCATGTCAGGGCTGTTGTTGCAGCAAAGATGAAATATCTGATGAAGGTGAAGGAACTGTTTATGCTAACCACTGTGTGATCATGAGGACAAGGATGACAAGGGAAAAGATCACTACAGGAAAAAGTATGTGTGTGAGTGTTTGTGTGTGGATGTGTGTGAGTATACATGAGTGAAAGTGTATGAGTGAGAGTGTATGGGTGTGAGTGTGAGGATGGGTGTGGGTGTGACTGACAAAAACTAGGAAAGGAGGAGAGAGAGGGTATAAGTGTGTGAGAGTGATTTACTAGCTCTATGAAAAGAAGAATAAATGTCAAATGTTGTCTTAGTCATTTAAAATGATAATGCCATGTTCACATGGTTTTTGCATTTACCACATTTCTCAAGTAAAGCCTATTGTGCAACCCGTGAAATAAGAAAGTGGTCTAGAAATATTCTTTGTGATTTGTCCTATCATCATTATCGTTTTTATAATTATCATCATAATTATCATTGTTGTTATGTTTATTATTATTAACATCATCTTTTTTGTTACTAGCACTACCAATATCATTATGATCTTTTCAGATAAATTCCGTGCACTCCTGGCAAGTATTGTGTATATGTGTGTGTGTGTGTGGGGGGGGGGGGACAGAGGGCAACATGGGAGAGGGGAGTGATGTGGGGTGGGCAGCATGGGGGGGTGGGGGGTGATGTGGGGTGAGGGTGTGTGACATAAGGGATGATGTGGGTTGAGGGTGAGAGTGGGCAACATGAGGAGGGAGGGGGGTGATTTGTGGTGGGGCCTGTGAGTCATGTGTGTGTGTGTGGGGGGGGGGGGGGTGAAGGTGGGCAGCCTGCAAAAGGGATTATGTCAGAGAGATTCCTGTCATGGGGAAGGGAATGGGGAGGGATCAGTGTGGGATCTTTGTCACCAGTGTGTGAACTGGCTACCGGATGTATGTCTACAGGTCAAGGTGTCAGTGTTTTCCACAGTGGATGTGTAAAGCCTTTTCAGCTACTGCTGTACAGAAGAAGTATAGGTATTCATTGTCACTGTCATTATAGAAGCCATCAGCAACACAGTGGGTGAAGATCACCTGCTAAAGCCCAGTTAGTATAACAGCCATTTCAGGACTTGTATTAGCATTAGTATTGTATTCATTATTATCATTATTATTAACATATTTACCACCATTATTTTCAGAAGAGCAGACAATATAACTTACAAAGGTTATGTATTCTAACACTTGTATACTGGGGGGGAGGGACAAATCTCTCTCTTGCATGCTTGTTTACATAAGCAAGAACATATGCAAGTGCAACCCCCTCCCCCCATCAAAGCAAAACTTCTTTCACACATTTTGTTTACAACCAGCCAGCCACAATGGCCATAACAGGACTCGACAATTTGTTAAAAAAAAATCCAAGATAACCAAAAAAATATAAAAATCATGAACAAATACTTAGGTAGGGAAGAGAAGACAACTACAAGCTCACAGCTTGGTTTAGGATCATGACGATCATGTTGTCTTTCTTTTGTACTGGTCTGGATACAGCTGCCTCCTTGTCCTGATTTTGTTGTGTTAGGTTTCTATGTTATATGCACACTTGTTTATTTCTCTGTTGCTTTTTACAGTGTCTATCTGCACAGTCTTTACACAAACAACATGGAGTCAGGACTTGCTTGTTTATTGTCTGCTGATTTTTCCTGGTGTCTTCACACAGACAGTGTGGAGTCAGGATTTGTTTATCTATATATTTATTTATCTGCTGCCTTTTCCTGGAACCTGTCTTCACAGCCTTCACACAGACACTTTGGAGTTGCGTAATTATCCAAGGAAACAATCTTTTTCTGTCATTCACTTTTACTCTCTAAGATGTGTCTGGGAAAAATAATGGCATGTCCTTTCCAGCTCCTCTAGTGGGCCACACAGCTTGGTTTCCAGGTTATCTCAACTGGCCACACAATCTTCCTCAGGTCGCTGTATAGTGTACACCTCTGAAAGATATGTTCCCCAGTCTGGTTTTCTTTACCCCAGGCAAACAGGGGAGAAGGAGCAAGTTTCAGCTTTGTGGAAATATGGTGATTTAATGTGCTGTACCCAGTGCAGACTCTTTGATTTATGACTTGATCTTCTCTTTGGAGATAGTGCTAGTCATCCTAATCATTCTTCTCTATTCCAGGTCAGACATTGATTTGATGATTGTTTTCTTTTCATGGAAGGTGAGGCTACTTTTGCATTGTTTTATTTGTGCCCTCTATTTTGCAAGTTTATCAACTTGTTCATTGCCAATTTTGCCACAGTGGGTAAGGATCCATTGCAGTGTTACACGTTTGTTTTGTGTATGAAGCTGTAGTTCCCTTTGGAGTTCTGTTTATTTGTCTGCAGACAGGGCTGTAGGACTGACAAGGCATAAGTGAAGAAAATCACTTGTTGACGTTCATCTTTGGAGTGTGACCATGGTGACAGCTTATTTCAGGGTTTAGGTTTTGCAGGGTGGTTGGTGCAGTGTGTCTCTGTTGGGATGTTTGCTGTTTCTACTTCTCCAGATGGGAACTTGATCAGTACTCCTGCTCCTCCATTAGAAATAGCATCTGTTGCTGCTCTGTCTGTTTCTACTTCTCCATATGGGAACTTATCAGCACTCCTGCTCCTCCAGTGGAGACAGCATCTGTGACTTTCTGTGCCTGCACTACAACTGGGATCAAGCACTGACACAGGTCTCTTTGTAATACCTCCACAAACACACCATCTTGTGGCCAGCACTGCCTGTCCATTCAGCCCCTGCTGTCTGCAACACTGTGTCTCAGGATCTGCTTCATTCTTTTCTTTCTTCTGTCTGCAACACTTTGTCTCAGGATCTGATTCATTCTTCTCTTTTTTCTGTCTGCAACACTGTGCATGTCTCAGGATCTGCTTCATTCTTCTTTTTCTTCTGTCTGCAACACTGTGTCTGTCTCAGGATCTCCTTCATTCTTCTCTTTCTTCTGTCTGCAACACTGTGTCTGTCTCAGGATCTCCTTCATTCTTCTCTTTCTTCTGTCTGCAACACTGTGTCTGTCTCAGGATCTGCTTCATTCTTCTCTTTCAACTGTCAAGGGCAGACTGAAGACTACTCTGTTTAACATTTTTCATGAAGTTTCTTTACCTCACCAGTAAACTTTTCACTGTCTGAGAATCCTGTGTGTATGTGTGTGGGGTGGGGGTGAGGGTGGGAAGCATGGAAGGGGGAGAATGATGTGGGGTAGGGAGAAGCAGGGGAGGGTCTGTGATGTGTGTGTGTTTGTATGTTTGTATGTGTGTGTGTGTGGTGGGGGTGATTGTGTGCAGCCTGCAAAAGGGATTATGTAAGAGAAATTCATGTCATGGGGAAGGGAAGGGGGAGGGATCAATGTGGGATCTTTGTCATCAGTGTGTGAATTGGCTGCAGGATGTATGTCTACAGGTCAAGTTGTCAGTGTTTTCCACAGTGGACGTGTAAAGCTTTTTCAGCTACTGCTGTAAAGAAGAAATATAGGTGTTTCATTGTCATTGTCATTATAAAAGCCATCATCAGTACCAGAGTGGGTAATTATCACCTGCTAAAGCCCAGTTAGTATAACAGCCATCTCAGGACTTGTATCAGTATTAGTATAGTACTCATCATTATTATTATCATATTTACCACCATTATTATCAGAAGAGCATACAATATAACTGACAAGGATTCTATGTGCTAACACAATCCAACACTTTAGGGGGGGCATGGGGGGGGGGGGGGGCAGACCTCTCTCTTGTGTGTTTGTGTGCATGAGCAAGAGAATACATAAGAACATCTCCCCCCCCCCCCGCCCTATACACACACACTCACATTGTCAAAGCAGAACTTCCATTACATATTTTTTTCACATCCAGCCGGTAACAATGGCCATAACAGGACTCTACAATTTTTATTTTAAGTCAAAGATAATAACAAAAATGTAAAGAAATGAATAAATACCTAGGCAGGCAAGAGAGGACAATACAAGCTCACAGCTTGGTTTAAAACCCTCTTGCATTCAGATTCTCGGAACACAAACTGCCCCTAGATCTTGCATTCCATCACAAAAATTAATCAGGCCAGGCACACATGCTCGCTGGCCTTATCCTCCTTCTAAGTTTACTTTCAGACTTTTAACAAGGTTTCTTCTTCTAGCCTGATAGAGCTTTGACATGTAGTAGCAATTAGTGATGGTCACAGCGTGATCGAAATCTACTGTGTGTAAATCCCGGAAAATCCCAGTTTAGGACTTAGGGGGGAGGGGGGAAATTATTTAATCCTGGCAAATTCCAGATCAGGACTAAGAAGGTTAAGATCATGATGATCATGTTGTCTTTCTTTTTGTACTGGTCTGGATACAGCTTCTTCCTTGACCTGGTTTTGTTGTGTCTGATTTCTGTGTTGGACTGGGCCCATGTTTCTTTGTTTATGTGCTGATTTTTCCTGGTATCTTCACAGCCTTTACACAAACAGTAGGGAGCCACCTCATTGTCTATGGAGATAATTTTTTCTCTCATATTTGCTTTTTACTCCATCAGATGTGTCTTGGAAAAATAATGGCATGTCCTTTCCAGCTCTTCTCATAGGTCATTTAGCTTGGTTTGTATGGTTATATTCATCACCCACACAATCTTCCTCAGGTCGGTAAATGGCAGGCATCTTTAAAAGATGTTCCCCGGTCTTGTTTTCTTCACTACAGGCACACATGGAAGAAGGAACAAGTTTCAGTTTTATGGAAATGTGATTCAGTCTGCTGTGCCCAGTGCAGATTCCTAGAATGATGACTTGTTCTCTTTGGAGATTGTGGTAGTCATCATTTTCTACTCTTTTCATAGAAGGTGAGGCTGCTTTCGCACAGTTCTTTTTGTGCCCCTTGTTTTGCAAGTTCATCAACGTGTTCATTACCAGGTAAACCACAGTTCAGGGATCCAATACAGTGTAACACTTTTTGTTTTGAGCAAGGATCTGTAGTTCCCTTTGGAGTTCTGTTTATTTGTCTGCAGACAGGGCTTGTAGGACTGACAGGGCATCAGTGGAGAAAACCACTTGCTGACATTGATCTTTGGAGTGTCTGACCATGGTGGCAGCTTGTTTCAGGGCTTGGGTTTCTGCACAGTAGTTAGTGCAGTGTCCCTGTTGGGATGTTAGCTGTTTCTATGTCTCCATATAGGAACTTGATCAGCACTCCTGCTCCTCCATCAGAGACAGCATCTGTTGCTGCTCTGTCTGTGTAGACATGGCCTGTTCTAGATAGAAGTCTTCAACCAAGGCCAAGGTGAGAGCCTTCTTACTGCTGTCACACTGAGTTCCATTATCATGGAGACAATGACTGTCCTGTTCTTCAGCTGCAGCTTACTTCTGCTCATCTGTGGGCTACTCCACTTTTCAGACTTTTCCCCATGTTGCACATGCCTTCCTGCAGCTACTCTTTCTTCCTCAGCCAATGTAACACATGTTGTGGTGTGGAAGGAAAGAACAATCTTCTCTCTTTATAGCACACACTGTCATATGCATATATTTTTTTTCTTTAATCCTGTACTCAAGCCAAAGTCACTGGTCTTATTGCTTTGAAAATAAATTTGCAGTCTGGAAAGTACTATTTTTCAGTTCAACATGAATTCATGGACGCCAGTGATGTGAAAACAAAGCAACTTTCTCAATTCAATTAAATTCTTTTATTATCTCAGAGACAGATAAATTCAATTATTTGGCGTAGTCTGATCTGGTACACTCACACGCCATGCGTGGTGTGTGGTGAAGTGGCTGCTGTGAACTAAAATGGACCGGCACACTGCCTGCAGATCAGGATTTCCAGTTTTTTTTTGACTGGCTTGACACAGCTTAATTAAATTAACGTCTTCATTCAGCAAGTGACAAGGGAAACATTGAACACCACACGCATTTTTATCTTCTGCTACCGTGGCCTTCTGGATATGGTTCACTGGAATACATCATCACACAATAAATCCAAGGTGGTTCCAATCATGGAAGAATACTAAATGAGAGAAAATCCCAAACCTCTACATCACCAGGAAGTAGCATGCTGCTGACAGCTAGTGACAGGAGGGTAAACAGGTGCAGCTGCTCTGCACAGGGAAACAGTTGAGCTGATGCTAGGTGTACACCTCTGTCAGGCACAGAATGCACAATAAAACCACTGACAACCCCCAGGCTTTAGCACAAAACCAGCATCAATGAAGGAATTGGGTCACCACCTCTTTAAAGCATTATCTTAGGGACTCTGGAAGCTTAATGGAAAATTGGATATATGCTCTTGGACTGAATGATGACAGATTAATCAGCCACATGGCAGATAATTGTGATTATGTATATCATTATCATCACTTTTTATCCTTCTTATTATTTTCACCATTGTTAAAATTAGAGAAGTTAGCAGGTATTTTGATGCTTTACTACAATCCCATATTATATGAAAAGTTCTACATCTCTCTCTCTCACACACACAAACACACACACACACACTGATGAGTGCTGACTCCACTCTCCTAAAAAGTCCTTCGATGAGACTATAAACCAAGGCCCCGTGTGCGAACGCATGCAGAACATCTTGTGCACACGTTAAATCCTGTTCCACTTCTTGTAAGAGTAGGCCATTGTGTGCCGGTGGGAACAGATGACAATATTTACACAACTGCACACACACAGGGACTTGATGAAAAAAAAGCACACGAGTGCTTATTCCATTATCCTCGATATAAAATAATAAAATAAAATAAAAATAAAAAATAACACACACACACTCACTCACACACACTCACTCACTTGCTCACTCACTCATACACAAACATACATTGTCAAAGCAGGATTTTTTTTCACACATATCATTTACATCCAGCCAACCACAATGGCCATAGCAGGACTCTACAATTTAACACAGACACAGACACAGACACACACACAGACACACACACATACACACACAGACAAAGGAATGTGTACTCTCACACACATACACACATCCATGGACTCATGCACACATGTTTCTACACACACATGCACACACAAACAGAAGCACACATGCATACACACACATTGTCAAAGCAGGAATTTTTTTCACACACATTTTTTACATCCAGCTAACCACAACGGCCATAACAAGAAAACTTTCAAAAATGCCCAGTGGGAAACCAGTGAAAGATGTGAGTTCAATTAGATATACATCAACAATTACAAATGCATGGAGTGTTCCTGGTATGCCCTATTGGAACTCTAAAATCTAATGAGAAATTGCTAAACTCAGCAGTGGGAAACCTATGGTCTGCCTTCATACAGTGACTGCAGGCCATTGTGAACCATGATGCCAGCATAAAGAGGGGGGAAAGGCAATGTTACAAGGGGGTAACTGATCACTGATATGCAGGTGCATGTAGCCTACTTGTCCCTTCCTGTTTCTTCTCTCCTTTAACTGCTCTGGAGAGGATTCAGTTCACTGCTGTGGTTGACTGCATTTGCTTCTGTCATTAGGGGCTGATAGGCTGGTGCATGTGCTCTGTTTCACCCTGTCTGTTGTTCAGTCAGTTTTGTGTGATTGGTGTTGGTTGTCTGTTCTGTTTTCTGGTTTTATCCTCATGCTGAGCACATGAATAAGTTCATACTTTTTTGTTTTCTTTCACTTCCCTTCCTGTTAAAACATGACTCTATCATTTCTTTTACTAAACACTAATATTAATCATAGAAATACAGCTAAACAAAACGGGCCAAATCCTTGATACTTTTTCTGTTTCTTAGTTTTCTCATACAAATCACCACTGTCTGTGTGATCTGCTGTGACATTATAATCATCCACATCACGTTTCATCTGAACTCAATCTCCACCAAGCACTAATAAAACAGTGTAAAGACTTGTCATGACAGCATGCCATGGCTTCTGATATCTGTCACTTTTCAATCTCTGACAGCAATCAACTCTTCACTCACATCATGTACACATGCAGAGTTAAGCTCCCACAGCAGATTTTCCAGGCAAGTACAAGCTCCCTCTGCTCTTTCTCTCAGAAGACTAACAAACACATATATACACAAATACACACACACACACACTCTCTCTCTCTCTCTCTCTCTCTCTCTCTCTCTCTCTCTCTCTCTCTCTCTCTCTCTCTCTTCTCCTCTCTCTCTCTCTCTCTCTCACACACACACACTGTATCTCTCTCATCCCCCTATTTTCCCTGCCCCACTCTCTTTGTCTCTCTGAAGTAAAACAAACAGAATCACAAAAATTCTTGTGTCTGCTTCAGACAGTGATGTCAATACTGTCAGTCTTCAACTGAAAACTCCATACCATACTCCACTACATAATAACACCTTTCTGATTTTCTTTTCTACCTTAACTCATATCCATAGTTATGACAACTCTCTCTCTCTCTCTCTCTCTCTCTCTCTCTCTCTCTCTCTCTCTCTCTCTCTCTCTCTCTCTCTCTCTCTCTGTAGCTGCAAATTTATGATAGTATCACTGTAGAGAATTTGAAATGGTTTGATGGGGTAAATGCCCAAAGGAGAGGGGGTGGATCCAGAGACGATGGTACCTATGATCTATACAAAGGCACAATTAATGCACTGGTGCCATTCAGAGTGGTGGTGTACTTTGGTTTGGTCAGGTAATGTGGTGAGTGGTAATGTGGTGTGGTGAAGTGTTCTATGTGGTGATGTGATGTGCTATGTGGTGATGTGATGTGTGTGATGTGTGGTGTGTGATGGTGGTGAGGTGTGGTGAAGTGTGATTTGGTATGTAATGGTGATTAACATTGGTGGTCTGGTGGTGGTGTGTGATCCATCATGTGGTGTGGTGAAGAGTTCTCTGTGTGAAACTGAAGTTCTCTTCAGGAAAGTGGATTCCACATCAGTGCAGGGAAACCATGTCTAAAGTCTTCTTCTTCAGCCTGACTGCTATAAGTGTATTTCCTCATTTTTCAGACAATGTGTTGTCTTCTTCAGCCTGACTGTTATCAGCTGATCTGCAGGTTTTTCTGCACAATTGACCTCTACAAAAATCCAGTTGCAATGCATTCGTTTACACGAGTTGAAAGAACGTGAATATTCCTGATTATGTTCTCAATGAAATAAAAGTAGGAGGAATTCCAGATTATCTCCTAGACAAGTATAAGAGTAGGAAAATCCAGATTATCTTGTACATGAAGAGTAGGGAAAAATCCAGATTATTTTGTACATTAACTAAAAGTAAGGGAATATTTTGGATTGTCTCCTACACAAGTAAATAGTATATTCCAAATTATCTCATTTACTAGTTAAAAGTAATACTATATTTCATACTATCCCCTATACTAGTTTAAAGCAGTGGTATTTTTGGTATTATCTTCTAGAGCTAAAAATTGGAGAATATTCCATATTATCTCCTATACTATTTAAAAGTCAATGGTATATTCCATAATATCTCCTATACTAGTTAAAAGTTGAAGTATATTCCATATTATCTCCTATACTGGGTAAAAGTAGTGATACATTCCAAATGATCTCCTATGCTAGTTAAAAGTAAAAGTATATTCCATATTATCTTAAATACTAAGTAAACAAAAAAGTGGTATATTCCATATTATCTCCTATGATAGTTTAAACCAGTGGTATTTTCAGTATTATCTTCTACAGTTAAAAATTGGGAATATTCCATATTATATTTGACATAAATCAGATAGTGGTGTATTCCGGATTACACACAACACTCCTGATTATCCCCAAACTGAATAACTAGCACCCAGACCACTTCTAGCCAAATAATGGAAACCAAAGTTTTAGATCAGATTTGAACCGTAGACCTTTTGCTTCTCAGGTAGGTAAGTTACTCCTAGACCCCCACTGCCTCCCTTGACACAGTGTGGGGATAGCTGATGACAGACAGGTCTGCCACACTCACCTTGGGGCACACTAACGGGACTTTTCCCACATCACACACAACATACCCTGCAGGAGGAAGAACTGAACAATGGACGCAGCATCCTCCAAGCTTACCTTCACATCTAACTCTGCCAGCTTGAGGTCAGCAACTAAACAGTTACTAAGGAGACACTTACCACACACACACACACGCACACACACACAAAGTGACACACTGACAGACTGAAACACCTAGTGTGTGTTGATAGATAAAATAAAGTGGATACTCCATCCATACTCATCTCCCTACATACACACATCCCCCAACTACACATGCACACATCCCCCAAATTGCACACACATATTCTCCACCTACACACACATCCCCCCTACTCCCTCCCCCCACATTCTCCTTACCACCTCAACACTCACCTCCCTACACACACAAACACACAGACTTTGAAAACACTGTCCAATTTCAGTTTTCGCTTTTTCTCAGGAGATATTCCATGTGCAGAACATTTCATACACCTCACACTTTCTGTCTAGAAATCTACAATGCAAATGCCTGGCAACTGTACAAGCAAGTGTGCTGAACAAGCCTTACATGTATGCTGGGTATCTTCTACCCGTCTGGGAATACTAAGAAAATATCCCTGATGAAGAAACTTGCAGGACCTCCATGAAGTCAGCACAAAGGCACTGAAGCCAGTGTACAGTACAGTGATCAGACATGGAACAGGTCTCCACTGCCTAAATATATTAAAGCTTTAAAGCTTTAATATAGCTATACAAATTACACCATGTTAAATAGCACTGTAACATGCCGGTAAATAACCTTATATCACCTGCTAAATAACCCTATAACACAACTGTTAAATAACCTGTAACACCCTGCTAAATAACATGTAACACACTGCTAAATAAACCTGTAACACCCTGCTAAATGACTGTGTAACACCCTGCTAAATAACCGTGTAACACAACTGCTAAATGACTGTGTAACACCCTGCTAAATAACCGTGTAACACAACTGCTAAATAACCCTGTAACACCTGTTAAACAACCTGTAACATCCTACTAAATGACCCTGTGACATCCTTTAAAACAACCCTGTAACACCTTGCTAATATAAACTGTAACAAGCTGCTGATTAGACGCTGTAACACCCTGCTATCTAATCCAGTAACCACCTTGCTAAATCCCTCTATGTTCTTTATGTGTATAGAAAACAAAACAAAACCACAACTCAACAGCAACAAAAGAACACAGAGAAAATGAAGCCAGGATAAAGTAGAGCCACACAGTACTAATGATCCCACACTAAAAACAGTGGAAACAAACTAGGATCCTGCCCCTCTTCAGCTTTACTGAATTAAAAATAAACAGACAAAATAAAGTACCCACTCTTTGTGTTCATGGAGGCAAGCTCCAACAAACAAATCATCTTCATTCTTCAAATCCCCACCTTTTTAAGTTCCCTGCATCTGCCACAATCACAACACACAACAAAGAGAGAATGAAAATAAAACAATGAAAAGATGGACGAAAGTTATCCTAAAAAGCTATACAGCTCATTTAGCAGGCCACATAATTTATAATCTAACACAATGTGTTATTATGGATACAATAGCCATGGCAATGTCTTCCTTTTTTAAAAAATCAGGACAAGTGTCACTGAGGTTTGTACTTTCCTCTGGCCAAGTGACCCTATCATAACCCCCTGTAATGCTAAACCAGGTCATATACAGCAGACAAAGAGAGACAGAGACAGACAGTGAGAGAAAAAGAGACAGAGAGAGAGATAGACAGACATACAAAGAGGTGGAGAGATCAAGAAAGAAGGAGGAAGACAGACAAAGAGAGAGAGAGAGAAGAGAGAGAGAGAGAGAGAGAGAGAGAGAGAGAGAGAGAGAGAGAGAGAGAGAGAAGAGAGAAGAGAGAGAGAGAGAGAGAGAGAGAGAGAGAGAGAGAGAGAGAGAGAGAGACAGACAGACAGACAGACAGACAGACAGACAGACAGACAGACAGAGAACAGAGACAGAGACAGATATACAGAGTGAGACAGACACATAGACAAAAGGAAAGGGAGAGACATCAGACAGAGACAGAAAGAGACAGACAGAAAGAGAGACAAACAAAGACAGAAAGAGACAGAAACAGAGAGAGAGATAGTGAGGGAGACAGAGACAGACAGAAAGAGAGAGGCAGACAGATGGCACAGGCCACCTATCCTACACTAGTCAGCCACATCTAAAATTAGCCACCCTGTCTTTGTATCCCCCCCCCCTCCTTTCCCCCCCCCTCCCCCCACCATTGTGTCTCAAACCATCCCACCCTCACGTGCAAGGCGTAAGAGGAAAATAGCTAGAAAGTTGGCAAAGCTTAGATTCGCAGTTGACTCAACACACAGGGGCTGTGTTCTACAGTAATATTGACAAGATTTTCCCCAGATTTGAACCCCTCAAAAAGGATGAACAGGTTGACCAGATACAAAAATATTGAAGGAAGTTAAAACATGAAACTTTAAGATTATAATCCTGGCTTTGACAAAGTCAAATTTATTTGAATTCAGATGGAAAATTGCCATCAATTTAGGTCACTGGCAGGGAAGTTACCACTTTTCAATACTAAAACAAAGAGCAGCCTGACCTGAACATCCAATCTACCTGTTAGTTTTTATTATAACCTCTATGCAGATCAAACAGATCGATTCAAATTTACTTCTTCACAACAACAAGAGAACACTGCATTGAATACACATGAATATATATGGCTGAAGAATTCTGCAAACATTAAAAAGCCCTGAAAAGTTGGAAAACAAAATTTGAGTGGTCACTTTTCTCAACTGTTACAGTGGAAAGAACACCATGTTTAAGTGAGGAGACCCTTTGATGGGGTAAGAGTGTGATATCAGATTAGTTAAGATTAGATTTCAGGGCTCGAGTAACAGTGGCTGAGAGCAGCAAAAGTGGGGGTAAAAAACTGTAGTGATGGACAGAGACAGACAGACGTAGGAGAGGGGAGAGGGGGGGGGGGGGGGAGGGGGGGGGGGGGGGGGGGGGGGGGGGGGGGGGGGGGGGGGGGGGGGGGGGGGCGGGAGAGAGAGAGAAAAACAGACAGAGACAGAGAGACACACACACACAGACAAGGAGACAGACATGGAGAGAGAATAAGATATACACAGACAGAGAAGATAAAGACATACAGAAAACTAGAGAAAGACAGAGAAACAGAGGGAAGCAGAGATAACTGCAATTCATGTGGTCAAGTGGAGTCTTTACAACATCACCACCTCTACACTACTTTTAAGAGTTATCTAAAAATTCTTCCACATACACGAATAAAATAAGATACATAAAATGAAAACAAATAATCCAATCAGTGAACATCGTATTCTCACTGTATAAAAAAGGAGTGTTAAAACCTGATATTTAAACAGCTAATGTCAGAGTACAAGGGATATTCAAACATATCACATAAGCAAAGAATGCCTTATATCGTTTTGCTTCTGTTTCAAAAATAGAGTTGTTTTCTAAACTTTTGTCTGGCAAGATAGATGCAACCAGCAGTACATGAGGACAACCTGCCCGAAATGTCTTGTGGCTCCTGATACAAACAAATTCCTACCCTGTTCTCCAAAGCATTAACTGCTCATTTCTGAGTCCTTCTGCAACCCCCTTTGCCCCCCAAAGGTTTTACACCAAGTGAAACATCTGAATGAGATCTTTTTTGTTTTTCTAAGTGCCTCTAACATGTGTTCTTTTATTTGGTCAGATTTTGCCTTTTCTATTTAAAAAAATCAGTGTGACCACAATATAGTGTGCTTTTTGTTATGATGTGTGCATTGTGAAAGCATTTAGTATGACCACAATATCGTATGAATTTTGCTGTGAATGTTTGCATTGAGAAATTATTCATTAAAACTCATGCCCTCCTTGTCAAATCCAGTCTAATGTTGAAAATACTGAGACCAGCATCAGAGATGTTCAGACCTGGATGACTGTTGATAAGTGAAAAACTCAATGGTGATCAAACTATAGTTCTTCTGATTCAGTCAAACATGACCAATACATATCCACAAACCACAAATAACTTGTGTTCAGAGCGGAATTTTAAAGATATTATTTGCATTTTATTATCACATATCATTTCCAATAACAGGTCTCTAGCAAAAAGGTATCAAATATCTTGCACTCCCCCTACACAAAAAATGTACTAGTTTGTTCACAAATATCTGAGAACTAAATCAGCCAAAACCCTTGCTTGGACATTTGTTTTGTCAAAACTGGACTACTGTCATATTTTCTTCTTGTTAACTGATCACAGTGTATACACACATCCTATCTAACAGCGAAAAGTTGACAGTTCTACTGCCATAGTTGTTCTCAGAGCAAAAAGACACTACACTGTCAGCCACTCAAAGACAGCTCCATGATGGCTGAGCTCTTCCACAGGTTCTTCCCTGCCTAGAATAATGCAGCACTAACTTCTCACTGTCTGCATACCCTCTAGAAATCTCCCTCCTCCTGACTCCCATCTTCTATCAGTTCCAAGAGTCACAACATCAACTTTGGGTTCTCCTGCAGTGCCCCTCAAGTCTGGAACTCTTTTCCTTCTCAAATCCATCATGGAATCTTTATCCACTTTGAAAACAACACTTAACAACAGATATCTTTTTCAACCTCAATAATTATTTCTTAATCTTCTTACTTCACTTTTCATTTTTCTCACATGGTAGCTTAGACAGTTCTCCTGTGAAACTAGTTTTTTTAATATTAAAATATCATTCTTTCTAGTATCCATTTAGTTTCAACATGATTGATATTACCTATACAATTCTAACAACATTTAGTTTTATCAACTTCATTGAAAGAACATGATGAGGATAGAAAAAAATTAAAAGAGGTGGGAGAAAGTGTAAGAGGGAGGTGGATGGAGGATGAGAGTGAGGCAGGAAGAAAAGAGAGAGGGAGAGAGAAAGACACATACATAAATACCAGCATACATTCACATATGCATAAATTATTAAATGTTGACACATACATATACAGAGAGAGAGAGAGAGAGAGAAGAGGAGAGAGAGAGAGAGAGAGAGAGAGAGAGAGAGAGAGAGAGAGAGAGAGAGAGAGAGAGAGAGAGAGAGAGAGAGAGAGAGAGGGGGGGAGAGAGAGAGAGCAAGAGAGAGAGAGGGGGAGAGAGAAAAGAGAGAGAGAGAGAGGGAGAGAGAGAGAGAGAGAGAGAGAGAGAGAGAGAGTCAGAGACAGAGACAGAGACAGAGACAGAGAGAGAAGCTATTGATGTAATGACAGGAGAGAAGGAAAAGGAGTCAGAGAGATGATGAATTTGATTGATGACTGACTGTGCATCCTGACCAGTCTGTGTCTGTGTGATCTGATCAGTTCTGTAGTTGCTATTCCTGATTTGTCAAAGTAGGTTTGTGCCAGAATGAACTGGCAATGTGTGAGTGGTGAACACAAAGCTGGGGAGGGGGGGGGAGTAATGAGGTGCCAATTTTTTTGTTGCAAGTGCCTGGTGACAAGTCTGTCTGTAATCTTAGATCTGCCAGTCTTGCTTGTAGTGAATAATGCTGTCTGATGGAAAGAGTACCCTAAAAAAATGAATGCTATATCAATTGTGCATGTTTTTTCATGATAATACACATTAATTGATTTTGTGTATAATTAGTTGTTTTTTTTTTTAAGTGTTTATCATCATTGTTATTATCTTTATCAGTATTTTTATCTGTATTGTCATTATGATGATTACATGTTGATTTATGCAATAAGACATATAAGTAATGCTATGTGATGTAATGTTCAGATGTAATGTTAAGTGGAATCTTGCAAAACACTTTCACCTAGAAATTGCCAGGAGCATTATTTCCATAGTTGGGCCTTAAGAAGTAATGACAGTGGGACAAGGAAAACTGATAATGAAGGGTGTAGAAAACACAAACATAATCACAACAGCAAGAAAACAACAAACAAAGAGTCCAAAGGGCACTTAACTGCACAAGCAATGAATAACTCACAACTTTACTTACTCAGGCTAACAGCCTATCTTGCACAAAGGCAGGCATACCTATATGCACATGTTCATTCAAACAATTGCAAATGAATGCTACACACACACAAACACTTAAATACATATACAGACCCAAGTGTAAGTTGTTTCTCTCTCTCCTCTCTCTCTCCTCTCTCTCTCTCCCTCTCTCTCTCCTCTCTCTCTCTCTTCTCTCTCTCTCTCTCTCTCTCTCTCTCTCTCTCTCTCCCACTTACCCAAGTGTAAGTTTTTCTTTCTTTCTTTCTCTCTCTCTCTCTCTCTCTCTCTCTCTCCTCTCTCTCTCTCTCTCTCTCTCTCTCTCTCTCTCTCTCCCCCCCATCTCTCTCTTTCTCCCCAAAGCTTTTAACTAAAGAACACACACACAAACAAACCACTTACAGAAATACACACACACTCACACATACATGAATATAGGCACACACACATATGTGCACACACATGCACACATGCATGCACACACAGACATGCACACACACAGAGTAAAAATGCTGGTTACTGGCAATGGTATAGCTATGAAGAAAGGAAGAAGTCAGTTTGAAGAGTTCTTCTAAAGGCTAAGACTAAATCAGAATAATGAAAGGGAGACCAAAGATCATTCCAGAGAGAGACTGTATTCATGAGACAAACTTGTAAATGAACCACAGGATATACAATGCTAAGCTGGAATGCGGAGTCTGATTGTATTAGAGGAAGATGAAAAACAGCAAGCTGGTACATAGAGCTGAAGAGATCAGTTAGACAGGAGGGACATTGCTGACAAGACATGTGGCAGTGAGATGCAGTGTTCCTTACTTAGCTCGTCTGTCAGTGAAGGGAATGAACCAGAGAACACAGTGATGTGATCAAGTTGGATAATGAGTGACAGACAAAGCCAGGACCAGTGTTTGAACACTCTGTAACTCAGATGATGAAGAGCAACTGCAATAAACATGCCTGAAAAAACACAGGCACAGCCTAAGTAAGACATTGAAGAAATCTTGTGACAGACAGTGATATATGGAACTAAATCCATATGATTTTACACAGCAGATCTAACAATCTACCCATTCTGACTGACTTAAACTGAGGATCCCTGTGCAAATGCAGGCAGAATATCTTGCGAACAAGTTAAAACCAGTTCCCTTTTGGAAAAACATGCCATTGTGTGCCAGTAGGAGGGGATGACAACATTATAAAAAACCAACATGCACACAAGTACTGTGTTTAGACACCATCCCTGAGGAAAAATCAGGGAGTTGGAGTCAGCAGGGCGGCTCAGGTGTTATTGTATATGTTATACACACATATATATAATATACATTATATTACATATATTACATTAATATAATATGTATATAAATGGGTAGGTGCTGCAGTTGTGGCCATACACTCTCCCCTGGGAAGAGCAGCCCAAATTTCATGCAGAGAAATTTGCTATGACATAAAGTGGTATAAAATAAATAAAATAAAAATAGATGTTTTCAAACAATACTGTCAATGTCCATCTTCAAGATGATGGAAAGCTGTAAGAAACTTTAATTTCCATTAGAAAACCCACAGCAAAATATTAGCCACCAAACATTGCTCAATAGCCACCTAGTGACTTCATATATAAGACATTGCTGCACTCTGAAAACACTTGATTTTTGAAAGAGCCAGATTTGAGGCACAGGTAAGATCTGCCATCTGACTGACAATTCAAAACTAACAGAGCTCACACAGGCTCTATGGATAGAACTTCTGACTTCACTCAGTACAGTGTTCAGGCACTGCCCTGAATTGTTCAGGCTGTGTGTCTTGGGCAAGTTGAAGCTGGTGGAGCCCATCTCTCTCCTAGAGGTCTGCTGTGCATGCTGCACATGTTCATGTCATCAGTCCACCACCCATAGCTGACTGACTACATTTCCACAAAAAATACATGTGTATTCACTTCTGTCACACTTTCACTCTCAGGTATTTTTTTTTCCTCCTATCAACCCCCCCCCTAATCCCAAATAGTAAACTGCATGGGGGGAAAAAGAAAAAGAATTCACACCACACACACCTCCTCTCTCCCCTCACACACACACTTTGATGATACTATAAACTGAGGCCTAGTGCAGATGCATACAGAATATCTTGCCTACAGGTTAAACCCTGTTCCTGTTCCCTTTTTGTAAGAGTAGGTCATTGTGTGCCTGTGGGAACAGATGACAAATTTACAAAGCTGCATACACAAGGGGACTGGATGTAAAAAAGACATGGGTGCTTCTTCCATTATCCTTGATTAAAAGAATTTTTAAAAAAGATAAAAAAAAACCCACACAGGGTTATATGCCTGTGCAACACCACACAGCATAAATGCCCACAGCTGCACACACATACACACACCACCACCACACAGAGTGGAAGCACTTTACACTCCTTGGGTGTTAAGCACAGACTCTGTCAGTCAAAAAACCTACACCTTTTCAGGCACACTCCAACATCTGTCACACCATTTATCTTCTCAGTCTCCCTACATTTTTCCTCTCCTCTCCCACAGCCATTTCAGTTCTCTGCCACAAACCTGGTTCAGGGCTTCTTTCCAAACCTCTCGCTCTGTGCTGATCCTGCCAAACAAACAAAAACAAAATATTACTCTTCTGGCTCACAACCTGCTTGTGGTTCTGAACACATCTGTCTGTTGACTGATTTTTCCTTTAACTTCTTTATTATTTTTTTGATCACTGAACAGATTTTTTTCAGTCAGTATGCTGTGGGCAAGTTGTCCCTGGAATCAGACTGTTCTTATTCAGAACAAGATAACCCCCCAAAAGCAAATACATGCAGTTATTTTTCTGCAGGTGTGCATGCACCTATAAACAAAAAGGAGTACAACATTGGTACACATGTTGCCCTGAAAGATGATAAAAAGCCCCCTCTAACTGCATTACTTCTAGGATTGAAGCACAGTGCTTTAGGACTGCAGGTCTTACACTACCACTGAGTTAGGGATATTTCTGATCAGATCCAATGTATATAGACACTTGAAAAAACCTAACAAACTCTATTGACAACATGATGGTTGGAAGATAATGCCTTTTACTAATGATTTACTTGAAAATGACAATATTTATGACTGTAATCATGATGTGCAGCACTAGATGTTTTGCAGTAGACAGGCATTTTAGGGACAAATAAAAGTTGAGAGCAGAACATGATATGAGATGATAATGATGATGATGATGATGATGATGATATAATAATAATATAATATAGAAATAAATAATAATAATAATAATAATAATAATAATAATAATAATAATAATAATAAAATAATACATGAAATTTATATAGCACAAAATTCTTTAATGCAAACAAATCAAAGCCCTTGAAAGCGTATGTAGTGGATTTGATCTAAATTGGTACACATGATCCCAGTGAATCTTTTAAGTGGTTTATCTTCAACCATTGTGGATTGTGGTGGTTACTTCAGTATCCAGCAAAAGTCTGCATTGGATTATCAAATTAGGCATCTTTCAACCTTTTAAAATCAAAAATACTTCAATCATTTTTTAATTACAACACTTACTTTCTATCCACATAGTTTCCATACCAGAGCTTTTATGTCAATCATACAGATCCTTGATTCAGAAATGGGAAGGAGCATAATTGTTTGCAGCCCTGTGACTCTTTGTTGTATGTTGAAACATTCTACAACTTCCAGATCCTGCTGTGATCTTGGAAAGGATGGGAACAGTAGATCGTGGGTTATTTAAGCCCATTTCTTTCTTTTCCTCATCACAAAACGATTCTCTCATGCACTAGATCCTTGATCCTTTCATTGCCAAGAAAAGTAGAAACACGTGGTTCAAAACCACAACGAAGCTGGAATGACAAGTCAGACTTACCTTCAAAATCACACAATATCCCTTATGTCTTACCTTATACATAATGCAGCTGTTGCACACTTAATCACAGAAGTTATACAAAGTAAAATAGCTAGATGCAGGTGGTAAAGATTGATCAGTTTAATTAATTTATCTTTCAACAATCACCGGAAATTGGGGTCCATTGACCATTTAATGCCCCTGCACATGCCTGACCTTCAACCTCTCTGTTTTCGTTTTTTTGTCTTTTCACTAGTGGTGATCTAAAACAGCCTATACACCAAGCATCATCCCATGTGTTGTGTGTGTGTGTTTTGTGTGTTTTGTGTGTGTGGTGGTTTCTTCAGCTTGTCCTGCTGTCTGTTTGTCTGTGTCTGTCTGTCTTGTGTGTGGTTGAGTGTCTGTGTAAATGTGTTTTTCTGTGTATGTTTTCAAGCATGTGAATTTCTTAGATTTAGCATTCTTTCACTGTTCATTATATACAGGACAGGTTTCATTAGCAGCTCATCTGCACATGTACACATAGAACATGTGTGTGTTTGTGTGTGTGCACGAGTGCATGCGTGTAGTCAAAAGTAATGATTTTATGGGTAGTAAACACACTCGATCAGAATGCTTCTAAGGTGTTGTGTGTGTGTGTGTGTGTGTGAGGAGAGAGAGAGAGAGAGAGAGAGAGAGAGAGAGAGAGAGAGAGAGAGAGAGAGAGAGAGAGAGAGAGAGAGAGAGAGAGAGAGAAATAGTTATCTTTAATACACAAGGATGGACTGAAGGTAACAGGAGAAAAAGGAACAAGGCACAAATAAAGAGAAAAGATGTAATTCCTAGCACAAGTTCCCAGAAACTGAGGAACTTATCTATACTAACACCTTCCTCCCCTCCCTCCAGCTTCCCCATGGGGAATATCATCATATATCATCATCATCATCATCATCATCATCATCATCATCATCATCATCATCATCATCATCATCCATCATCATCATCATCATACTTGTTGTATTTGTTAATATCATACCTTGATCTAGGTTTATTATTATCACTATTATTATTCCTCCTTCTGATCATTGTAATAATCATTATTGTTACAATTACAACAATCACTTTTATCGATTATTATTACTATCTATACATGATCAGAAATGCTGAACCAGGGACATGTAATTTGAGAGTTGGAAGATTTCAGGATGTTTTCAATGCAGAACTTCACTTAGTATTAGCATCATTTTTGTATGAATTAATTAAGGTAAGGGAGAGAGAGAGAGAGAGAGAGAGAGAGAGAGAGAGAGAAGAGAGAGAGAGAGAGAGAGAGAGAGAGAGAGGAGAGAGAGAGAGAGAGAAGAGAGACAGGAGAGAGAAGAGCAGAGAGAGAAGAGAGAGACAGAAGACAGACAGACAGACAAAACAGACAGACAGACAGACAGACAGACAGAGACAGACAGAGAGAGAAGAGACAGAGAGAGTCCTAAAAATATTGCAATTGACATCAGGCTTAAAGTTAGCAGGTTTTGTCTTTTGCCCCCCCCCCCCCCCCCCCCCCCCCAAATCTTCCTCCTTCTATCACTGCCTCTCAAAGCTTTCTAGTTTGTTGCCATGATGACACTGGCTGTGGCCTTGACCCATATACTGCTGGCCTAGTAACCTGCATGAAAACTAGGCCTTTGTGTGTGTGACAAAGAGAGAGATAGATTGTCAAGTCTGTACTGTTTTGCTGTGCTAGGCTTCCCTGCTTCCTGCCTATGGTGTGGTGTGGTTTGTTGTGGTCTGTGGATTGCAGCATGATTTCCCTGTCTGGAGGCTGGTAGCCAAATGGAGACCTTCTGCACATAGTCTGTTGTTTTCTGTCTGCTTGATGTACATACAGGAAGGTCAGTTTATCAGTGGGTTTCATTATATCGTTTATGGTCTTTTATTTAGGTCAATCTATCAGTCTTTTATATAACAACCCTGGATTTATAAGTCCTTTTCATTAGATAATCTACCAGTCTTAATAGCAATGTGTGTACTCTAGAACAATGTGATTTTGTTGTCTTTTTCATACATAAAAACATTTGTGCTGTCAGAGCTGATGACAGTGACTTTTGGGAGTGTTTGATTTCTGTGTTTGTCTTGTTATTCAGCTTCACACAGATCTGTATGTCAATGAAGCAACAACATAGTGTTTCACAATGCCAACATCATCACAAACACACACACACACACACATACAGATACTGTGACATAGGCTACTGGTCTGCTCAGAGAGAGAGAGAGAGAGAGAAAGAGAGAGAGAGAGAGTCAGGATGAAGATTTGAGACCTAGTCTTATAATCAGTCCTTGTGAACATACAACATACATCAGTCCACCAGTAAACAATGACAATTATCAAACATAGGATAAAAAGAAAACCCATACACAATATTACATATGGAACAAAAATAACTAAAACCTAAACTATGCAATTAGATATCACACACACACAGACACACACACACACACATGCATTTGCACACACATAGGCACACAGGGAAAAGTGATCAATATCAAAATAAAAGGTATAATGTTATTAACATAAGTTCTCTGTATAGATGTGCAACAGCTTACACACATTGAATGTGTTGTACTCATTTCTATACCACTGGCCTTTGTCACTGGGATAATAACCTTATGGAGTCAGGTCTAAATCAATGCAACCGAAAATTTAAAGCTTCCAGGGGATTTATAAATCAAAGTGAAATGTAACAAGAACCACATTCAATTTAACGTCTGTTAAGAGCCATATGCATACACACACATGCTGCATGTGCACTGCACACACACACACACACACACACACACACACACACACCACACACACACACACACACACACACACACACACACACACACACACACACACACACATACATACATACATACATACATACATACATACATACATACATACATACATACATACATACATACATACATACATACATCATACATACATACATACATACACACACAAACATTTCAGTCTGTGCTGGTATGTCTATTTTCTTCTCTCTCTCAATACCATAAATCAGGGAAGTTGCTTACTTAGTAGGGAAGGGCATGATTGTCATCTCAGAGTGGAGAGATGATATTGATAACAGTACCAATCACTCAGTCAGCCAGTAAGTCAGTCAGTTAGTAAATCAATCTGCTTGTGTTAGGTGTAGGATTGCCATTTCAGAGTGGAGAAAGGATAATAATACAAATCAGTCAGCCAGTCAGTTAGTCAGTCAGTCTGTCTGTTTCTCTTTCTTTCTTCTTATTTTAATTTTGATCCCTTGTTTGTTTTATTTTCAAATCTCAAACTTGTAGGAATATCAATTCATATTTTGTCTGGAAATTAAAGTTTAACCTACCTCCTTTTCCCCTCTTTTTCTTTCTTTTAATGCTTTTTCCTAAATCTGTTAAAAGTTGGATTTCATGTTTAGGACAATGATATGCTCTCCTCTCCCTCTCTCTCTCTCTCTCTCTCTCTCTCTCTCTCTCTCTCTCTCTCTCTCTCTCTCTCTCTCTCCTCTCTCTCTCTCTCTCCTCTCTCTCTCTCTCTCTCTCTCTCTCTCTCTCTCTCTCTCTCTCTTCTCTCTCTCTCTCTCCCCTCTCCTCTCTCTCTCCTCTTTCTCTCTCTCTCTGTCTCTCTGTCTCTCTGTCTGTCTGTCTGTCATTCTGTCAGTCTGTGTTATCATAATTATATTAAAATTCAAAGTATATTCTCTTGTTAGCATAAAATTAATTGATGATGCATGTGTTTTGATGATGTATGTGTTTTATGTAATTTGCAATGTGTTATTCTTTCTTTTCTATATATAAAAAAGTGTAACTTCATATTTTCAAAATGTAACGACTGGTTTGCTTTGATCTTTAAGGTGATAGTATGGAAATTTTTTGGTGGATCAATTTGATTTGATATTTTTCTTGCTTTTGTATTGTTTGTTGGATTTTGTAAATATTGTTTTTGATGTTCTTGTTTTTGTTTTGAGGTATTTTTTCTGATTGTTTATTGGCTATGTGCTTGTTTTGTCTTTTAAAAAAGTTGTTTGTGTTTCTATGTTTGCATGTTATTATTTTTCTGTTTTATTTGTTTGGGTGGGGGGTTTAGGTCCCGCCCCCATCTTATTTGTTATTGATATTGGCTGTGGATGTTAATCTATTTAACTGTTCCTATGATATTTAATTGTTTGGATTTTGGTTTGTTTAGGGTTTCTTTGTTTGATTGTATTTTTATTTTGGATGTTTTTGTTCTATTGATTTTTCAAGTTTTGGTTTAAATAAAACTATTATGATCCTTGTTTATTTTCATGATAAAACCCTGTTTATTACCATGATATATCCCTGATAAGGGTGGGGAATGGGTGTAAAAAAACAACAACCAAAAAACAAAGAGCACATGACTGCATACTCAGCCTTGAAATTTGATTGATTGATTAATAAATCAAGTGGAAACTTGCACATTCCACCCCCCCCCCCCTCTGATGAAATAACACCAGCATGTAAAGACAATCTAGGGAAAAGGATAGAGATGAAAACACATTTGTGTATACCTCTGGACTGCTGCAGATACTTAATCCTTGCAGATACATAGATTCAACCAGTTTATCCCTGGCTGTTGCTCTTTCTCTATTTTTGTAGCTCTTTCTCTTCTTCTGTAGCTCTTTTTCTATTTCTGTAACCCTTTCTCTATTTCTGGTCCATGCATCTGGAATGACCCTTCTCTCTCTCTCTCTCTCTCTCTCTCTCTCTCTCTCTCTCTCCCTCTCTCTCTCTCTCTCTCTCTCTCTCTCTCTCTCTCTCTCTCTCTCCTCCTCTCTCTTCTCTGTTTCTCTCTCTCTCTCACTCACTCACTCTCTTGCTGTCTCTCTCTCTCTTGCCCAAAGCCTACTTATGACACTTTAAAATCCAACCTTAAGACATATTTATTTGAAAACTTAAGTTGTCCCCTCTGGTTTCATCTCATATTTGTTATGCTCCATCACAAAATCAGTGGCTTAGCACCTGACCCACTTTTCTGCTTCAGCTATTAAAGGCAGCTGGGGGTCAAGTTGTCGATTTTGAGATATTCATTGGTTACAAAACTATCACTTTTTCTTTTTTTTTTTTTACCTTGTAGTGAAATATCAAGGCATTATGTTGTTTTCTTTTGCCTTAAAACTGTTTTACAAATACACAAGGCTTCATTCTGACTACCTGTTAAGATGCTAAATTTGTCAATTCCTCAGTTTATCCTTTCCTGTAGTCTATCATTTCAAGTTGTAATAGCTTTTTATAGAATTGTCTGCTTTCAATCTATTTCTTGTATTGTATAGTGATTTCATTGCAAATTAATAACATGCCAATAAAAAAAATGACCTCTGGTGCATATGGACTCATGTGGCTGAGGATCGCATTTGTCCCTCATATCAACAACTCAAACCACTATCCCCTGTCAAAGTGTATAACCCTTATGTGTGTATGCATTTGCATGCCTGCACGTATGGTGCTTGATTGTGGGCATATGTGTGTGTGTGTGTGTGTGTGTGTGTGTGTGTGTGTGTGTGTGTTGTGTGTGTGTGTGTGTGTGCATTGTAACTAATAAAAATGATCACTTGTTACTGGTTGATTGTGTAAAAAAAAAAAAAGAGTCAAATGCAAGCCCTTTGATTTGCTTTTGCAAGACACAGTACTATATGAATTCCAGTATTGTTATCATAGTAGTAGTAGTAGTAGTAGTAGTAGTAGTAGTAGTAGTAGTAGTAGTAGTAGTGTGGTGGTGGTGGTGGTGGTGGTGGTGTGGTAGTAATAATAGTAGTAATAGTAGTAGTAGTAGTAGTAATATGCATGCACAGGGGACATAAACTCTGTGGGAATGCAATCAATCCTCATTTTGATAATTATCTCCAATTTTTCTCTGACTATTTAGTACTGCTCTATGTAGTCAATCCCAAAGCCAAGTACACAGTGAATGATATTTTCATACTTTTAAAAAATCTGTGAAAATGAGCAGCAATGTTTGGGACAGACACGACCAGGAAAGCTGAAGATGGAGTATGGCCTAAGCTGTTGGAGGAAGTTAAGTAGCAGTGCTGTCATGGGACAGTGACATAACCTCAGAGGTAAGGTACTGCAGTAGGTAAGGAAGGATCTGACAACTGTTTATTTATTACATTTTATTCTTTTATATCCAGGATAATGGAATAAGCACTCATGTGCTTATTTTCATCTAGTCCCCCTGTGTATGCAGTTTTGTAAATATCTGTTCCCAGGGCACACAATGGCCTACTCTTATGAAAAGGAGAAGCAGAGGGGCAAGACCTTTTGTGTGGGTTGGCACATTGGGCCTTGGTTTACAGTCTCATAAGAGAGACATGTGGAGTTTTTAGTACTCTTGCTAATTAGTTTACACTTTCTGCCTTCATCTTTTAGCAAACAAAACAATACTACATATAGGTAATATACATGGGATTACTACATTAATGATCTTATTTCATGACTACCCTTACTCCCCTACTACTGATAAGTTGGTTCATTAAATCAGCATGGACAGTTCATAAGATGGACACCTTTCAGAGTTCTCTTACAGTTATTAGTGGATACCAGGACTAGAGTCATTCGAAAGCACTACCTTGCTGCTAAAGATAAAAAGGTAAAGGTGCCCCATAACCTAGGCGATTGTAGGGAAGCTAGGCATCAAAGACCTCAGCCAGCATATTAAGGGCAGTGCCCAACTCCTCTCCCTCACTGCTTTACCTTCCTTACCTTAAAGAGGGCAGGTACCAATTTACAGCTGGGTGAACTGAGGTACTGTGCTGAAACTAAGGTACCCAAACATCACCCATCCAACTGGTAACCACAACTTGACTGTGGGAAAACCAGGGCTCTGGCCACTGAGCTATCCCATTCCCACCTTGCTGCTAGCTGATTTAATCATACTCATTAGTTACCTGCCAAACTAAAGGAGCTAAATCTATTGTTTTGAGCTGCTATAAGCTATTTGTTTTTTGCTCAGAATTCTGTGTGTATATTGCTTGTTTTCTGGAAAAAGATGTACTTAAACTAAAAACAAGATAGATGGAAGCAGAAGCAGCAGTTGGTACAGCAAAAGATCAGTCAAAATACATGGAAAATCACTCACTTACACACACAAACACAGACACACACACATATAGTGAGACACACAGACACACACACAAACAAACACACACACAACATCAGAAGGACTCCACTCTCCCTAAAAGTCCCTGGATAAGACTATAAACCAAGGTCCTGTGTGAACACAGGCAGAACAGCTGGCCTACACCTTAAAACCCCTTGAGCTTTTCTGAAGAGAAGACCAGTGTGTGCTGATGGGAACCAATAACAAAATTTACAAAACTACATTCACAGGGGGATTGGATGTAATAAAAAACACATGAGTGCTTATTCCATCAACCTTAACCCCCCCCCCCCCCCACACAAAAGAACAACAACAGTAATGATGATGATGATGATGATGATTTGATGATGATGATAGTAATTGTACCCTTGTGTAGAAAGCTCCCCATCCCAGTAGAATTCCCCCTTCTCTCCATCCCTTCACCCTTCTGCTTTAGAGCTGGTCCTTTCTTCCCTTTCCTGAAACTAAAGGTCCACACATGGCCTCTATCAGAGGGAGGGGACAGCCTAGTGGTCAGAACATTGCACTAGCAATTTGACACTGGTTCAATTCCTGTTGGAGGATATTTTTGTCCTGGAGTTAACATCAGTGCTGATTCCACTCTCCCCAACAGTCCTTTGGATGAGACTCTATAAACTTAGGCTGTGTGGGAAGCAGGCATTTTGCTCACATTTTGTAAGAATTGGCTATTGTGTGCGGACATGCACAAAACTGATTACACAGGGGGACTGAATGTAAGAAAAAACCCACATGAGTGCTTATTCCATTATCCTTGATATAAAAGAATAAATGTATAAATAATATTAAAAAAAAATTATCAGTCACCACCCTCCCTCCCCACCCTTTAGCCATTCCTCTTCACACCTACCCAGCCTTGGCATTCAGGAATCAGATAACACTTCTCCTTTCCTGCTCCTCTTTGATATTGTGTTTTACGTAAATCTCTCTCTCTCTCTCTCTCTCCCTCTTCTCTCTCTCTCTCTCTCTCTCTCTCTCTCCTCTCTCTCTGTCTACAGTGATAGTAAGTTCAAGCAGTTTTTAAGGACCTGGAGGCAAATATAAGATTTTTACCATTTTTCAAAACCTTGAAATATGAACCCCAACACATGATTTAGGATCTTTTAAGTAAGAACCCCTATTATTATCATTAATATTATCAGCAATGTTTTATTATATATTATTTCATATCATATTTATTTTTTATAGTTTTAATTACCCTTTTTATCATTCCACATATTGTGAAAACCACCACAAAAACCCCACTAGAAATAAGAAACAAGCAAACAGAACAGAACAAAAATAAACTGGTTTGAAAGTATAGCTAAAAAAAATCGAGGGAAATTAAAGTACTATGGTTCAACACATAGACAAATTAGAGATTATTAGTTTTCTCCACTAGACTCTCATTTCATGTAGACCTAAGCTAGCAGCCAGGACAGCAGACAGTGGTGGCTTGTGCACGTGCATTGCATGCCGATCATGATGTGGAGAGGATGGTAGGAGGAGGGGGTGGGGGTCTGCACCACCATCTTCTGCCCATTGGCAAACCTCAGCCCTCCACTAAACCTGGCCTTTTTTTTCTCTCAGATACACAGTCCTGTCAATTCTCTGTCAGTGTCCTTATAGCTCCGCCCCTTTATTGCCACCACACATGCAGCCCTGTTATTTCTCTGTCAATCTCTACATAGCTCCGCCCCCTTTTTTGGTACACACCCACACAACCTAGTATTTTCTCTGTCAGTCTTCCTATAGTTCCGCCCTCTTTGGCTTTCCCAGGCCAAGGGAAGCTCATAGCCTAGATGCCACACTCTTTGCAACCTCACCCGCTTAGTTCTGTGTATGTGGGTGTGTGCCTTAGCCTAGCTCCCTTGGGACATGTGCAAGCTTGGTCACCAGTCCCTGGCTTGTTGGGTTTAATTACAACTTTTTCAGACAGAAAGGTGTGAAGCTATTTTTATTGACAGCACCCCCCCTCCTCACCCCAGCATCCCCATAATGAAGACCAAATAATCTTAGACTTTTTAGTCTGTCTCTCTTTCTCTCTCTCCTTCACTGTGTCTGTCTTAAGCTCTGTCTCTCTTTCTGTCTATGTCTTTCTATTTCTGTCTCTGTCTCTGTTCTTTTCTCTTTGTCTTTCTATCCCCCCCATATCTCTCTCTGTTTCTGTCTCTCTCTCTCTGAGTCACTCTCTGATTCTCTCTGTGTCTCTCTCTGTGTCTTTATCTGTTTGTGTCTCTCTTTTTCTGTCTCTCTGTCTCTCGCT
This sequence comes from Stramonita haemastoma, assembly GCA_030674155.1. Classification (NCBI taxonomy): domain Eukaryota; kingdom Metazoa; phylum Mollusca; class Gastropoda; order Neogastropoda; family Muricidae; genus Stramonita; species Stramonita haemastoma. The sequence goes on from CM060319.1 coordinate 68,993,205, forward strand.
GGTCTCTATCTGTTTGTGTCTCTCTTTTTCTGTCTCTCTGTCTCTCGCTGGTCTCTATATGTTTGTGTCTCTTTTTCTATCTCTCTATCCCTCTCTGGTTTCTATCTGTTTGTGTCTCTTTTTTCTGTTTCTCTGTCCCTCTCTAGTTTCTGTCTGTTTGTGTCTCTTTTTTCTGTCTCTCTGTCTCTCTCTGGTCTCTGTCTGTGTCTCGTTTTCTGTCTCTCTCTGACTCTCTGTTTCTGTCTCTCTGTCTCTCTCTATTTCTCTGTATGTGTCTCTCTCTCTGTCTCCTTTTCTGTCTTTGTCTTTATCTGTCTCTATCTCTCTCTGTCAGTCTTCCCATAATCTTTGGCTTTCCCAGGCCAAGGAAAGGGAGGGAGAATAACCTAGTGGTCAGAACATTGCCCTGGCAATTTGACACCCAGGAGTCTGGTGGAGAAATTTTTTCTCCTGGAGTTAACATCAGTGCTGACTCCACGCTCCCCAAAAGTCCTTCCAATGAGACTTTAAACGAGGCCCTGCCAACACATGCAGAACATCTTGCCCACACCTTAAATCCTGTTCTGCTTTTCGTAAGAGTAGGCCATCCTGTGCTGGTGGGAACAGATGACATTTACAAAGCTGCATACACAAGTGGACTGTATGTAAAAAAAAAGGACGTGCTTATTCCATTATCCACGATATAAAAGAATAAATCAAAATCAATCAAATAAAATGTTTCCATCTCTTCTCCATCTGCCTCATTCTTTGTTTCTCTGTCTCTCTCTATGTCTTTGTCTCTCTGAGTCCATCTCTGTGTCTCTCTTTGTCTTTCTGTCTCTGTGTCTGTCTCTTTGTCTCTGTCTCTCTATGTGAGAACCTGTTTCTATGTCTTTGCCTCTCTGTAGTTCTCTCTCTGTCTCTCTCTGTGTCTCTCTGTGTCTCTCTGTGTCTCTCTGTCTCTCAGCATTCTCTCAGTGTCTTTCTGTTTGTCTCTTTCTCTCTGTGTCTCTTTCTCTGTGTCTCTTTCTGGGTCTCTCTATGTCTCTTTCTCTCTCTCTGTCTCTGTCTGTCTGTCTGTCTGTCTGTCTGTCTCTGAAAAGGGTGGGGACTGGATGTAAAAAAGCACATGAGTGCTTATCTATTATCCTGGAATATTAGACTTTGCCTTGCCTTGCCTTGTCTCTCTCTCTCTCACATTGTGCTGGGAATTTGACAACCTGACTTTGAGGAGATTTTTCTCCTGGAGTTAACATCAGTGCTGACTTTACTTTCCTCAATAGTCCCTCGGTTGAGACTTTAAACCAAGCTGTGTGCAAACACATGCAGAACATCTTGCGCACACATACAATCCTGTTCTAATAGTAAGAGTAGTCCCTCGTGTACTGGTGGGAACAGACGACATTTACAAAACTGCATACATATGGGGACTAGATGTAAAAAAGCACAAGAGTAGTTATTCCATTATCCTCGATATAAAAGAATAAATCAAATAAAATCAAATCTCTTTTTCTCTGCTGCTTTCTTTGCCTCTTAATCTGCTTGTCTCTCTCTGTCTCTTAGTCTCTCTCTCTCACTTTGTCTTTGTCTGTGTCTTTATATGTGTCTGTCTCTCTCTTTCTCTATGTATCTCACTGTCTCTGTCTCTTTTTTTCAGTTTCTATATTCTCATTCTTTCGGTCTTGCAGTCTCTGTCTATGTCTATCTGTGTATGTGTGTTAGTCTCTGTGTGTCTGTGTATGGGTCTCTCTCTCTCTCTCTCTCTCTCTCTCTCTCTCTCTCTCTCTCTCTCTCTCTCTCTCTCTCTCTCTCTCTCTCTCTCCCTCCCTCCCTCCCTCTCTCCCTCTCTTTGTCTCTCTGTCTCTGTCCTTATGCATAACTTAATTATTATGTTCTACTATTGCTTAGTATCTCTTTCTTTTCCCCTTCTTAGGCATCTTGAGGTGTGTGTGTGTGTGTGTGTGTGGTGTGTGTGTGTGTGTGTGTGTGTGTGTGTGTGTGTGTGTGTGTGTGTGTGTGATTTTCTTTGTTTTTTTAATTTGCTCCTCTGTTAGCTGATTAAAAAAACACCTCAACCTTGAATCTTGAAAGTGATATAATTTCATGTTGTTTGAACCATTGGCTAAAGGTGTTTTTTTTTTTTTTTAGAAACTTATATTTTGTTTTTTTAATTTAAATTTTCCACTGTGAAAACTTGTGGATTTAGTTCCATGAGTAATACAGTTGTAGGCCCCCTCTATCTTTTTCATTTTATTTTGTATATATAATCCCTAATCAGGGTAAGAGCCCAATGAAAAATGTAATGTTAACACTATAACCCTTGTAAAATAAAATTTATCCATTCATTCATTTATTCTCTGAGTAGATTCATTCCTTGTGCTTTATATTAGGCTAGGTCATGATGTCTTATCATTATTCTCCATTTTTAAGGTTATTCTCATCTTAGCATGTCATTTCGTTTTACTTTATGTCAATTCACTGGTGATTTGGCATGTAACTAATTGGTGTGTGTGTTGGGGGGGGGGAGGGGGAGGGGGGAGGTAGCTGCTATTGTTGTTGTTGCTGTTGCTTATTTTGTTGGTTTGAAAGTCTAATCACCTTGGTGGCATAAGACTATAAAAAATGAAGCAAACAAAGAAACAAAACAGGACAAAACTGTCTCTCCCACAAAAGTCAAATCTACTTTATACTAAGATGTTTTGCACCTTATTCAACTAATTGACAGAATTAATCACCTGTCATGTAAGTCTTTCATTATATGAAAAAAATTTGAAGACAATTTTTCAAAATAGAAGTCAATCAGTTGCATTAAAAATGACCATAGGACAGACACTGAAATACTTGTTTCCATGACCTGCATGTGTAGTAGCAGGGTCTGCACATGCTCAACCTCTGGCCTTTGCCTCAAAGACCACAGGCCTAGGTGATAAGTGTCTACACAGTTAGTCCTCTTCTTTCCACTCTTTTGTTAGTCTTTTAAGCAAGTCAGTCCACTCCGTGCTTTAGCATTTTTGTTTTTAAAATCTGGATCATATGATTTTATTTATTTATTTCCACTTTTATGTCACAGCAGATTTCTCTGGGTGAAGTTGGAGCTGCTTTCCTCAGGAGAGGGCATTGCCACAAGAGCAGTGCCACCATTATTTTTTTCTTTTTCCTGTTTGTAACTGTACTTTGTTTCCCTATCAGAGTGGCTTTTTCCTACAGGATTTTTCCAGGGACAACACTCCTGTTACCTGGTTCTTTAAGGTGTGCTAAATAATGATGTGTAACACACTGGACCTTGGTTTATCCTCTTATCCAAAACACTAGCACCCAAACCACCACTCATGGTCTAATGGATGGGTGAAAAGTTTTGAGCCCAAACAGATTTGAACCACCAGCACACACTCCAATCCCAACACAGACTTTATGCTATCTAGATAGGCATTTACCTTTAGACCACCAATATACATGCCATGATCATAGTCATTTCAGGGCAAGTGTAGCTATGTGATGTGGGTTTTTTGTTTTTTTTGGGCTGTTTTCAATGACACACAGTTTATTTATTTATTTATTTATTTATTTATTTATTTATTTATTTATTTATTTATTTATTTATCTATTTATGTCACAGCAGATTTCTCTGCATGAAATTCCAGTTGCTGTCCCCAGAAAGAGGGAGAGGGCTTTCCCCCCTCTGTCTGCAACTGTATTTGTTTACTTATCAGAGTGCCCCCCTACCTGTTATAAACTCCTCCACTTTTCATAAGAGTAGACTTATGTGTGCCAGTGGGAACATATGATAAATTTACAAAACTGGATAGACACGGGGACTGGATATAAAAAGCACATGAGTGTTTATTCCATTATCCTTGAAATAAAAGAATACAACTCTCTCTCTCTCTCTCTCTCTCTCTCTCTCTCTCTCTCTCTCTCTCTCTCTCTCTCTCATATTTTACATTGCTGCTTTATTAGTTGATTTTTTTAATTTGAATGTTGAGAAATATCATTTCATATTTTGATCTGTTTGGATGAAGGAGTCAGTGTTGATTATAGGCTGCACTATTGCCAGATTTCTGCACATTTTACCACCTAGGCCCAAACATTTCCCACTGTGTGCCCCAAAGGACGTACAACACACACAGAAAACAAAAACAACACAAACTGGGGTAGGTTACAGTATCTAATCAAGGCTGCAGTGCAGATAGTCCGAAAATATACAAACACCAAATACCCTTATCTGTCAACATTTCTGATTGGCCAAGACCTTCAGCTTCTGACCAATCACTATTTTCCTTTTATCACCACAGCAATTTTGAAGAAAACAAGATGGCGAACCACGTGTAAGTTTACAGATGGATGAAAACAATGAAGGAAACCAAGAATACAGTGACAGTAGCAGAGGGCCAGAGTTAAATAGTGTTAGTTAGGAAGGATTTTTTCTTCCTCACATCTTCAATAATGAGTGCTTCTCCTCCTGCACTAGCTGATTGATGGATCACTTTTCTGGTTATGGTAAGGTACCTACTGTTGTAAATATATGG
>CM060319.1:68997809-69032809 GCA_030674155.1 Stramonita haemastoma
GAATGTCCTTTGGATCATGCTGCACCCTGTTTAAACAGCCAGTCATCTGTTGTGGCTGGTGGTTGCCAAAGGTGGTCATAGCCAGGAGTGGGAGTGGGGATAAGCTGTCACTGCCCTTGAAAATGCTCCTTAGGCCTGTCTCTAGCAGCCCCAGAAAACCAAAGCCTATCTACTGTACTTTTGTAGCTTAGCCGCTAGGTCTGGCAGGACTGTTTTCATTGATAGAAAAACTGGTGAAATTATGAAGGCAGCTTTTTGGGTTTTTTGGGGGGGGAGGGGGCAAGAACTTATTAGCTTAGGAAGGTGGTTTTCAGGAGTGTTAGGGGGTGGGGGAGTAGTTACCTTTGAAGGCACTTTTTTGAGGGGGAGAGGGGTAGTAAGGCTAAAAACAGCAGCCACCTAGCTCTGCCCTTGTTCAAAGCAGACAGCTGTCAGTGCAGTCAGCATCCTGGATAGGATTGAGAATGGTCAGAGTGAGGTCAAAGGCTTTCTACACACCCGTTGAGACTGACCCATGTCTGCAAGTTTGTTTGTTTTTGTTTTTTTGAGTGATTTTCTTATTTGGTTTGAAAGTCACTTCAGCCAGAGTTGTTTTGACGTCTTCAGAAGTGAACTGCTATGACACATCAGACAGGAATAGGTGTGAACTGCTGTGCACATTCAGCTTCCTCTATATATGTCAGACATGGATCCCTGACAGCACATGGAGAAAACAGATTCCAAGCCAAAACACAGAGTTTCACTGTAAGATAAGGAGCATCAGATAGGCTGAGTTGTCACCAGAGGACAAGTGTCACCAGATACATCGAGCTGTCACCAGATACAATAAGTGTCAGTGTCACCAGGATCCATGTTCAGTGTTCCATTGTCCACGTGTCAGTGTCCCAGTGTCCATGTGTCAGCAAGTGTGACATGCTCATGAAAAACAGTCAACCTTCCTGAATATGTGTCACACCATCTATTCCCTTATTTTATATATATTCTTTTATGTTCAGTATAATGGAATAAGCACTCTTGTGCTTTTTACATCCAGTCCCCGTGTGTGTGCAGTTTTGTAATTGTCACCTGTTTCCACCGGCACACAATGGCCTACTCTTACGAAAAGCGAAACAGGATTTAACATGTGGGCAAGATAGTCTGCATGCATTAGCACATGGGTCTTCAGTTTAAAGTTTCATCCAAGGACTGATGTGTATGTGTGTATTAGTGTATGTGTGTTGTGTATGTGTGTGTTTTTTGTGTGTGTGTTTTGTGTATGTGTGTGTATGTGTTCTGAGTGTGTGAGGGGGAAGGGTGGGGATGGGGTGGGCAGATACTGATGCAGATGTTGTTGTAGAAATTGTGTACATATATGTTCATTCTGTGAGTTGCAAGGTTGGTGTGTGGAGACATTGGAAGACAGGACTGGAAAGAAGAGAGTCAGGACTCTGGCAAAGGTAATTACTCTGTGTGTGTTTGTGTTTGTATGTTTGTATGTGTGTGTGTGCTTGTGTGTTTCTGTGTTTGGGTGTGTATTGAGGGGGGATTGTGTTGCATTGCAGGGTTCATTATACCAACCCAATTTAGAAAATCAGATGGCTAACAGATTTTTTATTAGGTAAGTGTTGTGTGTGTGTTGTGTGTGTGTGTGTGTTTATGTTTGATGGAGGGTGCTGGAAACATGGCATCAGCAATGTTGTATGTGTGTGTTTGCAGGGTTGCTGCTTCAAAAAAAAAGAGATTTGTGTGCAGGTAATAGAAGGTAACTAAAGCTGTTTCTTGTGTGTGGTGTGTGTGTTGTGTGTGTGTGTGTGTGTGTGTGTGTGTGTGTGTGTGTGTGTGTGTGTGTGTGTGTGTGATTGTGTAAATAAGAGAAAAGAGAAAAAAGTTTTGTTTTATTGAAAAAAAATTGTAACAGATATTTCAAGTTTTTTGTGTGTTCCCATACTTATTTTTTATGTTAGTGTTTTTCAGTTTTGTGTTTTCACTTAAAAAATAGAGGAATAGTGGGGGAAGAATAGTGCCCCTCCCACTTAAAACTTGTCAGTTAGCCCCTCCCATTTCTTAAGACCCACCCCCTAAACCATTTTTTTTGTCAAGCCTGTCAGTCAAGTCAAACACTCTCTCTGATTCTCTGACTCTCTGACTCTATGACTCTCTCTCTCTCTCTCTCTCTCTTCTCTCTCTCTTCTCTCTCTCTCCTTCTCTCCTCTCTCTTTCTCTGCCTGAGTCTCTCTCTCTTTCTCTCTCTCTTCTCTCTTCTCTCTCTTCTCTCTCTCTCTCTCTCTCTCTCTCTCTCTCTCTCTCTCTCTCTCCCTTCTCTCTCTCTTCTCTTGTAGTGTGCATGTCTGTGTTTGTCTGGCTGTCTGCTTGTGTGTCTATCTGGATATTTGTCTGTGTGTCTGTGTCTGTCTCTGTTTTGTCATCCCTGGGACACACACAGTGGTCGACTCTTCCAAAAAGTTGAAAATGTTTTAACTGAGAGCAAGCTGATCTGCATGCATATGCACAAAATCTTGGTTTAAAGTCTCATTTGAAGTACTTTGGGGAGAGTTGAGTTGGCACTGATGTTAACCCCAGAGGAAAAATCCTCTTGTGTGTTTATTTGTAGTGTTAATTTTTGGCATGATTATGGTTGTGTTTAATTTTGTGTCCTTATTTTGTGTATTTATTTTCACGTTACCTTTAAAAAATCTTGTTTTCCATTTGCGTTTATTTTTGTGTAGGTCAATTTTGTGTGTTCATTTTGTGTGATTTTGATGTCACAGGTCTGGAGAATCTCAAGACATGTGAAAACAATGGGAAGGAACAGTTGGGGAAGGGCTCGTCTGAAAGAGGTGTGTGTGAGTTTACACATAATTGTTTATACAAATCTTGTACAAAAAAGAAGCCAATCTTTTTTTGTTTACATGGCTGGTACATTGAGAAACATCTGGATGGGGGGGGGGGGAGTTGATAATGTTGTTGTGGACATTGTGTATATATGTGTTGATTCTGTGAATTGCAAGGTCGGTGTGTGAAGACAGTGGAGTTCAGGACTGGGAGGAAGACAGTCAAGACTGTGGTAGAGGTAATTACTATGTGTGTGTGTGTGTGTGTGTGTTATTTGTGTGATTATTTTTGTGTATTTAATGTTGTGTGATTGTTTTTGTGTGATAATATTTGTGTGCTTAGTTTTGTGTGTTTTTTTGTGTGATTATTTGTGTGCGTTTCTTTTTGTGTGTTTATATTTTGCGTTTCTACTTTTTTCAAAAAATGACATTTTCCTTTTGTGTTAATTTTTGTGTGTGTTGGTTTTGTGTGTTCATTTTGTGTTTTTAATGTCACAGGTTTGATGAATCTCAAGACATGTGAAGACAATGGAAAGGGACAGTTGGGGGCTGGAGTCTGCTTCTTAGAGGTGTGTGTGTGAGATTACACATAATTGTACAAATAATGTGAAAAAAATCAACCAATCTTTTCTTCTTTTTTTTTTAAGCATTGCTGAAGCATGCTGAAAACATGTGTAAAAGGAGGATAATGCAGTAGTAGATGTGTTTATAATAAAAACAATTTAAAAAATCAGTTTTGGTATAAAAAATACATAACTTGCCTACCACATGTATGTGTCTATGCTCTCCCACAGCTGTCTGAAATCTGGCACCACTTCAGGAATCCACGGTACTGAAGTTGAATGGTCTTAAACTCTTGGCTGTAGCATCCTTTGAACCTTGAAATGCTTTGTGTTGTAAATGAGAAAGGTTTGACACAGGTGCTTGTTGTCTTTTGTGCTGAAGCCCATGCATTTCTCTACAATTGTTATGCATATTTCTTTCTGTTTGCGCATTACAGGGCTGGTGTTGCATGATGAACAAGGACTGGTGGTGCCATCTGTCTCTGCAGTCCGTAAGTGTTCAGTTTGTACATTTCATTGTTGGTGGTGGTGGGGGGGATGTGTATATACAGAATCTATATTTATTCTGTTTGTGCTTACAGTGTCGGTGTTCCATGATGACCAAGGACTGGTGGTGCCATCTTTTTTTTCTGTGGTAGGTATTCATTTTGTATATTTTGGGGTTGGGGGGGAGGGGGAGATGTGTATAGATAGTTTCTATATTTTTCTGTTTGAGCTTACAGTGTCGGTGTTCCATGATGACTAAGGACTGGTGGTGCCATTTCTCTCTGCATTTGATAAGTGTTCAGTTTGTACATTTCTGGGGGGGTGGGGGTGGTAGGGAATGTGTATAGATAGTATTTATATTTATTCTGTTTGTGCGTTACAGTGTTGGTGTTCCATGATGACCAAGGACTGGTGGTGCCATCTGTCTCTGCTTTCAGTAAGCATTCAGTTTGTACATTTCTTGGGTTGGGTGGGGGTGGGGTGGTATGTGTATCACTCACTCACTCAGTCCCATGTCCCAAAGGACGTAGGGGGGACATGAGAGAAGACGCAACGGAGATCTTTTTCCATGCTTCACGATCCTGTGTGGCTAGTAGGAGGCGTTGCAGGGGTTGGGCAGTCCAGTCTTTGATGTTGTCAACCCATGATTTCTTTTGGCGGCCTCTTCTTCTTTTGCCCTCGACTGTTCCTTGCAAGATGGTTTTTGCTAGGGTGTTGTGTCTTGTGGTGTGACCAAACCACATCAGCTTTCTCCTCTTTATGGTGGAGAGCAAAGGCTCTTGGGGGCCCACACGCTTTTTGGTTTCCTCTTTCACATAGTTATTGGTCTTGTGTTCTTTGTATGATATTTTGAGGAGTCTTCTGTGGCACTTGTTCTCGAATGCTTGGATTCTTCTCTCTAACTCTGCTGTCAGAGTCCATGATTCACAGCCATATAGGAGGATAGATATTACGAGGGATTTGTAGAGGTGGTATTTGGTGCAGAAGCTGATGTTGTTGCTTCTGATGATCCTCTGGAGTCTGACTAGAGCAGATGTTGCTGTTGCAATGCGAGCTTTCACCTCATTGTTTGATGTGCCATCTTTTGTTAGGATGGAGCCTAAGTATTTGAATTGGCTCACCTCTTCCAATATTTCTCCATTCATCTTTATTTCCGTGTTGTCATTACTCGCGCTGTTGACCATGATCTTCGATTTCTCTGTACTGACCTCCATGCCGTATGCGCTCGCTCGGTCTGTTAGACTGTCTGTGAGGATTTGCAGTTCTTGTTTGCTGCTGCCCATGAGGTCAATGTCATCTGCAAATCTGAGGTTGCAAAGGGGTCTTCCACCAATGGAGATGGAAGTGTGGTGGTTTTGCAGTGTCTCTGTCATGATGTTTTCGAGGAAGAGGTTGAAGAGTACAGGTGAGAGAAGGCAGCCCTGGCGGACTCCAACCGTGGTCTTGAAGAACTCGCCCACGTGGTTGTTCATGAAAACTGCACTTCTTGCATTCTCGTACAGAGCCTTGATGACTTCAATTAGGCAGTTGTCAATGTTGAAGTGCCTGAGTACTTGCCAGAGGCCGTCATGCCATACCCTGTCAAAGGCCTTTTTGAAGTCTATAAAATTGTGGTACAAGTCTTTTTGGTGTTGGAGATGCTTCTCTATCAGAATTCTCAGGTTGAAAATTTGTTCCATTGTGCTGCGTTTTGGTCTAAAGCCCGCTTGTTCTTCTGCCAGGAGTTTTTCTGCTTGGTTTTTCAGTCTGTTGAGGACTACCTGCAGCATGATCTTGCTAGGATGGCTTATGAGACTGATGGTTCTGTAGTTCTGGCATTGCTTGAGGTTTCCTTTCTTTGGCAGGGGTATTACAAGAGACTGTGTCCATTCTTTTGGCCATTCTTTGGTGTCGTGGATCTTTTTTCTATGGTAAGTACTCAGTGTGTATAGACAGTATCTATATTTATTCTGTTTGTGCTTACAGTGTTGGTGTTCCATGATGATCAAGGACTGGTGGTGCCATCTATTTTTTCTATGGTAAGTACTCAGTTTGTACATTTCGGGAGGGGTGGGGGTTGGGGTGTGTAAAATAGTATCTATATCTATTCTATTTGTGTTTTACAGGAATGGAGTTCCATGATGATCAAGGACTGGTGGTACCATGTTTTTCTATGGTAAGTACTCAGTTTGTACATTTCAGGGTCACTTTAGGTTGGGGGGAGGGGTGTATAAATGGTATATATATGGTGTATATATATTTCTGTTTGTGCGTTACAGGGTTGGTGTTCCATGATGATCAAGGATTGGTGGTTTCATATTTTTCTATGGTAAGTACTCAGTTTGTACATTTCTGGATTTGGGGGGTGGGGGGTGTATAGGCAGTGTCTATATATTGTGTTTCTGAGTTACAAAGTTGGTATTCCCAAATGGCTGAGTGTTGGTCGTGCCATCTTTTTCTCTGTGGTAAATACTCAGCCTGTACGTTTCTGTATCTTGTGTGTGTGTGTGTGGGGAGGGGGGGGAGGGGAGGTTGTTATGTATTTAGGTATCATCTATATGTATTCCTTTCTGTGTGTTACATATAACTTTTTTAATTGATTTATTTTTTCAATTTTATTGTGTGTATGAAGTTTTTGTAAGTTATGTCATCCATTGCAACTGCCACACAATGGCCTAGTTTTCCAAAAAAAAGAAAAATGGATTTTATCATATGGGAAAGATGTTCTGTGTGCATTTGCACAGGGGACCTTAGTTTATAGCCTCAACTGAAAGATTTTTAATTAGTGTGTGTGTGGTTGTATTTTTCTTTTATTTTAATTTATATTCTTTTATATGAAGGATAATGGAATTAGCATACATATTTTTTTATGCTAGTCAAAGCTCAAATATTAAAATTAGAGCTTCAATCTTTTGACATGTACTAAACCAACATGTTATTGATAAGTTAAAAAAAATCATTTTCTTACTGTGTGTTTTGCATTTTTCTTTTTTTCTTTTTGTTGTTGTCTTTTTACTAACCATTACAAACGGGCCGTCTGAAGGGAAAAGCAAGGGAGAGAACTGGCCACCCTGAGTGAGTTAAAATGAAAATGTGTCTGCTTCTATTTCACTGTGTGTGTGCTGGGGGGTGGGGGGTGGTTGCTTCATTCATGTAGTGAATTAGCTGTTGTTTCTACATGTTCACTGCTGTGTGTCACAGGGCTGGCGAACCAAGACTGAAAGGATCAGGACAGGAGGCTGCCATCTCCATCACAAGTTAAGTGCACTGTGTGTGTTTAGGAAAGAGAGACAGCCAGACAGAGAGACAGAGAGGAGAGAGAGAGAGAGTGTGTGTAATGGTATGTGTATTTACCTGTGACTGGAAGATCAAAGGTGAGAAGGTCAGAGGTCGGATATTTTCTGCCCACCTAAGAGCATGTGACCAATGCACTGTTACTCTCTCTTTGTTGGTCATGTTTTTACTAACCAACAGGAATGGGCTCTTGAAAGGGGGTGGGTGGGCGGTATTTCCTCAGTGTATTATGCAAATGTTGTGTTCGTTTAGTTAATTGTGCACAGCTGAGTGTAGTGTTTATTTAGTTAGGTGTGTACATGTAAGTGTGGTGTTAATTTAATTAGGTGTGCACATGTAAGTGTGGTGTTTTATTAAATTTTCATCTTCAAATTAGAGAATTTCTACATGCAAGAATATGAGAAGGATTCCTTTTATTGCATGTGTGTGTATATATGTATGCTGCATTGTCGGAGACTTATTTATTGTGTGGTCACAGGGTTGGCGCATGCACACAGCTGAAGATTGTGCAGAGAGAGAGGAGACAAAATTTGCTGAACGGGAATCTACAGGCAGGTGAGTGCTGTGCATACCACTGTCAGTCACAGCAGAGTTTTCTGTATAAAATTTAGGCTGCTCTCCCCAGGAGAGTGTATGCTCCCAAGGGAGATCACATCATCTTAAAAGCAGTGCCACCCATTTAAAGAAAGATTTGAATCATTCCAAAGCCATAGATACAACTTCTTGTTAGATTTCATTTCACTCTTTTGTATATTACATTGAAAAATTTTGTGGGTATATATATATGCATACTGTGTGTGTTTGTGTGTGTGTGTGTGTGGTGTGTGTGGTGTGTGTGTGTGTTTGTAAGCTTTATCCATGTAGTGAAGTAGTTTTTGTTTCTAAATGTTCACTGGTGTGTGTTACAGGGCTGATGAACCAAGACTGAAGGGTCAGGACAAGAGGCTGTCATCTCTATCACAAGTTAAGTGCAATGTGTTTGTGTGTGTTGGGGGGGGGGGGTGTTTGTCTTCACCTGTGACTGAAAGATGAAAGGTGAGGTCAGAGGCTGGCTATTTTCTCCCCACCTAAGTGCATGTCACCAATCCACTGTCGCTCCCTTTTTGTTGGTCATGTTCTTACTAACCAACAGGAATGGGCAGTCAGAGAGGAGAGACTTGCTGATGGTTTTTTGTGTGTGGTTATTATTTAGGTAATTGTGCACAGGTGAGTGTTGTGTTTGTTTAGTTAGATAGGCAGATTAGGTATGATATTCATTTAGCCTTCAAATTAGAGTTTTTTCTACATGCAGAAACATGACAGGAATTTTGTTTTTTTGCATGTGTGTATGTATGTGGTGTCCTGCATTGTCAGTGACTAAAGTGTTTATTGTGTTGTTGCAGGGTTGGCACATGCAGACAGCTGAAGACTCGACAGAGAGACATGAGACAGGACTATCTGAATGGGGATCTACAGGGCAGGTGAGTGTTGTGTATACCACTGCCAGTCATAGCAGAGTTCTTTGCATGATTTTCAAGCTGCTCTCCCCAGGGAGAGCATATCATCTCAAAAGGAGTGCCTCCCATTAAAAGAAAAACTTGAATCATTTTTTTTGGTCAAATTCAACCTTACTTTGGTGTATATTACTAATGGTAGATGAAGTAATAGATTTGGTGGTTTTTTTTATTTTTTATTGTTATCTATGTAGGAAAACCCCCAAGAAAACAACCAAACAGAAAACAGAGAAACCCAAACAAAAAACAAAAGAAGAGAAAATAACAAGCAAACAAGAAAAAAACAACCCCAAAACCTGCCCCCAAATATTTAGTCACAACATTATTGTGACAACCCATAGCAATGAAATGGACTCAAAAAGAACAAAAAAATATAATGCTCTTTAACAATTCACTCAGACACCCCCATCCCACACACCCACACCCAAAGTGTGCTTCATCCATGTAGTGAGGTAGCTGTTGTTTCTACATGTTCACTGCTGTGTGTTACAGGGCTGGGAACCAAGACTGAAGGGATCAGGACAGGAGGCTGCCATCTCCATGGCAAGTTAAGTTCACTCTGTGTGTGTGTGTGTGGGGGGGGGGGGGTGTAGGGGTTATTTTTACGGCAACTGGAAGATGAAAGGTGAGAAGGTCAAAGGCTGGCTTTTTTCGACCCATTGGAAGAGCATGTTACCAATCCACTGTCACTCCCTTTTTGTTGGTCGTGTTTTTACTAACCAACACAAATGGGCAGTAAGGGGGGGGGGGGGGGGTATTTTACTGTGTTATTTGAGTGTTGTGTTTATTTAATTGTGTGTGCACAGGTGGGTCGGGAGTACATTTTGTCTCCAAATTGGCATATTTCTACATGCAAGAACATGGGTTTAATTTTTTTGCATGTGTGTGTGTTTTGTATTGTCAGTGACTAAAGTGCTTATTGTGTGTTCACAGGGTTGCCACATGCAGACAGCTAAAGACTGTGCAGAGAGACAGGAGACAGGACTTGCTGAATGGGGATCTACAGGGCAGGTGAGTGCTGTGCATACCACTGTCAGTCACAGCAGAGTTCTCTGCATGAAATTCAGGCTGCTCTCCCTAGGAGGGCACATTATCTTGAGAGTAGTGCCGCACATTTAAAGAAAGACCTAAATCATTTAAAAGGCTGATATAAAACTTCTTGTTGGATTTTATCTCACTTTGGTGTATTCTACAATTAAATAGTTTGTGTGTTTATATGCCTGGGTTTCAATTTTCTGTTGGTGTGTTTGTGGGTGTGCATGCTTGGGTGTGCCTCATCCATGTAGTGAGATAGCTGTTGTTCCTACATGTTCCCTGCTGTGTGTTACAGGGCTGGTGAACCAAGACTGAAGGGATCAGGACAGGAGGCTGCCACCTCCATCACAAGTTAAGTGCACTGTGTGTGTATGTGTGTGTGTGTTTATCTGTAAATGGTAGATGAAAGGTGCGAAGGTCAGAGGCTTGCTATTTTCTCCTCACTTAAGAGCATGTCTCCAATGCACTGTCACTCCTTTTTTGCTGGTCATGTTTTTACTAACCAACACAAATGACTAGTTAAGGGGAGATAAACTGTGTTAGTTATCTGAGTTTTGTGTTCATTTCTTTAGGTTTGCATATGTGAGTGGTATTTATTTAGTCTCATGATTAACATATTTCTTTATACAGGAACATGAGAGGTATTTTGCTTTTTGCATAGGAATATGTGTGTAGGTGTGGAGTGTGTGTATTTGTTGCATTGTCAGTGACTAAAATGTCTATTGTGTGTTCACAGGGTTGGCACATGCAGACAGCTGAAGACTGTGCAGAGAAGGAAGAGAGGACTTGCTGAATGGGGATCTACAAGACAGGTGGGTGCTATGCATACCACTGTCAGTCACAGCAGAGTTCTATGTACAGTGGAAAGAAATAGAGGAAGAAATAACTGGTAATAAAAGAAAAAAGTATAAGTACAAAAACTAGACGAAAAAAGTTGTTTCCTGTTGAAAAAGTGTTACAAACTACTTGCAAAATTGCTGAAAGTTGATGGAAAATAGTGAAACTTGGTGAAAAATACTGAAAACTGAAAAATATTGAAAATCGCCATGTAAATACTGATATCAGTAATATAGGGGGGGGGGGGGGGGGGGGAGGGGGGGGGCACAGGTCTAGGTATGTGCTGACTGACATGTCACTGATGTCACTGTTATGTTGACTGTTTCACTGATGCTATGTGTTCTGTGGTGACTGTGTGTCACTGATGCTATGTGTTATGTGGTAGCTGACGTGTCACTGATGTTGCTGTGGCAGATGGTGTCTGTTCATGATGGAGGGGGCGGTGGGCAGCACAAGTGTGTATCAAACCACAGCCACACATCTTGCAACGCATCATCGCATCAAACCATGGCCACACATCTTGCAACACATCATCGCATCAAACCACGGCCACACATCTTGCAACACATCATCGGATCAAACCACGGCCACACATCTTGCAACAGGCATCATCTTGAGAGGCAGGAGAGGAGATAGCTGAAATAAAAGAAAGTGTCATTACAACCACAACCACCCCCCTCTCTTGCCTACTATGTTCATTTTCAAAACTGTTGACAGCTTTCTTTGTGAGGTTCTGTACAGAGGGGGGTTCATACACACACACCTGACTCATGTTTTGTTTTTTCTGAGGGGTATGTGCATGCACATGCATGAGTTGCACTATCTGTGTGTGTAAGTGAGAGAGAGAAAACAGTCAGTAAAACTTCCCGCCACATTCTCATGGCTTTCTTGGCTAGAGCTCTGAGGTTTACCAATGGTGAGATTTTTTGTAGTCGGACCATTTCTGCTGACCATGAAGGTAGCCCCATTTTGACTTTGGGGAGGCATGTCATCTGAAACACCATTTGATCTACACCATAAAATGGCCACAATATAGCCATCTAAAATGTGATGCTCCACCAGGAAATGAGTCGCTTTGCACCTAACCCTCTTTTAGGCTAGGAGCCATTTTAGGCAGGTGGGGGTCAGGTTGCAGATTTTGATATAATAATAATAATAATAAATGGAACTTATATAGCGCTATATCTTGAAAAAACAAATCAAAGCGCTTGCATTCAACCAATTCTTGCACATGCAGCCAACAACAATTAAAAATGTTGATTGATTATAAAAAAATAGCTGATATTCTACATTGTAATAAAATATCAAGGCATGATTTTGTTCTCATTTGCTTTTAAATGTGTTTTAAAAATACCAAAGCACTCATACTGACACCTATTACAAAAATAAACTTTTTTTCATAACCTACAGAGTATCATTTCAATTTGTAATAACTTTTCATGGATTTGCCTAAAATCCAGTATTTTTTTTTTAAAATAGAAGAACCCGAGTAGAATAGCTCTGAGGTTCACCAATGATGAGATTTTTGTATTCAACCATTTTTCCTGACCATGAAGGTAGCCACATTTTGACTTTATGGAGGCATGTCATCTAAAACACCAACA
The DNA here is from genome assembly GCA_030674155.1 of Stramonita haemastoma. Taxonomy (NCBI): domain Eukaryota; kingdom Metazoa; phylum Mollusca; class Gastropoda; order Neogastropoda; family Muricidae; genus Stramonita; species Stramonita haemastoma. The sequence goes on from CM060319.1 coordinate 69,009,911, forward strand.
TTGAATATACACCATAAAAATTAATGCATAATACAGATTAATAACATGTCAATAACTAAAACCTAAAGATATAGCAAAGATATATCTAAAAATTTCCTGATGGTGCAATGCGACTCATGTGGTGGAGCATCACAAGTACCAATGTATAAATTGCACAGACAAAATGGCTAAAATTAAGTAATCTAGAGGGAGACGTGTAATCAAAACAGATAAAATGGCTTAAATACAGTTATCTAAAAACTACAGAGATGCAAATCATAGATGAAATGAAAAAAACAATCATTTAAAATTGCTTGGCCCAGACTAATAAAATTGCTAAAACAGCTATTTAAAAACAATGGCATGTAATCCACACATAAAACCTCTAAAATACAGCCATCTAAAATTACTGCATGTAATCTGCACAAATTAAATAACTAAAACCCAGCCATCTAAAAACACCAACATTTAATGTACACAGAAAAAAATGACAAAAAACCCCGGCCATCTACAAATAACAAAGTTTAACCCTTTGTACCTCAAGGGTGCAGCTGCACTGCAGTCTGTGGACCAGCCCTGCAGCAGCTGAGTGCAGTGTGCACTGGGTCATCATAGTAAAATCCTCATATCTTTTTTGTTTGAAGCCCATTTCTTATGAAACTTTGGCATTGTGTGGGTAAATGACTGCCCATTATATGCGTGCATAAAAATTTATATTGCATAAAAAAGAATATGTTAATTATGGTGTTAAATTACGTAATTGCTCTGATTTTAAGTGGTGATCCCACTGATGGGCTTTTGATTTTTACACAATGTATGCAACAAACACAACACAACAACAGCAAACTATACAAGAATCTCAAATAAACAGGGACAAACATAGGTACTATACAAGTTTTCTTCCAGCATTGCATCAAATGTAATATAATCAATGGTAACCACTGAACTGTACACATGACATTGTCGCAATAACATCATGGGAATATACAGATAACATTTCTTCCCTAGTCCAAGTAAGTTCCTGAACTTTTCTACACTGCTTTATTCATATGTACAGAATGTTTGCACTTCACCAGGTGGCTTGTAGTTCATTTTCATGTAAACACTTGGTGTTTATTGTAGGGGTACTCTCAGTACCAAGGCCACGCCCCTCCCCAGTCACCCCCCCCCCTTCCCACCCCTTTTAGCTGGCCTATCTTATGCTCAAGGGGCACACAGTCTAGTATCGCCAGACTCAAAGCTCTCACGATCTCTATCCAAAACACGATCTTTATCTGCAAGATAATAACTCATTTAAAACTTCTGTTACTTCGTCAGCAGTGAAAGTATGATGTACCAAAGCCATACTACAAGCATATGACACGCAAAACAGCAATAAACACAACAAAAACACACTCAATTTATATGCAAATTAGCTGTGAACAATGTGCGACTAACTAACGTGGCAGCTAAAGCCAACAAGCTAAAACAACCATGTGAGAATAGAACAGAATGGGAGGGCGAAAGTGAAAGTACCTGCTGTGGTATGGATTAATCCGTACCCTGTCCAGGGGAGATGATGCGTGGTATGGATTAATCATACCCGGATTAGAAAGTGTTAATCCACATAGATAAAATGACTTCGATACAACCCTTTAAAAACACAGACATGTAAATCCGATAAAATGGCTAAAATACTGTTGTCTAAAAGGGACCTTTAATATACACAAAGAGAATGAGTAAAACACATCCATTAAAAAATACTGACATATAATCCACACATAAAATTACAAATATAACCATGTAAAAAATGCAGACATTTAAATATCAGGATAAAATGCCTAAAATACAGTCTAAATAACGAAAGTAATCTGCAGGATAAAATGACCGAAATACAGATGCCTATAAACACAGACATATAACCTTAACGAAAAAAAGGCCACACCAGAGCCATCTAAAAACACTGGCAGAGTAAGCACAAATGAAATGGCTACATTATAGCCATATTAAAACACTGAGGTGTAATCCACACAAATAAAACAGTTCCTATCCAATCTAATGATGTTGCTTAGAGCCCTGACAACTACACAGGCTATTGGGGCTGTCACCTGCTCACTTTTTAAAACTCTATTAAAAGTGTGAGACTATATACAGTTAAAACGAGGTGTAAAACCAACTTGACTGTCCTTGCTTGTATCAACGCCTTGGTCAACCATAAGGGTCAGCCCAGGATGGCCTCTGTGTCATGTGAAAACCCACATCGATCCCTCATAAAATGAGATAAAACCAAAACCAGATACCTCAAAACAACCTTATCCTTAGAGACCAACTATACCACTTTCACTCATACAGGGGGGGGGGGGGGGGGGGGGAACCCATTCTCTCAGGAAGTTAAAAATGGTGTCTGGTGAAACATCCTGAAAGAGGATCTTTAGGGAGTCTGCAGTAAAATGCTTCTGCCTAATATCCTGAACATCCCAATACTCCAGGAGCAGATGCCTGATGGTCACCTGCACATCACAAGTCGACACCATGGAGTTCCCTCGCCTTTCAGGAAACGAAGGTGAGTGATATGAGAATAACTGTGTGTATCCTCGTTAAAATACAGCTATCATAAATTGCCAATATGTAATCACACAGACAAAATGACTAAAATACAGTGATCTAAAACACAAAACATTTAATCTACACAGAAAGGTATGTCTAAAATACAGCCATTTAAAAATGCATGTAATCCACACAAATAAAACAAATGCAGCCAAACGAGAAAAAGAACCCATATAGTTGACTCCCATAAAATGACTAAAAATACAATCACATCAAAACACATATGTATGTAATCAACAAATAGAATTACTAAAATACTGCCACCTTAAAACATTATGTAAATCCCATGACTTCAATACAATCATCTTAAAACGCCAATATATAATCTAAACACATAAAATTGCTTAGATACAGCCATCTAAAAACACAAAAATGTAATTCAAACAAATAAAATATCTAAAATACAGTTACTTAAAACATTTTTAATCCACACAGATAAAATGACTAAAGTACAGTCGTGTAAAAACAGACATTTAATCCACAATAAAATGGCTTAAACAGTCATCTAAATACGTAAACATTTAATATACAGAAATAGAATGACTAAAACAATGCAATTTAAAAATGCTGACATGTAACCCAAACAAGTAAAATGACTGGAATACAGCCATCTAAAAATACCAACATTTAATCCTCAAAGAAAAATAATGACAAAAAATACAGTCACCTATAAACACAGACAAATAAAATGGCTAAAATACCAGAATGTAATCCACACAAATAAAATGACAAAAATACAGCCATCCAAAACCACTAAAAGAAAATAAACAGATAACACAACAAAAATATAGTTGCTAAAAAAACCCAGACATTAAACCTACATTAAGACTATAATACAACTATTTGAAAGTACCAACATAATCCACACAAATGAAACAACTAAAATACAGTCATCCACAATCATAAATCTAATCCACACAAATAAAATGGCTAAAATACAGCCATCTAAAAGCACAAGACATATAATGCATATGAATAAAATTACTAAAATACAGTAATCTAAATAAACAAACATTATCCACACAGTTATATGCTGGTGGGATTGTATGACAAAATTGACAAAACCGCATACACACAGGGATTAGCTGTAAAAATAAAAAGCACATGAGTGATTATTCCACTATCCTCACAATAAAAGAATAAACAAATGAATACAAACTATCACACACACACTCAAACACTCACACAGAGTAATGAAGCAAGCATTCTCCCTGCATGCTGAAAAAGCTAATGGTCAAAGGGAGACAACCTACTGTCTGTTCTGTGGAACCATGTTGTGGAGCAGTGTGAATGGCAGTGATTTCTTATTCTGACTTGCTGCTGTTGTTGTTGCTTTTGTCATTTAGTCTAACACTATACATATTTATCATTATGAAAAAATCAATATGAAAAAAATCGGTCAACTAAAAATAAAGAGTGTTTTTTGAGACCAAGTAAGCTGAAAATGCTCTTTCATCATCAGTGTATAACCTTCAACACCCAGTCCCATCTCCATCACCCTGCCTAAGTGTGCTACTCTTGTGTGTTGTGTGTGTGTGTGTGTGTGTGTGTGTGTGTGTGTGTGTGTGTGTGTGTGTGTGTGTGTGTGTGTGTGTGTGTGTGTGTGTGTGTAAATGATCTTTACATTTTTTAATCCAAAATATTTTATACTTGGTTGCATCTGTGTAAATTATTTGGATATAACTACTTTGGTGTTTTGCTTTTCAAGTTTTAGTCATAATATATATCCATACATACATACACACACATATAGTATATATATATATAATGGAATTAGCCTTCATGTGGGGTTTTTAAGAGAGAGAGAGAGAGAGAGAGAGAGAGAGAGAGAGAGAGAGAGAGAGAGAGAGAGAGAGAGAGAGAGATATCAGACTTCTTCAAATACATACATACATACATATATATATATATATATATATATATATATATATATATATATATATATATATATATATATATATATATATATATATATATATATATATCTCTCTCTCTCTCTCTTAAAAAACCCACATGAAGGCTAATCCCATTATTCTTCAATTAAAAAAAGAAAAAAATATGGCATATATATATATATATATATATATATATATATATATATGCCATACATGAGTGTATGTGTGTATATGGGAAGGGGTATTTTTATATATATATAAATATATATATATACATATATGTGACGCTCCAACACGAAATGAGTCGCTTAGCACATTACCCAATTTTGGGCTAGGAGCCTTTAAAGGCAGGTGGGGGTCAAGTTGTCAATTTTGAGATTTTGATTGATTATTAAACTAGATCTGTTTATTTACCTTATAATGAAATATCAAGGCATAATTTTTATTCCTTTTGTTTTTAAATGTGTTTTGAAAATACCAAAGCACTCATTCTGACAACCTGTTACTAAAATAAACTTGGCCGTTTCTCATTTTGTCTCATCCTGCAGTCGATCATTTCAATTTGTAATAATGTTGCACAAAATTGTCCGAATTTCAATCTGTTTTTTGTATTTGATAGCCACTTTATTGCACATTAATAACATGTCAATAACTTAAAATTGACCTCAGGTGCACTCCGTCTCATGTGGTGGAGCGTCACATATGTGACGCTCCACCACGAAATGAGTCGCTTAGCACATTACCTAATTTTGCGCTAGGAGCCTTTAAAGGCAGGTGGGGGTCAAGTTGTCAATTTTGATATTTTGATTGATTATTAAACTAGATCTGTTTATTTACCTTAGAATGAAATATCAAGGCATAATTTTTATTCCTTTTGCTTTTAAATGTGTTTTGAAAATACCAAAGCACTCATTCTGACAACCTGTTATTAAAATAAACTTGCCCGTTTCTCATTTTGTCCCATCCTGCAGTCTATCATTTCAATTTGTAATAATGTTGCACAGAATTGTCCGAATTTCAATCTGTTTTTTGTATTTGATAGCCACTTTATTGCACATAAATAACATGTCAATAACTTAAAATTGACCTCAGGTGCACTCCGTCTCATTATGTGGTGGAGCGTCACATATATGCCTGTTCCACCCTGTGCCTGGGTACCTGCACCTCCCCCCCACCACACACGCACATACACAGGCCCACTCACACACATACACACAAACAGGCCCACTCACACACACACATACACACACAGGCCAACTGACACACACACACACACACAAAGGCCTACTCACGCACACACATTCTTTCTTGAAACAAGGATTTTCACTGCAGGATGAAAAAGGTAATGGTCAAAGGGAGACAATATACTGTATATTCTGTGAAATCATGTTGTCGAGCAATGTGAGTGGCAGTAAAGTCTTACTCTGACTTGCTGCAACTTTTGTTGCTGTTGTTCTTTTTCTGTCATATCTATCTATCTATCTATCTATCTATCTATCTATCTATCTATCTATCTATCTATCTATCTATCTATCTATCTATCTATCTATCTATCTATCTATTCAAGAAAAAATATCTAAAAAATCTGACAATTAAAATCAAAGAGCATTTTTTGAGGAAAAGTCTGCTGAAAATGCTGACTGTAGCCTCCAAGACACTGACTTCCTGCTAAGGTCTTCCCTCCTTCATCATCAGTACATACCCTTCAACACCCACCCTCATCTCCATTACCCTAAGTGTATGAGTGTGTGCGTGTGTGTGTGTGTGTGTGTGTGTGCATGTGTGTGTGTGTGCATGTGTGTATGTGTGTGTGTATGTGTGTGTGCCTGCACATGCATGTGTGTGTCTGTTTGTGGGTGTATGTACAAATGAATTTGACCTTTTTAATTAATATAATTTTATAAATGATTTCATGTGTGTAAATGATTTGAATATAAGCACTTGAGTTTATGGCTTTTCAAGTTTCATATATATATGGGTGAATCAGTGGTCTAGATGTAACACACCTGTCTAGAAAGTAAGGGAAGTCAAAGTGCACAGTAGTTTGATCCCTGTTTTGGTCTAAACTTTCCCCCTATCCATTATACCATGAGTTGTGGTCTGTGTGCTAGTCTTTTGGATGAGAGATAAACCAACGTGGCATGTGTTGCACAATATTTAGTGCACATAAAAGAACCTATGGCATCAAGAGAGATGTCTCTGGCAAAATTAGGTACAAAAAAGCCAGTCTGATAGGGAAACAAATACCGTTGCAGACAGGAAAAGGAAAAAAAATGATAGATGGCCATGCTCTTGTTGCCATGTACTCTTCCTGGGGAGAGCAGCCCAAATTTCACACAGAGAAATCTGCCCTGATATATAGTGGTTACAAAAAAAGAAAGTTGTTTGTAATATCTGATGTAAAGAATTGACTAACCTTAAAAATTTATATGGAAAACCCACACTGGAATAAAAAGTGTTTTTTTGTGGACAAGTCTGCTGAAAATGATGAAGAGAGGAAAACAACTAAGGAACAACAACAATAAATACAACAGCAGCAGCAGCAAGAACAACAGCAGTAGTAGCAACAACAACATAAAGAACAACAGTAGTAGCAACAACAACATAAAGAACAACAGTAGTAGCAGCAACAACAACATAAAGAACAACAGTAGTGGGCCATATTGGGCTGGTGGGTAGGGTGAAAGAGTTTACAAAGCTGCATACACACAGGGATTGTATTATAAAAAAAACACATGAAAGCTAATTCCATTAAAAAGAAGAAAGTAAAAATACACCCCCCCCCCCACTTACACATACACTTATGCATGCACACTCACACATACACATGCAGGGGCACACACACCCAGAGAGTAGAAGCAAGCATTCTCACTGCATTTTGAAAAAGCTGATGGTCAAAGGGAGACAACCTACTGTCTATTCTGTGGAATCATGTTGTGGAGCAGTGTGAATGGCAGTGGGTTCTTGTTCTGATTTTGTGTTGTTGTTGTTGTTTTTTTCTGTCTTTCAGTCTGACACTATAAATATTTATCCTTATAAAAAAGAATCAGTCAACTAAAAATAAAGAGTGCTTTTTGAGGCTGAGTCTGCTGAAAATCCTAACTGCAGCCTCCAAGACACTGACTTCCTGGCTAAGGTCGTCCCTCCTTCATCATAGGGGGGACAGATAGCCCACTGGTCAGAACATTGCGCTGGTAATTTGACAAACCCATTGAGTCCGGTTTGAGTTCGAGTCTGGTTCGAGTTCGAGTCTAGTTCGAGTCCCATCGAGGAAATTTTTCTCCTGGAGTTAACATCAGTGCCAACTCCACTCTCCCCAAAAGTCCTTCGGATGAGACTAAACCGAGGCCTGTGCAAACTTACCCAGAACATCTTGCGCACACGTTAAATCCTGTTCCGCTTTTCATAAGAGTAGGCCATGGTGTGCCAGTGGAAACAGATGACAATATTTACAAAAACTGCTTACACACGGGACTGGATGGAAAAAAGTACATGATTGCTTATTCTGTTATCCTTGATATAAAAAGAATAAATAAATCATTAGTGCATACCCTTCCACACCCACCCCCATCTCCATCACCCTGCCTAAGTGTGCGTGTGTGTGTGTGTGTGTGTGTGTGTGTGTGTGTGTGTGTGTGTGTGTGTGTGTGTGTGTGTGTGTGTGTGTGTGTGTGTGTGTGTGTGTGTGTGTGTGTATGCATGTATCTGTGTGTATTTGTTTGTTTGTGTGTATGTGTGAGTACAAATGAATTTCGCATTTTTTAATCAAATAATATATATATATGTCGCTCCACCACATGAGACCGAGTGCACAATAGGTCAATTTTTAGTTATTGACATGTTATTAATGTGCAATAAAGTGGCTATCAAATACAAAAAACAGATTGAACATTGGACAATTCTGTGCAACATTATTACAAACTGAAATGATAGACTGCAGGATGTGACAAAATGAGAAACCGGCAGGTTTATTTTAGTAACAGGTTCTCAGAATGAGTGTTTTGGTATTTTCAAAACACATTTAAAAGCAAAAGGAATAAAAATGATACCTTGATATTTTCATGATAAGATAAATAAACAGATCTAGTTTAATAATCAATCAAAATCACAAAATTGACAGCTTGACGCCCACCTGCCTTTAAAGGCTCCTAGCCCAAAATTGGGTAATGTGCTAAGCGACTCATTTCGTGGTGGAGCGCCATACATATATATATACATATACATATACATACATATATATATGTATGGCGCTCCACCACGAAATGAGTCGCTTAGCACATTACCCATTAGCACAATATATATATATATATATATATATATATATATATATATATATATATATAAACATGAAAAAAAACAACATAAGGGCTAATTCCCTTATTCTTTATTAAAAAGAAAAACCTTCCCCCCCCACACATACACCTATTCATGCACACACACACACATACACATGCCTGTGGCATGTGCCTGTGCAGGCACACACACACACACACACACACACACACACACACACACACACACACACACACACACACACACACACACACACACACACACACACACACACACACACACACACACAATCTGTTATGAAGCAAACATTCTCACTGCATGTTGAAAAACTGACAGTCAAAGGGAGACAACCTGCTGTCTGTTCTTTGGATCATGTTGTCTTAAAGTGTAAATTGCAATGAAGTCTTGTTCTTGCTTGCTGTTGTTTTCTGTTGATCATGATGCCATTTAGTCTAACACTAACACGATATATATTGATTGGGAAAAAAATTAATATGAAAAATCATTCAACAACTAAAATGTAGAGGGCTTTTTGAGGAAAAGTCTGCTGAAAATGCTGACTGTAGCCTCCAAGACACTGACTTCCTGCCTAAGGTCTTCCCTCCTTTTGTCTTTTAATTTTCTCCTCTGTTAGCTGATTGTTTTTTTGTTTTGTTTTTTTATCTCAACCTTAAATCTTGAAAGTGATATAATTTCATGTTGTTTGATCCATTGGCTAAAGGTGTTTATCAATTTTGTTTTAGAAAGTTATATGATTTTATTTTTTCAATTTAAATTGTTCATTGTGAAAACAAGAAAGAGTTGAGGAAAGAATTGGAAGTGACCATGATTTAGTGATGATGACCTTCCGCCTTTATCTGAGGAAGGTCATGAAGCAGGGCCAGACAAGGATAAAAATGAATTGAGGGCTGGTGCATCCCTAATCAGGTCAGGTCAGAGGTCCCCTCTGCTACTGGTATCCATGTAACCCAGTACTACCTGTTCCATGTGGGGAGTAAACCCAACAGAAAAATCAGTCTGGAGAGGAATGGGCTCCACCAGGCTTCCTTTGCCCACGATACGCCATGGAAGACAAAACCAAATCAAAATCCATACTGGCTCGGTTATCACATGGGTCACCAAGGACTGCACCTTCCACTTCTGGACACCAGGGTTGAGGTGAAAAGTGAATGACTGGTGTACCAAACAGAATTCGTGCCAGAAATAACATCACCATTGGCACATGGAATGTTAGAACGTTGAGAGAAACAGGCAAATTTGAAGAACTCACACATGAAATTGATAGGTACTGCTGGAACATCCTTGGACTCTGTGAAGTACGATGGAAGAACAATGGAGAAACATCAACCCAGGAAAGCCACAAACTATACTTCAGTGGGAAAGAGGACAAACATGAACAAGGCGTCCACTAGGAAATTGTGAACAGTGTCATGGGTTGCCGACCAATCTCTAGCAGGCTTATCACCATCTGCCTGAGGGCAACTCCTTTCAACATCACCATTATACAGGCATATGCCCCAACATCGAGCCGCGATGATGACGAGGTAGAAGACTTATATGAACAGCTGCAAGAAGTTATAGATCAGACCCCAAGAAAGACATCCTGGTTGTACAAGGTGATTGGAATGCCAAAGTAGGAGAAGATGCTTGCAAGAATTGGAGTGGCACATGTGGGCGATATTGTAACAAAAAGACTAATGAAAAAGGCTTGACACTCCTGGAATTTGCTAACTGCAACAACCTCAAGTTGATGAACACATATGGTCCACACAAAGCATCTCAAAAATGGACATGGCATAGCCATGATGGAGTAACCCACAACCAGATTGACTACACCATGGTGAAGAGGCGCTTCCAGTCCAGCGTAAACATTGCAAGGACACACAGTTTTCCGGGAGCTGACATTGGAAGTGACCATGATTTAGTGATGATGACCTTACGCCTTCATCCAAAGAAGGTCATGAAGCAGGGCCAGACAAGGATCAGATTTTAGTCTTGAGAAACTGAAGGATCCAGAGGTGGCTGAAGCCTCCCAAGCCATGACAGGAGGGAAATTTGCACCCCTCACCATGTTCAACCCAGATGACACAGATATTGACAAGTTTGTCGACACCTTTAACAAGGCAGTAACTGATACAACCAATGAGATTCTTGGCAAGCAACAACGAATGAAGCAGCCATGGGTCACAGCCAACACCCTTGACCAGTGTGACAAACAAACAGAACTGAAGAAAAAGAAGAATGAGATAGAAGGAGTGAGGCAGTATAAGGCAATCAACAAATGAATTTGAACAAGCATAAAAGAGGCATCAGAAACCTGAATTGAAGAGAAGTGCCAGGAGATTGAAGAAAAGCTGAACAAGAACAACAGCAATAAAGTGTACCAGCTAGTAAAAGACCTGACAGGCACAAAACAGGGGAAAACCAGCACCATACAAGACAAAAATGGAAAGATCTTAACAGAAGACCAGGATATTCTAAAGAGATGGACATAATATTGCACAGACTTGTATAACCACAAAACCTTGGGGGATCCAAAGGTACTGAATATCCCACCACCGACAGACACTGACAACTACCCCATCCTTCAGGAAGAGGTGGAGGTAGCTGTGAAATCGACGAAGAAGAGGAAATCAGCAGGAATAGACAACATCCCAGCAGAACTGGTCCAAGCATGGGGGAAAGCCATGATAAACACCCTACTGATAATCTGCAACAAGATCTGGCAGACAGGAGACTGGCCTATACCATGGACACAATCACTAATCATCACCCTTCCCAAGAAAGGCAACCTACAACAATGCCAGAACTATTGCACAATTAGCTTGATATGTCATCCAAGCAAAGTCATGGTGAAGATCCTACTGAATCGACTGAAGCCACAAGCAGAGAGGATCATTGCTGAAGAACAGGCAGGCTTCAGGGCAGGATGAAGTACAACAGAGCAGATTTTTAATATAAAAATACTATGCAAGACAACCCCCTCTTACAGCCCAACCACAGCCTGATTGATGAGGACACAACACCACAGAAGGAACCTTCACCACTACCAGTGCTGAAGAAAGAAGTGGAGGAAGCTATCCATAGTTTACCAACTGGAAAGTCACCTGGAGCAGACAACATACCGGCAGAGCTGCTCAAGAATAGAGGGGAACGCCTGGTCATTGTCATTACATCCCTTTGTCAAAAGATCTGGGCGACAAAACAATGGCCAGCAGAATAGACACAGTCTCTTATTATCCCCCTGCCCAAGAAAGGAAACCTCTGTCAGTGCCAGAATTACAGAACGATCAGCCTCATTAGCCACACCAGCAAGATCATGTTAAGAGTGATACTGAACAGACTCAAAAAGGAGGCGGAAGAGCACCTGGCAGAAGAACAAGCTGGGTTTAAGGTAGGAAGGAGCACGGTAGAACAAATTTTCAGTTGCCAAATCCTGATGGAGAAACATCTGCAACATCAGAGGGACTTGCTACACAACTTCATTGACTTCAAGAAGGTTTTGACAGAGTGTGGCATGCAGGCCTTTGGCAAGTCCTCAGGAAGTTTGACATTGAGGAGGGTCTCATCCAGATCATAGAAACGCTGTACATCACCTCCAGCAGTGCAGTTCTCCTCAACGGCCAAGTTGGAGACTACTTCAAGACCACAGTCGGCGTCTGTCAGGGCTGCTTGCTCTCTCCAACTCTCTTTAATCTATTCCTGGAGATCATCATGAGGGAAACACTTTATGACTTCCACTCTACCATCTCAATAGGAGGGCGACCCATTAACAACCTGCACTTCGCTGATGATATTGATCTCATGGGAGGCAGCAACAAGGAACTCCAAGACCTTACCAACAGACTGGTAGACAGAGCAGGCGCATATGGGATGGAAGTCAGCACAGAAAAGAGTAAAGTATTGGTCAACAGTGCAAACGACACCACAGCACAGATCTACATGAATGGCCAGCAGCTGGAAGAAGTAGATGCTTTCAAATATCTTGGCGCTACCCTCACAAAAGATGGATGCTCCACCACAGAGATCAAGACCAGGCTAGCCATGGCAACATCACCTATGGCAAAACTGAACAAGATATGGAGAAGCAACAACATCAGCTTCAAAACAAAAGTCAAATTGTTCAGATCCCTGGTCATCTCCATCTTGCTCTATGGCTGCGAAAGTTGCACAATGACCGCTGAAGCTACCAGGCGGATCCTAGTGAAAGTGTGCATAGTTTCTTTGAAAAAAGCAGGGTGGGCGTTTGCTAGGTAGTTACCCCTGTGCACAACTTTTGGCCCAACATGGGGGGTGGGCGTTTGCTAGATGGTGGGCTTATGCTAGGGATTTTACAGTAATTCAAAATGACTACTCTAAAGAAAATAATTTACATGAACTGCAAAAGTATTGTGAAGACAAAAATATTTGCCTTTTTGCTAAAATACAGCCCCTATGCATTCAAGAAGTTTACACTGCTTTACGACAGCTCAAAAAGACAAGCACCCGTGGCACTGGTGGAAGTGATGCAAAAATTCTTAAGCTTTTAGCACCAATCATAACAGAAACTCTTACATATGTTTTTAATCTTTGCATTGATAAAAACTATTTCCCTAAAGGTTTTAAACAAGCAAAAATTATTCCAATATATAATTCTAGAAACAAGACCGATCCATCCAATACAGACCGATTTTTATTTTATCTGTTCTTTCTAAGCTTCTGGAGCAACATATCTATAAGTGTCTTCTTTCTCTCTTAAATCAACATGATCTGATACATCCCAACCAGTCTGGATTTAGAGAATCTCATTCCTGTCACACAGCTTTAACAAAGCTGGTTGATCGCTGGCTATTAAAAATAAATGCAAAAGAATTTACTGGAATACTGTTAGTTGATTTTGCAAAAGCTTTTGATGTTATAAATCACAAACTTCTTAAAAAATTAGCACTTTACAAATCATCTTGTAGTACTCTTGAGTTGATCTCCTCTTTTCTTTCTGATAGACAACAGAAAGTATCTTTAAATGGATCTATCTCTGATTTTCTCCCAAACACTTATGGTGTGCCTCAGGGTTCAGTTTTGGGTCCCCTTCTTTTTTTGCTTTACATCAATGATCTTCCTTTATCCATAGATACTCAATGCGACATGTTTGCTGATGACACCACCCTTGAAACAACAAACTCTGATGCACATGAGGTTTATCATACAATGCAAAAAAGTATCAATTACCTTATTCAGTGGACACACCTAAACCACATGTCTCTTCATCCCAATAAAACAAAATTTATGTTGATTACCAAGAGACAAAAGCATCAAAACCTCACTCAGTCTTTACCCTCTTTATATATTTCTAATGTGAAAGTCGATGTAGTAACGAATCATAAAGTTTTAAGCGTAACAATAGATAATAACCTCACATGGTCAAAACACTTAGAAAAAATGTCTAGAAATATAACATTAAAACTGTATCAGTTTAGAAAAATAAAGAACTTTTTTAAATTTACATGCTAGGAAACTATTATTTTATACATATATATAAAATCTCACATTGATTATGCATCTACACTCCGGGATGTAGCGAGTAAAAATGTACTTGAACATTTGCTTAGCATTCACAAAAGAGCAATTAAAAGTGTCATTAACAAATCATCTACTCTAACAGACTTTGACTATAAACAAGCAAATATGCTTCCCGTCCCAGCCAAATTAATATACAATAAAGGCACTCTTATGTATAAAGTACTCCATGGTAAGATTCCACATTCTCTTAGGAATATGTTTACTTATAATAGTTATCGACATTCACACAAAATAAATGTTCCTTTCACAACAATTAATCTTTATAAGTCTACCCTTATGTACTCTGGAGGATAGCTATGGAACAATATTCCAGAGCTCCTAAAATGTGAATCTAAGTTTTTGAGATTTAAAACCAACTTGTTTAATTACTTTATGAATCTCTCTGATTTGACATTCCTTTCTCCAAACATGTATTGAACCCAAACATTTATTGAACTGAACTATTATCAACACTATTATTGTCACTCAGCATGTATGTTGCATTTTGTCCTAGTCGTTGTTCATATCATTGTCATCATTATCATCAGCATCACCATCATCATCATCCTCAACACCATCGTCCTCATTAGCATCTTTTTTGTCATCCTCATTGTAGTTTGTGTTATCTTAATTATCATCATCATTCTTGTTATTATTAATATGATTATTTACATGACTAGATGGTGGATGCTTTCTTTAAATGCATTTTTTTTTTATAATAGAAATGTTAATATATTCGCAGAATTATGCTCTCTCTCTCTCTCTCTCTCTCTCTCTCTCTCTCTCTCTCTCCTCTCTCTCTCTCTCTCTCTCTCTCTCTCTCTCTCTCTCTCTCTGTATTCTTACCATTTGAATATTGAAATGTGTTTTCATATAGTTTTTTTGTGTTTAAAGGATTTTATGTTGTTGTTGTTGTTTTAATCTGTTTTTTCCCCCCTTTTATGCCTACTTTGCTTGTTTTCCCGCTTACACACACACACACACACACACACACACACACACACACACACACACACACACACACACACACACACACACACACACACACACACACACACACACACTCATGCATTATAGATTTGTAATGCCTTCTGTTTCATGGTCCTGAATATTTGCTATTTTTAATATTTTTGCTATGTTATTTTTTGTTTAAATAATTATCAGTGTATACAGTTAGGATGACGCGTTTTGTTTAATGTATTATGTTGTGTTTTTTTTTTAAATATTGGTTGAACTGCTGCTGGTGGTGATGCTGGTATGTAGGGGTAGGGAGGGGGTTTCTTAGCTTTATTCCCTGATCAGGGCAAGGGCCGGATGAAAAAAGTATGTAATGATTACTTACTCTGTTACCCTTGAAAAATAAAGATTATTCATTCATTCATTCATTCATTCATTCATTCATTCATTCATTCATTCATTCATTCATTCATTCTCTCTCTCTCTCTCTCTCTCTCCTCTCTCTCTCTCTCTCTCTCTCTCTCTCTCTCTCTCTCTCTCTCTCTCTCTCTCTCCCTCTCTCTCTATCCACTTAGCTTTCTCCTTTTTCCTTTTATTGTGGTTTGATTTGCTTTGTCGTTTGATATGCTTTGTATTAAGTTACACATATATACTGTAATTCTCTACTGTAATTGTGGTTTGATTTGCTTTGTGGTTTGATTGTGGTTTGATTCTCTACTGTAATTGTGGTTTGATTTGCTTTGTGGTTTGATTTGCTTTGTATGAAGTTACACATATGTGACGCTCTACCACGAAATGAGTCGCTTAGCACATTACCTAATTTTGCGTTAGGAGCCATTAAAGGCAGCTGGGGGTTAAGTTGTCAATTTTGAGATTTTGATTGATTATTAAACTGCATCTGTTTTTCTACCTTGTGATGAAATATCAAGACATGATTTTTATTCCTTTTGCTTTTAAATGTGTTTTGAAAATACCTGTTATGAAAATAAACTTGCCCATTTCTCATTTTGTCACATCCTGCAGTCTACCATTTCAATTTGTAATAACTTTGCACAGAATTGTCTGATTTCAATCTGTTTTTTGTATTGAAAAGCCTTTTTGTTGCAGATTATCAACTTGCCAATAACTAAAAATTGACCTCTTGTGCAGTGTGACTCCTTATGTGGTGGAGCGTCACATATATACTGTAATTCTCTACTGTAATTGATTTTCTCCTTTCCTTTTATTGTGGTTTGATTTGCTTTGTATTAAGTTACACATATATATTGTGATTCTTTGTTCTGTACTACTGAAAGTGTTCAACTGTAGTTAACTGTATATGTAATTTTGCTTAACTAAGCCATTGTCTTCAAACTAGCATTTGTGAGGGTTTTTATTGTTGTTGTTATTGTTTTTGCTTTGTTTTTTTGTAGATCACATCCATAATTTTACCAGCATGGTTATCTCATCTAATAACTGGCTAAGAAAAGATGGACTACGCGTTGGACACTTGAATGTAAATAGTATTCTAAACAAAATATCTGATGTACAAACTTTATTATACAATTCTGATAAACCATTTCATGTATTTGGATTCACTGAATCCAGACTTTCAAACAATGTACCGGATACAGATGTTATAATTCCCAACTACAAACTCATAGGCAAAGATCCAGTATCCCCCAAGTCCACTAGGATGCTTGTATATATCAGTGAAGCAATAAACTATAAAATAATTCAAAACCTAGAAAATCATCAGGTTGAGTCAATGTGGATAGAAGTCAAACTAAAACAAAATAAACTTATCAGAGTAGAATTTATTTACAAAAATCCATCTGAAAGAATAGTTTGGACAGATATATTTTCCACAATGATGGACTCAGAATTTCTTGATACCACAGAAGCACTAGTGTTTGGTGATTTCAATATAGATTTACTTAAACCCAAACCTTCATGGTTAAACAAATTACACACATACAACCTTACACAAACTGTAGATACACCAACACGCATAACATCTACCAGTAAAACACTTATTGATCATATTTACATAACAGATAAACAAAACATCAAGGAATTATGCATTCCTATCTATGGCTGTAGTGACCATCTTCCTATATGTGTAACATGGGATAGGAAAGGTACACAAATCCCAAAAGTAGGTCACAAAGAAATTACATACCGATCTTTTGCAAAATTCAATGAAAACCATTTTCTAAATGATCTGCTAAATTCTTCGCTAAACAATGTTTACAACTTGACATATCCAGAAGAAGGCTTGATTTTCTGGCTTGAAACTTTTATGTCTATATATGATAAACATGCTTCCTTTAAAACCCACAGAGTAAGGCATAAAGTACAACCTGAATGGATAGCAAGGGAAATTTTATCTGAAGCACAGCATCGAGATAACTTGTTAAAAGCAGGAAAATTTGATGAATACAAGGCACAAAGAAACAAGGTTAATTCCTTAAAGTGATCAAGTAAACAAAAATATTATCAAAATCTTACTTCTTCCAAACAAAATTCAAGATCCATGTGGAAACTTTTTGTTGTTTCAGTAGAATTATAGTCCTTTCCAGCAGAAGCTGATATCAGGACTTGCAGCCATGAACCAGGAAGTCGGAGGTCCCACGCTCCTGCAAGCTCTTCCACCTCAGCACCTTGGGCCACCCTAAAAATGATACAATTGTAGAAATTGTTTTGATGTGGAAAGCTACCAATCAGCTAACTAATAAAACTTCCTCACCCTCCACTATTCAGAATATTTCTCCTGATTACCTAAATACCTATTTTAGCACCATGCCACATTCATTGATAAAACAGAATGATGCTACACAAAACTCCCTACAAAAAATTAAAACCTTTTTGTGGATCCAAATCTATCAATTTAACTTTGAAAATACCACCATTGAACATAACTGAAATTTACCAATCCCTACAATGCTTAAAACAAACAAAAAGTCAAGGTCCAGATGGTGTGGGTGGAAAAATTCTTAAAATGGCAGCTCCATTTATAACTGAGATGCTCACTTATGTTTATAACTTGTGTATTGGAAAATGTCACTTCCCATCACAATTCAAACTGGCCAAAGTAATTCCCTTCATAAATCTGGTGACTCTTCAAAACCATGTAACTACAGGCCACTATAAGTTTTATCTATTATATCTAAACCACTTGAAAAACATATACACAAACACCTTAGTAATCATTTAGAACATTATAGTCTTTTAATTGATAACCAATCAGGATTCAGGAAAAATCATTCTCGCCACACAGCTCTTACTATATAGATTCTTGGCACATCAATATAATGATAACAAATATTGTGGAGCCCTTTTTTGTTGACTTTGCTAAAGCCTTTGATGTAATTGACCATGAACTACTATGCCGAAAACTAATGCTATATGGCACATCTGATAACGGTCTAAAGTTAATCAAATCATTCCTGCATAATAGACAACAATATATTTTGATCAATAACATTAAATCATCTACACTAACAGTAAAATATGGGATACCTCAAGGGTCTGTTCAAGGTCCACTTTTATTCTCAATATATGTTAATGACCTTCCACTCTACATTAAAGAATCATGGGAGTTTTTCTGTGACGACACAAGAATTCATACTAAAAAAAACCTTCTTCTTCTTTCTTCCTTCTCATGACTGGGATGGTCGTGGAGGAGACATGAGAGACGATTCTGCAGCCAGCCATCACCATCCAGCCCTGTCCTCAGCCTTCTGAATGAGTGTTGGACTGTCCAGGTGGGTCCACTCCTTGATATTATCCATCCAGCTTTTGGTTTGTCTGCCTCGGCATCTACCACTTTCTAGCGTTCCTTGTAGGACTGTCTTGGGGAGGGTGTTGTGGCGTGTGACATGGCTGAACCATGCCAGCTTCCTTTTCTTGACAGTGGCTAGTAGGGGTTCCTGAGGGCCAGCCATCAGTGCGACTTGACTTCGCACATAGGTGTTTGTTTTCCTATCCTTCCAGGAAATCCAAGCAGTCGCCTGAAGCATTTTGTCTCAAACGTCTGGATCTGCTTATTGGTTTCAGCGGTCATTGTCCAACTTTCACAACCGTAGACCAAGATGGAGATGACCAGGGATCTGAACAATTTGACTTTTGTTTTGAAGCTGATGTTGTTGCTTCTCCATATCTTGTTCAGTTTTGCCATAGGTGATGTTGCCATGGCTAGCCTGGTCTTGATCTCTGTGGTGGAGCATCCATCTTTTGTGAGGGTAGTGCCAAGATATTTGAAAGCGTCTACTTCTTCCAGCTGTTGGGCATTCATGTAGATCTGTGCTGTGGTGTCGTTTGCACTGTTGACCAATACTTTACTCTTTTCTGTGCTGACTTCCATCCCATATGCGCCTGCTCTGTCTACCAGTCTGTTGGTAAGGACTTGGAGTTCCTTGTTGCTGCCTCCCATGAGATCAATATCATCAGCGAAGTGCAGGTTGTTAATGGGTTGCCCTCCTATTGAGATGGTAGAGTGGAAGTCATAAAATGTTTCCCTCATGATGTTCTCCAGGAATATATTAAAGAGAGTCGGAGAGAGCAAGCAGCCCTGACAGACGCCGACTGTGGTCTTGAAGTAGTCTCCAACTTGGCTGTTGAGGAGAACTGCACTGCTGGAGGTGTTGTACAGCACTTCTATGATCTGGATGAGACCCTCCTCAATGCTAAACTTCCTGAGGATTTGCTAAAGGCCTGCATGCCACACTCTGTCAAAGGCCTTCTTGAAGTCAATAAAGTTATGTAGCAAGTCCCTCTGATGTTGCAGATGTTTCTCCATCAGGATTCGGCAACTGAAAATTTGTTCTACCATGCTCCTTCCTGCCCTGAACCCAGCTTGTTCTTCTGCCAGGTGCTCTTCTGCCTCCTTTTTGATTCTGTTCAGTATCACTCTTAACATGATCTTGCTGGTGTGGCTAATGAGGCTGATCATTCTGTAATTCTGGCACTGACGGAGGTTTCCTTTCTTGGGCAGGGGGATAATAAGAGACTGTGTCTATTCTGCTGGTCACTGTTTGTCGTCCAGATCTTCTGACAAAGGGATGTAATGACAGTGACCAGGTGTCCCCCTCCATTCTTGAGCAGCTCTGCTGGTATGTTGTCTGCTCCAGGTGACTTTCCAGTTGGTAAACTACGGATAGCTTCCTCCACTTCTTCCTTCAGCACTGGTAGTGGTGAAGGTTCCCTCTGTGGTGTTGCGTCCTCATCAATCAGGCTGTGGTCAGGCTGTAAGGGGTGGTTGTACAGGTCCGAGCAATACTGTGACCATCTATTCAAAACTGCTGAGCTTCTTTAGGGTGTCGTAGGCATGTTTGCTGTTCCCCTTTGTCATGCCTGCCTCGATGTTCTCACACTGTTTATTGATCAATTGCTCTTTTGCCTCTCTCATTTTCTTTCTCACCAGATTGTTGGTCTCATGGTACTGTGCTGCATCCTGCGGGGTGGAGTGTTTGGTTTTCTTCAAGGATCTTCTCTTGTCACACAGGGCAAGGATGTCATTTGAGGTCCAGGGTTTGTGTTTCTTTCTCTCATGGCCAAGTACCTCCTCTGCTGTTTGTTGGACTGCCTCGATGAAGCTGTTGGTGAGGTCGTTGATGTCGTTATTCAAGATGTTGAGTACCGCAAACCTGCCCCCAAGCTGTGCCTGGAAAACTTCAGCAACTTTTGGATCTCTCAACTTCTCCTGGTCAAACTTGATATGTGTGCGCACAGCTTGGTACTTCTTCTTCAGCTTCATCTTCATGTTGAGCAGTACAAGATTGTGGTCACTGCCCACATCGGCTTCGGGGTATGTTCTTGTTTTGGCTCTGTTGATGCTCGACTTGATGCGCCATGGGGTGAGGATGTAGTCAATCTGACTGTGGATCTTCCCATTTGGTGCATGCAATGTAGTTCTTCTTGACAGCTTGTGTGGGTAAAGGGTGTTTGCAAGGGTTAATTGATGGCTATCTGCAAACTCCAAGAGTCTGAGTCCCCTATCATTGGTCTCACCAGTGCCGTATTGACCAACTGTTCCAGCCCATTGTTTGTAAGCGTCAGGGCCAACTTTTGCGTTGAAGTCTCCTTGTACAACAAGAAGGTCTTTCTTTGGAACTTTCTTGATTGTGTTTTCTAGCTCTTCGTAAAACTCTTTGACTTCTTCCTCATCGTGTGCTGTTGTTGGTGCATACACTTGAAAGATGGTGATGTTCTTTGGCCTGGCTGACATTCTGATGGAGATAATCCTACTGCATATTGGTGTGCAGCTCAGGATGCAACCAACTTCTTCTTTGCGTACAATAAAGGCTACGCCATGTTCATGCACTGTCTCACTTCTGCTGAACCAGATCTTGTGTCCGTCATCAGTCACTGACTCTCCAAATCCAGTCCATCTCACCTCTGATAGTCTGATTATATCCCATTTGTAACGTTTCAATTCGTGCTCCAGTTCTTTCACTTTTCCGCAAGTGTAGAGAGTGCAGACATTCCATGTGCCAATGGTGGTGTTTTCAGATGGCAGATTTAAAGTTTTTAAGTCTTGAGCGCCAGTAGCACACTTATCGCTTCCATCCTGGTGCTCGTCGATGGAAAGCGCAGTCGTTGGTGTTCCGGCCTCAACCAATCCGGCATGTTGTTGGCTCTGGTTGTGTCTCTCATATCTTTTCAGTGGGCTTTGGGTATTCCCTGGTGGCGCCAGTCTCCTCTCCAGGTCTCCATTAGGGATGCACCAGCCCTCAGTTCTTTAGGCCTGCCAGCAGGGTACTTCAGTCTTCGCTATTTTACCCATAGCTGGGAGGCTGGTGTGTGGGCACCAGGGCGTATCCACACAACTGTTGGCCATGCCTGCCGCACATAAGGGGGCCAGCTTTCCTCCGGGACCCAGTTATACCACCGGGTACTGGTCGCGCCATGATGTAGCAATCTCAGTGAGAACAAAGGGCACCACGGGAAGGTGTTGCTATGGGCACAGTAATGTAGGAGAGGTCATTGCAAGTGACCACCTGCCTGTCACCAGACAGGGGCCCCCTTTGCGATCACTACACCTGGAAAGGAGAAGCTGTTTTGCCCATTCACTTTCCTTAGGGAGAGCGGGATGTTGCAGCACCAGACCTCAATCCTGCCTCTTAATCAAATATTTGCCTCATTACAAAGTAGCATTGATTCTCTAATTAAATGGTGCAATTATAACCATATGTCACTAAACCCACAAAAACCCAACGTCATGCTTATTACAACAAGACAAAAGAGACAAAACATGACAATTAGACTTCCACCCATATTTGTAAACAATGAAACTATTGAGTAAGGTGATAACCATAAACTTCTAGGTATTGTGATTGACAACAATCTTTCATGGATGGCACACATAAATAAATTATCAAAAACTGTCTCAAAAAATGTATAGCAGCTTTGCAAAATCAAACACTTTTATCAACACACATGCCAGAAAACTATTCCTACATGCTTACATTTTATCTTCAATCAACTATTGTTCTACACTATTTGACACAGCCAGTGCCAATACTCTCAAACCTCTTAATAGCAGTTACAAAAGAGCACTCAAAAGCAGTTCTTCTAAAATCTTCTACCTTAAGTGCATCAGACTATGCAAAACTGGAGGTTCTTCCCTTAAAAGACATGTTTACCCTTAAATAAAGGAATGTTTTGTGCA
>CM060319.1:69037809-69070309 GCA_030674155.1 Stramonita haemastoma
GGAAGGATTTTTTCTTCCTCACATCTTCAATAATGAGTGCTTCTCCTCCTGCACAAGCGATTGATGGATCAGTTTTCTGGTTATGGTAAGGTAACTACTGTTGTGATTATATGGAAGTCCCCAGATTTATTTTTTTATATTTTGATTAGGCCTATTGTTATATCCCAGAAGATAGATTCCCTTTAAGAAATTGTGTCATGACTAGTCAGAGTTATTAATGGCAGTTTGACTGAGCAATATACATAAACAAAAAAGGAAATAGGCAGATGTATAAGACGGGCAACAATTTTTGTTTTGTCTTTAGTGCAGATATGTAGATAAGCTAGAGGAAGGGAGACAATCACCTTTTCTTTTTTTCCATTTCAGGTAGCTGTTTGTGTCAATTTTTTAAAAAAATCCTGGAATATGCACTGATGATTTATCTTATTAGAAGTTTGTTTTCATTTTCATTCTTTTATATCTTTATTTTTTCTTTCTAATATGTTAAAAATTAGGAATTCATGAAAAACATACCAGTTATATGCCTCTCTCTCTCTCTCTCTCTCTCTCTCCTCTCTCTCTCTCTCTCTCTCTCTCTCTCTCTCTCTCTCTCTTCTCTCTCTTTAATGATTATAGATGTATCTAGTGAGGATTATGCATCTGTTGAAAGTATACCTATTTTTTCTGAAATCATAGGTTTTGATTTTTATTGGTGGTGATGTGTTTTTTTTCTTTTGTTATATTTTGTTGGTGATGTTCTTGTGGTGTGTTTTTTTATAGGGGGAGGGGGGTGTTTCTTGTTGTTTTTGTTTTGTTTGGGGTTTTGTTGTTGTTGTTGTTTTTTTGGGGGACTGCTATTCCCTAATGAAAAAAAAGTATGCGGATGCTTACTCGTTACATTTCGAAAAAGGAAGATTATTCATTCATTAATTCATTATTTTCTCCTCTCCCTCCCTCTCTCTCTCTCTCTCTCCTCTCTCCCTCCCTCTCTCTCTCTCTCTCTCTCTCTCTCTCTCCTCTCTCTCTCTCTCTCTCTCTCTCTCTCTCTCTCAACTGATTTTTTTGGTCTGTATTTGCAGGCTGGATGGACAGAGGAACAGACGACAGTTGCAGAGTGACCAGCTCAGTCACAGTCCCTTACAGTGGTTGCACTGTACGTCACTGCTGTGCCAGTACAGCATGTGGCAAGGTATGTGTGATTTGGGGTCAGTTGAAACTTTCTGTCTCTCCTGGTGTGTGTGTGTGTGTGCGTGTGTGTGTGTGTGGTGTGTGTGTGTGTGTGTGTGTGTGTGTGTGTGTGTGTGTGTGTGTAAGTGTGTGTGTAAGTGTGTGTGTAAGTGTGTGTGTGTAAGTGTGTGTGTTTGCACATTGGATCTCAGTGTATAGCCTCATATGAAGGATTTTTGGGGGAGTTGAGTCAGCACTAATATCTCAGGAGCAAATATTTCCTTAAATGGAATTCAAACCAAGGCCAGAAAATCACAAGCCCATAGCACAATGCTCTAACTCACATGACTATCCCATCTCAAGTGTTTGTGTGCTTTGTGTGTGTGTTTGTGTTTTGTGTGTGTGTGTTTGTGGTTTGTGTGTGTGTGTGTGTTGTGTGTTGTGTGTATGTGGTTGTGTGTTAGTGTTTGTGTTTTTGTGTGTGTTAATGTGTGTGTTACTGCTCTATTCCCAAGAAAGGCTTCAAAGACTAATAGAAGAAGCAGCTGTCATAGGAAGAAATCCAGCACCATACATGGCAGTGGGACAAGTTTTGCTTTTCCACCCAAAGAGCCAGCAGAAAGTTTGAACTTCAGAGAAGCACCACAGAAAAGAGAAGTTTAAGAGGCAAGAGGAGTGATGAAGGACCACCAACCAGCAGTTCCTTCCTTCAATGCCCAGCATGCAGCAGAATGTACTTCTCACCCATCAGCCTCTTCAGTCCCCACAGGGCTTGTAGAAATGGAAACCATCTCCTTTCCTGCCATGATTCTCCCAGCCCAAGAACCAGCCATCATCACCACATGTGTGCTGTACAGGTTTTGCACTGTCAGTGTCAAATTTAAGTACTTTTTGTAAGAGACAAGACAAAGGTGTGCTTTATAAAGCAAGCAAAACATCTCAGTGATATTTCAGTCAGGAGTCGCTCGTTTTATCAGGAATGTAAATTTAAAGGAAAAAGTCAAAAGGGTTCCTAGCCTCCCTATAAAAAGCTGCTAGAGGACTTTGTAGTCTTTCAAAGAAGTGCAGTCTGTTACTCTTAGGCCATCAACTTCAGGCTAGGGGAATTGATGCAGCTTTTCCACTGAAAGAGGTAACAACTTTAAACAGTGCTAACTTTAGTTGAAGATGTCCCAAGTATTCCATGTTAGTCCCTTTTTCAGTTTATGATATTCTGTGTTAACATGTGGCTTCAGTTTAAGTAGTGATAGGTAAACCTGTGGATTAACCCCGTTTTGGGGGTGCTCAGTGTGTGTTGCTACTTTTGTAAATATTTATTACGTTTTAGTCTTTATTTTATGCTTTTATTTCAAGGATTAGGGAATAAGCACCCCTGTGCTTTTTTGTACAGTAGTTCCTGTGTGAAACAGCTGTCAGTTTTCCCCACTTTAAGCTCCTCTCAGCTGCTTATTAATCTTTCCCAGCCCAAGAAGGGCCAACTAGAGCTATATATAATATATATATTATATAAATGTGCGCTAAATTATAGCATAGCATCAATATGGAGTAATGTGGATTTGTGGGCTGTGTGTATGCAGTTTTGTGAATTTTGTCTTCTTCCCACTGCAGACTCGCCTACTCTTTAAAATTAGCAATATAGGCTTTAACATGTACACAAAGTGTTCTACATGAGTTCACACAAAGGATCTTGGTTTATAGTCTCAGTAGACCAGTGGAGTATAGTGAAGTTGGGATTGGTGGTGTGTGTGTAAGTGTGTGTAGTATGTTTGTATGTGTGTTGTTTGTTTGCATGCATGCGTGCATGCGTGCGTGTGTGCATGTGTGTGTATGTGTGTGTGTGTTTATGTTTGTGTGTGAATATGACTACATATACAGTGTGTTGTGTGTGATGTGGAGAGAGAGAGAGAGAGAGAGAGAGGGGGGGGGCCTAGTGCTTTATACCTGTTAGAAATCAGCTGTGTAAATTCTTAATTTTTTTTTTGTACTGTTGTTGTACAACCTTCCCCACCACCCCCTTTGGCCTTTCCTCTGCTGTCAAGGATTTGGTCCTGTTCTCAGTATAACCCTTGACAGTCTGTGTGTAGCTGATGCCATCATGATAGATTTACTGTAGTCAGGATCCTTCTGCCCTCAGTATAACCCTTCACAGTCTGTGTAGCTGATGCCATCATGATACATTTACTGGTAGTCAGGATTCCTTCTGCCCTCAGTATAACCCTTTACAGTCTGTGTAGTGGTGACATTACAATAGATTTCAGGATTCCTTCTGTTCTCAGTACAGTCTGGGTTGAGAGATCAGTGTTGTATTGTCTAAAGTCAGTACAGTCTGGGTTGAGAGGTTAGTGTGCTATTATTCAAAGTCAGTACAGTTGAGAAGACATTGTGCTATTATCCAAGTCATACAGTTCAGTGAGAGAAGTGTGTATACAATTCAGTACAGTCTGGGTTGCAAAATTCCTGGTGTGTGGTCAACTGAGTCACCCTTCTCCTCTTTTCATTTCTTCATCATCCCACATAATCCTCTTTAGTTTGACAACAGCTCAATGTCTGATGTCACCTGACTATACTGCCCCTTGTGCCCTGTTTTTGTTGTTTTTCATCTGTGAAGTCTAACCCTGGATCAGTTGTAGAATTGGCAAGCTTTTCTTTTTAGGAATCGAGTTGATTTGGATTGTTGTAAACATAAACATTTTTGTCTTCTCTTCTTGAGTTAATATGCTTTTGAACTTTTAGATAAATGTTCTGCAAAATCATGTTCAATAAATTAAATGTTTAGTTGCCTTGAAAATAATACTGGTTACAAAATCTCCAAAATATTTCTTGCTAATGATTTTTCAAAGTATGACACTCAGGGTGTGGTCAGGTTGAGCACTGTTCAGTAACATGACTCCGACCAGTATGAGCCAGAAATTCTCACCAGCAGTCTGCAGGACATTGGCACCAGCTGTTAGCTTCGTCATGGAGTTTTTAGCTACCAAGAATCAGGGAGCAAAAATAAATAATAAATGAAAATTTAAAAGAAAACCCCCACACAGACACAAAGACAGACACACAGAAACACACAAACACACACAGATGTCACATTTACAAAAACATGGGGACTGGATGTAAAAAAGTATAAGTACTTATTCCTTATCCTTGATTTGAAAGATTAAAATAGAATAAATAAATTAAAACAAAACACACACCATGGAAAAAAGTTTTCACAGGTATGCTGTTGAATGTTTAGAATTAAAGGTGTTTTTTTTTTTAATATACATAGTTTGTAATATAAGATTTTGAAATGTAAGACAGTGTCTTAGCAGTGCTGACAGTTTCCAGATGTTGGGGATTAGAGAGTTGTTGAATTGACCTCCAGACATGGGCAGAGTGCTGCTAACTAGTGTTCAGGTTCAGGAGATGACTGAGTGAGGCTGTAAAAAGCTGTCTAAATGGCTATAATTCCTTGTAGCTTTATTTCTTTTTTTTTCTTCTTTATCAAATAAAGTTTTGATGTTGCTTTTATATGAGATACTGGTTGGTCTATGGGACACACACACACACACACACACACACACACACAACACACACACACACACACACACACACACACACACACACCACACACTTCTTTTGTCACAATTCTTCTAGTTCATCATCAGCCACAGTTTTTCTGTGGAGGTTAGAATTGCTTGTGGGATGTTGTGGTTAGGTACAGTTTCCTTTGGATATCTTTGATTTCCTTCTGACATTTTTTTTATCACTTTTGAACCTAGATGTATAACTAGGTGGGTTTTTTTTAACCTAGATTCTAACTAAATACTGTAGCTTTTTGAACACTAGATTACTTGAAGATCTGTAGCTTATTGAACCTAGATTTGTGACTGTAAAACCTAAATTATATGTAGATGACTAAATCTTGTTAGTCTAGATACATGACTGTGGCACATTAGATGTATGGCAATGTAGCATTTAAACATAGATACAATGTTATTATTATACACTACATCAAACTTGAAGATTTCTGACTAGTATTTTAAATGTAGACTACATATCACTATCCAACATTCTGAATTTATAACATGTAGCAATTTAAATGTAGATACATATCTCTTTCCCTCTCCAGTAAACCTTGTGTAACTGGGAAGGCCAGACAGGGATCAGACTGCATGCTACTTAGTGTAGACTGTTGTGTTCATTTTCTCTGATGCCTTCTGTCACTTCACAGTGCAGGGACTAGTTCTTTGTGCCAAGCTTTGCTTGGTATTTCCTTAAAGGATTGGGGACTGCCTTTTCTCTCGGGTATGAAACATCTCCAGTTTTCCTGACACATTTCCCAACTTTCTCTGTCATGTATGTAGATTCCATTTTTCTCTTAGTCATTACACATTCCCAGTTTTCTGAAAGTCAGTAGATGCTTTACAAGGTTTAGCATTTGCTTATTGTAGCATTTGTGAGGAAGCTTCGTTAGATGGGTATCATTTGATATTTTTTCATTTGGTTTCTGAACTGATTAGCTCTCTTCTCTATCATTTTCTTGTTTCATCCACAGATCTGTCTGAAGAGTAATTTCACCACATTGACTTTCAGTAGTCATGTGTGTGTGAACTTACCAGTTTGCAAACCCTTCCCCCCTCCCCCAACACACCTTACCATGTAAAACACCATGTATACGCATATAAGCAAGTGTTGGGAATCAGGGATGCTGAAGAGATTAAGAGAGAGAAAGAGAGTGAGAGACAGAGACAGACAAGAGAGAGAGGAGAAATGATGAAATCTTATTAGCAAATGGTAATAGATTAAGCACAATACCTTTTTTCCCTTTGCTAGACTTCAACATTATTTTCAGAACCAGTGTTGAAGAGACGCATTTGTCAGCAGTGAACCCCTGTGGTAAGCACACTCCCTTACACCCAAAAGTAACTTGGGAGTCATTTCTTTTGGGGTTATCAAATGGGGATTCATAAAATCTTCACTCAAGGCATGAAAGTCCTTTTTAGAACACTCACACCCCACACATTTGCACTCGCCCATAGCATTCGTATGCACACATCCACACACATTCACACATACACATACATATGCACGCAGGCATGCATGCACACATACCCACCTGCCTCACCCCACCCTCACACCACCACCTACTCACCCCAGGATGAGGACAGGCCCCATAGTAGTGATATGGGTGGCTGAAAAGCCCGAGCTGAAAAGCTCGTCCTCTTCCCATATGTAATGGTCAGAAACGTCAAGCAAGAGCACTAAAAGAGGGCCAGTACCGCAAGCCTACCAACTCTGAGGCTCGAGAAAACCCCTGTCGTGTTCTTAAGAAAATGGCGCCTGGCCAGAGGCTCAGGGGAAATGTTTGGGGTCGTGTTCGTGTGTATGCAAGCACGAACATGCACAAGCACAAGCACACACACATACAGGAATACTCACTACATGAACACAGACACACACAGAGACATACATAGACACACAGACACAGGCACACATTTTAGGGGAGGTGGGGTGGGATGGACTTGGGATGCCTTGAGGGGGGAGGGTGTGAACCTTGTTTGATAGTTCTGAGGGGGTGATCCTGTGGTGCTGGAGGGACTTTGGAGGTGAGGGTTTATCACCGGGGTTGTGTTTTGGGCAACAAAATTGCTTTAAACATCAGATTTTTTTTCAGGTAAAATTGTGCATTTGCTGAAAAACATTGGATGAGACTTTGATTTCTCTCCAAGAACATTAGTGCATACTATAAGGAAGACTTGCACACTTGTTTGCATACATGTATACCCCTCCACATACACACACACAGACACACATGACTGCATGCCTCAATTGGAAAATACTACTAAGTAGAAAACACTGTCTTTCTTGTTAGCTACAATCCTCTATATATGTGCAAGTTCAGCCTGCTGTAGAAGAAGTGTGCAGAACTGACATGGTCCTCAGGACAGTCAGTTGCCTGCAAGTTGGATTATCTCCTTGTTGGCTTTGATTTTTTCTTTGTTTGCTTCTTCAGTAAAGGATTGGTTTTCTTATCAAGGTTTTAAAATATGACTATACCTGTTAATGCAGTGTTCCTTCTCTATTTTTCTGGTGATAATCTTTCTTAGTCACAACTGTCATCATCTTTCGGTGAGAAGTTTGTAAGCTAAAGTGATCTTCCTGATTTTCTCCAGCTGCTCCATTTTCTTTTTCCAGAAAAAATATGTAGTCTCAGCCATGCCTGGCCTTCAAATCATTGCACAAGATTCCCCTGACAAAGCTAAACTGGTGCAGTTTTCCTTCTTACAGCTAAGTTGACCACAGTATAAAATATGTTGATAAAAGCTATATCTTATAATAGGATATAATAGGTGGGCTCACTTTATCATTAAATGACCTTTCTTCAAGAAAATGTCTGTTCAAAAAGGTAACTGAAACATAAACACATTTGACTGTGCAAGTGAAGAAAAGAAAAAGACAAGCTAGCCTATGTTTGACACATGGCATTAAAAATGTTGCTGAATTTGGTCTTTGTTTCCTTCAAAGTCACAGCCATACTGCTTGACTGACTGGTTTAACAGTGATACTACACACAGCGGACATGAGCAGTGACTGAATAGGATTGGTAGTGTGACTTAGCTATATCATTTTGCAGTGGTTTAAACAGAGGCACATGACCAGGTAGCACTATAGACATAGAAGCAGGACTGTGCAGCACTCAGGAAACCTCTATTCTTTTATCACATCTTTCATTAGACTGTTTTTTTTCTGTGAAGACTACTAAGAATATGATCATTCATTAGTCACTGATGGACACAGTTTGATTCTTGCTTTTTCTTTTGTCTTGCCCATGTGTTTGAAAAATGATTAATTTTTGTCAAAGAGTGGAATGTTTGGAATAGATGTGTTATCAGACAGGTTTTGGTGGTGGTGGTGGGGGGGGGTGTCTCAGGCCAGATGGTGCACACTATGGCTCGGTATGGTCCTGTGTTCACATCTGCATGGAAGAACTCACAGAAAGCTGACCAGGAATCAAAACAATTAGATTATAGAGATTAAAAACATAAAAAAACATTCAGCAACATACTAGTAGATGATAGCCATTAATCGGAAATGTGAAAACATTCAACCACATACTTGTGGAATTCTTTTTAGGGGGGGGGGGGGAGTTGACTTGTTAGCACCTGATTATTTCAGGCTAAAAATTCTTGAAGAGGGTTGGTAGCTGGGAAATGACCTGTGGACTCAGCTGGGCAAAGTGACATTTCAAGGAGACCAAGTCTCTGTGACTTTTCAGAAATGGTAATCATTTTATAACTGTCAGTGTTTTATCTCCCCTCACCCCTCCCCCACTTTATTTTACAGATTTAGGTTCTAAAATCTGTAATCACATTAATTATGGTCACATAACTCTTTCATCTATAAGAAGCCAGGTTAGATCAACTCTACGGATCTCTCTTTTACTTTGAATGTTCTGAGCATCATAGTCAGAAATTTCAATCTTCATAGCCACTAACTGCCCTTCTTTTATGATCTTCTTGATCCAGACTGATTTTCCAAGATACTTTTTTTATTACCAAACTAAGATGATATAATACATGTAAATTTTATTCCAGTTTAGATTTCCTTTACTGCTGTACTCTGTCTTCCTAAAGTGGGAGTGTGGGAGCTTTGAAGGCAGGTCAAAGACATGGGTAAGCCTGTAGTCTCAAACTGTGCTTGCACAGTGAGTGGGGCACTACAGGTCTGCTGTGAATGGAAGGGCTAAGTGGGGGGGTGGGTAATAGAAAAAGAAAGCTTTGGTACAGGGAAGTTCAGGTTAGTGTCCATGTTCCTTTGTGTTTGTAGTGATACAAGTTGTTGGTACAGGGAAGACCTAGTCAGTGTCAATGTTCCTTTGTATGTGTAGTGCTACAGGTGGACAAATCTTTATAGTATTTCTTCTGTTTCTTGACTTGTCAAAATGGGAACCTTTCAAGATTTTTCCTCTTGCTTTTTGTGGTAAACATGTTCATTTGAAAGGTTGACTGTTATCCCATTGTATGGAGTGTTGATTGTTTGTGTCATCCTGACTGTTCTCCACATTTCCTGTCTGCTTAAGAATTGTCATTCCAGTTGTTGGCTTCATACAGCAAACACCTTTTTATCTTTGACAGTTACACTTTGTGATTTTAGCATGTTTCTGCTCCAGTTTCAGTGAAAGTTTTCTTCTTTTTGCTTCTGTTGGGAAATCTCTTCTGTAGGGACTGCAGTCTTCACACGGTTGTGTTTCTGCAAGGTTTTCACAGCACTCCTTTTTCCAGCTCTGTCTGTGACTGACTGTACTAAGGACAGGTCTGCAGTGTGCCTGTGGCACTCCAGTACTTCTTGAGTTTCTTCCCCCTTTCTTTTTGCCATCCTGTCTAACCCCACCCCTGTCCTTTGTGTGTTGGTTGTGACATGTAGGAAAATATGGGTACTGTCTTAGAATGGAGTGGAAAAGTGACAGTCTCTGTTTGTGTGTGTATGTGTGTATGTGGATGTGTGTGTCTGTGTATGTGTGTATGTGTGTGTAGAGCAGTAGTTGTAGAGGTCATAGTAATAGTGGTAGCTATAGCATTAGTAATGGTAGTAAAATATAATTATAACTAAACTAGTAATTGTAGTATTCCATCTAAAATTTGTCTACATCAGAGATACTAGATGCCCATGAATGAGAGACAGAGAAAGTGTGAGTGTAAAATAAGTAAGACAGGGGGAGGGAGGGGAGATAGAGATAAGAGACACAGAGACAGTGTGTGTGTGTGTGTGTGTGTGTGTGTGTGTGTGTGTGTGTGTGTGTGTGTGTGTGTGTGTGTGTGTGAATGATTGTGTAAGGAGAGAGAGAGTGTGTGTGTGCACACATGCTGGTACCGCTTTCATCTCCCTGAATGTCCTTTGGATCATGCTGCACCCTGTTTAAACAGCCAGTCATCTGTTGTGGCTGGTGGTTGCCAAAGGTGGTCATAGCCAGGGAGTGGGAGTGGGGATAAGCTGTCACTGCCCTTGAAAATGCTCCTTAGGCCTGTCTCTAGCAGCCCCAGAAAACTAAAGCCCAACTACTGTACTTGTGTAGCTTAACCTCTAGGTCTGGCAGGACTGTTTTCATTGATAGAAAAACTGGTTAAATTAGGAAGGCAGCTTTTTTGGGGGGGGTTTTCGGGGGAGGGGGGCAAGAACTTATTAGCTTAGGAAGGTGGTTTTCAGGGGTGTTAAGGGGTGGGGGGTTGGGATGGGGGAGTGGTTACCTTTGAAAGCACTTTTTTGAGGGGGGGGGTAGTAAGGCTAATAACAGCAGCCAGCCTAGTTCTGCCCTTGTTCAAAGCAGACAGCTGTCAGTGCAGTCAGCATTCTGGATAGATTGAGAATGGTCAGAGTGAGGTCAAAGGCTTTCTATACACCGGTTGACACTGACCCATGTCTGCAAGTTTGTTTGTTTTTGTTTTCTTGAGTGATTTTCTTATTTGGATTGAAAGTCACTTCAGCCAGAGTTGTTTTGAAGTCTTCAGAAGTGAACTGCTATGACACATCAGACAGGAGTAGGTGTGAACTGCTATGCACATTCAGCTTCCTCTATATATGTCAGACATGGATCCCTGACAGCACATGGAGAAAACAGATTCCAAGCCAAAACACAAAGTTTCACTGTAAGATAAGGAGCATCAGATAGGCTGAGTTGTCACCAGAGGACAAGTGTCACCAGATACATCGAGCTGTCACCAGATACAATGAGCTGTCACCAGGATCCATGTTCAGTGTTCCATTGTCCACATGTCAGTGTCCCAGTGTCCACGTGTCAGCAAGTGTGACATGCTCAAGAAAAACAGTCAACCTTCCTGAATATGTGTCACACCATCTATTCCCTTATTTTATATATATTCTTTTATGTTCAGGATAATGGAATAAGCACTCTTGTGCTTTTTACATCCAGTCCCCGTGTGTGTGCAGTTTTGTAATTGTCATCTGTTTTGCACCGGCACACAATGGCCTACTCTTACGAAAAGCGAAACAGGATTTAACATGTGGGCAAGATAGTCTGCATGCATTGACACATGGGTCCTCAGTTTAAAGTTTCATCCAAGGACTAATGTGTATGTGTGTATAGTGTATGTGTGTTGTGTATGTGTGTGTTTTTTGTATGTGTCTTGTGTATGTGTGTATGTGTTCTGAGTGTGTGTGTGGGGGGAGGGGGGAAGGGTGGGGAGGGGTGGGCAGATACTGATGCAGATGTTGTTGTAGAAATTGTGTACATATATGTTCATTCTGTGAGTTGTAAGGTTGGTGTGTGGAGACATTGGAAGACAGGAGTGGGAAGAAGAGAGTCAGGACTCTGGCAAAGGTAATTACTCTGTGTGTGTTTGTGTTTGTATGTTTGTATGTGTGTGTGTGCTTGTGTGTTTCTGTGTTTGGGTGTGTATTGAGGGGGGATTGTGTTGCATTGCAGGGTTCCTATACCAACCTAATTAGAAAATCAGATGGCTAACAGATTTTTTTTTAGGTAAGTGTTGGTGTGTGTGTGTGTGTGTGTGTGTGTGTGTGTGTGTGTGTGTGTGTGTGTTGTGTGTGTGTGTGTGTATGTTTGATGGAGGGTGCTGGAAACATGGCATCAGCAATGTTGTATGTGTGTGTTTGCAGGGTTGCTGCCTCAAAAAAAAGATTTGTGTGCAGGTATGTGCAGGTAATAGATGGTAACTAAAGCTGTTTCCCTCTGTGTGTGTGTGTATGTATGTATGTGTGTGTGTGTGTGTGTGTGTGTGTGTGTGTGTGTGTGTGTGTGTGTGTGTGTGTGTAAAATAGAGAAAAGAGAAAAAAAAGTTTAGTTTTATGGAAACCCCCCCTCAGATATTTCAAGTTTTTTGTGTGTTCCCATGCTTGTTTTTTATGTTAGTGTTTTTCAGTTTTGTGTTTTCACTTAAAAAATGGAGGAATAGTGACGGAAGAATAGTACCCCTCCCACTTAAAACTTGTCAGTCAAGCCCCTCCCATTTCTTAAGACCCCACCCCCTATACCATTTTTTGGTCAAGCCTGTCAGTCAAGTCAAACACTCTCTCTCTCTCTCTCTCTCTCTTCTCTCTCTCTCTCTCTCTCTCTCTCTCTCTCTCTCTCTCTCTCTCTCTCTCTCTCTCTCTCTCTACCTGAGTCTCTCTCTCTTTCTCTCTCTCTCTCTCTCTTTCTCTTTCTCTCTCTCTCTCTTTCTCTCTCTTGTGCTCTCTCTTGGTTCTCTCTCCTCTCTCCTCTCTCTCTCTCTCTCTCTCTCTCTCTCTCTCTCTCTCTCTCTCTCCCTCTCTCTCTCTCTCTCTCTCTCTCTCTCTCTCTGTAGCGTGCATGTCTGTGTTTGTCTGGCTGTCTGCTTGTGTGTCTATCTGGATATTTGTCTGTGTGTGTCTGTGTCTGTCTCTCTTTTGTCATCCCTGGGACACACACAGTGGTCGACTATTCCAAAAAGTTGAAAATGTTTTAACTGAGTGCAAGCTGATCTGCATGCATATGCACACAAATCTTGGTTTATAGTCTCATTTGAAGTACTTTGGGGAGAGTTGAGTTGGCACCGATGTTAACCCCAGAGGAAAAATCCTCTTGTGTGTTTATTTGTAGTGTTAATTTTTAGCATGATTATGGTTGTGTTCTGTTTTGTGTCCTTATTTTGTGTATTTATTTTCACGTTACCTTTAAAACATCTTGTTTTCCATTTGTGTTTATTTTTGTGTAGGTCAATTTTGTGTGTTCATTTTGTGTGTTTTTGATGTCACAGGTCTGGAGAATCTCAAGACATGTGAAAACAATGGGAAGGAACAGTTGGGGAAGGGCTTGTCTCAAAGAGGTGTGTGTGAGTTTACACATAATTGTTTATACAAATCTTGTACAAAAAAGAAGCCAATCTTTTTTTGTTTACATGGCTGGTGCATTGAGAAGACATCTGGATGGGGGGGGGGGAGTTGATAATGTTGTTGTGGACATTGTGTACATATGTGTTGATTCTGTGAATTGCAAGGTCGGTGTGTGAAGACAGTGGAGTTCAGGACTGGGAGGAAGACAGTCAAGACTGTGTTGTGTGCGTGTTTTTGTGTGATTATTTTTGTGTATTTAATGTTGTGTGATTGTTTTTGTGTGATAATATTTGTGTGCTTAGTTTTGTGTGTTTTTTTTGTGTGATTATTTGTGTGCGTTTCTTTTTGTGTGTTTATTTTTTGCGTTTCTACTTTTTCAAAAAATGACATTTTCCTTTTGTGTTAATTTTTGTGTGTGTTGGTTTTATGTGTTCATTTTGTGTTTTTAATGTCACAGATTTGATGAATCTCAAGACATGTGAAGACAATGGGAAGGGACAGTTGGGGCTGGAGTCTGCTTCTTAGAGGTGTGTGTGAGATTACACATAATTGTACAAATAATGTGAAAAAAAATCAACCAATCTTTTCTTCTTTTTTTTTAAGCATTGCTGAAGCATGCTGAAAACATGTGTAAAAGGAGGATAATGCAGTAGTAGATGTGTTTATAATAAAAAATTCTTTTAAAAATCAGTTTTGGTATAAAAAATACATAACTTGCCTACCAAATGTATGTGTCTACGCTCTCCTACAGCTGTCTGAAATCTGGCACCACTTCAGGAATCCATGGTATTGAAGTTGAATGGTCTTAAACTCTTGGCTGTAGCATCCTTTAAACCTTGAAATGCTTTGTGTTGTAAATGAGAAAGGTTTGACACAGGTGTTTGTTGTCTTCTGTGCTGAAGCCCATGTATTTCTCTACAGTTCTGTATATTTATTTATGTTTGTGCATTACAGGGCTGGTGTTCCATGATGACCAAGTACTGGTGGTGCCATTTTTTTTTCTGTGGTAAGTGTTGAGTTTGTACATTTCGGGGTTGGGGGGGGGGGGGGGGGGGCTGTATAGATAGTATCTATATCTATTCTATTTGTGTGTTACAGCGTCGGTGTTCCATAATGACCAATGACCAAGGACTGGTGGTGCCATCTTTTTTTTCTGTGGTAAGTGTTCAGTTTGTACATGTCTGGGGGAGTGGGGGTGGGGGTAATGTGTGTAGACAGTAGCTATATTTATTCTGTTTGTGCTTACAGTGTCGGTGTTCCATGATGACCAAGGACTGGTGGTGCCATATGTCTCAGCAGTCGGTCAGCATTCAGTTTGTACATTTCGGGGTTTGAGGGTGGGGGTGTGGGGTGTATAGAAAGTATCTATATTTATTCTGTTTGTGCTTACAGTGTCGGTGTTCCATGATAACCAAGGACTGGTGGTGCCATCTGTCTCTGCTTTAAGTAAGTGTTCAGTTTGTATATTTTGGGGGGTGGGGGTGGGGGGTGTATAGACAGTATCTATATATATTCTGTTTGTGTGTTACAGTGTTGGTGTTCCATGATGACCAGTGACAGCATGACTGGTACTGGTGGTGCCATCTGTCTCTGCTTTTGGTAAGTTTCCAGTTTGTAAATTTTGGGGGGGGTGGGGGTTGGGGGGTTGGGAGGGGTGTGTGTGTGTGTTTAGATAGTATCTATATTTATTATGTTTGTGCATTACAGTGTCGGTGTTCCATGATGATCAAGGACTGGTGGTGCCATCTTTTTTTTTCTATGGTAAGCATTTATTTTGTACATTTCGGGAGGGGTGGGGGAGTGCGGGGTGTATAGATAGTATCTATTTCTATTCTTTTTGTGTCTTACAGGAATGGAGTTCCAGGATGATCAAGGACTGGTGGTACCATGTTTTTCTATGGTAAGTACTCAGTTTGTACATTTCGGGGTCATTTTAGGGTTGGGGGGGTTGTATAGATGGTATATATAGGGTGTATATATTTATTTCTGTTTGTGCGTTACAGGATTGCTGTTCCATGATGATCAAGGATTAGTGGTTTCATATTTTTCTATGGTAAGTACTCAGTTTGTACATTTCTGGGGTTTTTTTTGGGGGGGGTGTATAGACATTATCTATATATTGTGTTTCTGAGTTACAGAGTTGGTGTTCCCAGATGGCTGAGTACTGATGGTGCCATCATTCTTTTGTGTGGTAAAAACTCAGCCTTTACATTTCTGCATCTTGTGTGTGTATGTGTGTATGTTGGGGGGGGGGGGGGGGTTGTCATGTATTTAGGCATCGTCTAAATTTATTCCTAACTGTGTTACATGTAAGTATTTTTTTATTGATTTTTTTTATTTTATTGTGTGTATGAAGTTTTTGTAAGTTATGTCATCCATTGCGACTACCACACAATAGCCTAGTTTTCCAAAAAATAAGAAAATGGGTTTTATTATATGGGAAAGATGTTCTGTGTGTATTTTCACAGGGGACCTTAGTTTTTAGCCTCATCTGAAAGATTTTTAAGTTGTGTGTATGTGGTTGTATTTTTCTTTTCTTTTAATTATTTTATATCAAGGATAATGGAATTAGCACTTATATTTTCTTCATGCTAGTCAAAACTCAAATATTAAAATGAGAGCATCAATCTTTTGATATGTACTAAACCAGCATGATATTCATAAGTTAAAAATCTTTTTCTTACTGTGCCTTTTTGTTTCTTTCTTTCACTAACAATTACAAATAGGCCGTCTGTGGGGAAAAGCAAGGGAGAGAACTGGCAATCCCGAGTGAGTTAAAACGAAAGTGTCTGGTTCTTTGTGTATGTGCTGGCGGGGAGGGGGGGGGTGCTTCATTCATGTATTGAGGTAGTTGTTTCTACATGTTCACTGCTGTGTGTTACAGGGCTGGTGAACCAAGACTGAAGGGATCAGGACAGGGGACTGCCTTCTCCATCACAAGTTGAGTGCACTGTATGTGTTTAAGAGAGAGAGAGAGAGAGAGGAGAGAGAGAGAGAGAGAGAGAGAGAGGAGTAATGGTGTGTGTATTTACCTGTGACTGGAAGATCAAAGGTGAGAAGGTCAGAGGTTGGTTATTTTCCCCCACCTAAGAGCATGTGACCAATGCACTGTTACTCCCTTTTTGTTGGTCATGTTTTTACTAACCAACAGAAATGGGCACTCGAAGGAGGGGGGGGGGGCGTATTTCCTCAGTGTATTATGCAAGCTTGTGTTTGTTTAGTTAATTGTGCACAGCTGAGTGTGGTATTTATTCAGTTAGGTGTGCACATGTAAGTGTAGTGTTAATTTTATTAGGTGTGCACATGTAAGTGTGGTGTTAATTTTATTAGGTGTGCACATGTAAGTGTGGTGTTTATCAAAATTTTCATCTTCAAATTAGAGATTTTCTACATGCAAGAATATGAGAGGATTCATTTTATTGCATGTGTGTGTATTGTGTGTGTGCTGCATTGTTGGTGACTTAAGTATGTATTGTGTGTTTACAGGGTTGGCACATGCTGACAGCTGAAGACTGTGCACAGAGAGGAGACAGGACCTGCTGAATGGGGATCTACAGGGCAGGTGAGTGCTGTGTCAGTTACAACAGAGTTTTCTGTATAAAATTTGGGCTGCTCTCCCCAGGGAGAGTGTACGCTTCTGGGTAGAGCACATCATCTTAAAAGCAGTGCCACCCATTTAAAGAAATACTTGAATCATTCAAAAGCCTTAGATAAAACTTCTTGTTGGATTCCATTTCACTTTGTTGTATATTGAAAAATTTTGTGGGTATGTATATATGGATATATAATTTATACAACAAATATATATGTAAATGCATACTCTCTCTCTCTCTCTCTCTCTCTCTCTCTCTCTCTCTCTCTCTCTCTCTCTCTCTCTCTCTCTCTCTCTCTCTCTCTGTTGTGTGTGTGTGTGCTCGCACTTTATCCATGTAGTGAGGTAACTTGCTTCTACAAATTTACTGTTGTGTGTTACAGGGCTGATCAACCAAGACTGAAGGGATCAGGACAAGAGGCTGCCATCTCCATCACAAGTTAAGTGCACTGTATGTGTGTAAGTGCACTGTATGTGTGTGTGTGTGTCTTTACCTTAGACTGGAAGATGAAATGTGAAAAGGTCAGAGGCTGGCTATTTTCTCCCCACCTAGGAACATGTCACCAATCTACTGTCACTCACTTTGTGTTGATCATGTTTTTACTAACCAACAAGAATGGCCAGTCAGAGAGGGGGGAATTACTGAGTGTGTTATTTGTGTGTGGTATTGATTTTGTTAATAGTGCACAGGTGAGTGTGGTGTTCATTTAGTTAGATAGGCACATTGCGTGTGATATTCATTTAGCCTTCAAATTAGAGTTTTTCTACATGGAGAAAAATGAGAGGAATTTTGTCTTTTGCATGTGTGTGTGTGCTGCATTGTCAGTGACTAAAGTCTTTATTGTGTGTTCACAGGGTTGGCACATGCAGATAGCAGAAGACTCAGCAGAGAGACAGGAGACAGGACTTGCTGAATGGGGATTTGCAGGGCAGGTGAGTGCTGTGCATACCACTGCAGTCACAACAGAGTTCTCTGCATTAAATTGGGCTGCTCTCCCAAGGAGAGCACATCATCTTAAGAGCAATGCCACACACTTAAAGAAAGACGACCCGGGTTCGAGTCCCGTCGAGGAGATTTTTCTCCTGGAGTTAACATCAGTGCTGACTCTACTCTCCCCAAAAGTCCTTTAGATGAGACTTTAAACCAAGGCCCGTGTGCGAACGCACGCAGAACATCTTGCGCACACGTTAAATCCTGTTCCGCTTTTCGTAAGAGTAGGCCATCGTGTGCCGGTGGGAACAGATGACAATATGTACAAAACTGCATACACACGGGGACTGGATGAAAAAAAGCACATGATTGCTTATTCTGTTATCCTCGATATAAAAGATTAAAATTAAATAAAAAAAAAAAATAAAAAAAGACTTAAATCATATAATCCTCTCAGTGCGGCAAGCCTGTTTTCTGGCTAAGCTTTCTGCTACCCTTTAATCCTGTAAGGAGAAAAACCGGCACAACCAAATTTTACTTCAATTCCTGGGGTTTCTGAGGTGCAGAAGAGTGCAAAATGGGTAGCTAGGTAAGTTTTACATACACACGCACATGAAGCTTTATAAACATTCTTGTGGGAAAGGAGAAGCAGTGTTTGCCTATCAAAACTACTTTCCTTGAGTCTGTTGATGCCAGTTAGCCACATGACAGATCACTATAAACAACCCCCCCTCTGGTAGTGTTATCAGGAAAAATCAGCTGACAGGACTGATGAGGAGAGTGCCAGGCCAAAATTCAGGATAAGGGAAGTAATTGTCAACAGATATTCAGTACTGTAAGGGTTAGAAGGCTGATATAAAACTTCTTGATGGATTTGATCTCACTTTGGTGTATTCTACAATTAAATAGTTTGTGTGTTTATGTGTGTCAGTTTTAAATTTTGTGTGTGTGTGCATGCATGCCTGCATGCTTGGGTGTGCTCCACCCATGTAGTGAGGTAGCTGTTATTTCTATATTTTCACTGCTGTGTGTTATATGGCTTGTGGACCAAGACTAAAGGGATCAGGACATGAGGCTGCCATCGCCATCACAAGTTAGGTGCACTGTGTGTGTGTGTGTCTTAAAATGTGACTGGAAGATGAAAGGCGAGAAGGTCAGAAGTTGGCTATTTTCTCCCCACTTAAGAGCATGTCTCCAATCCACTGTAACTCATTTTTTGCTGTTCATGTTTTTACTAGCCCACACAAATGGCCAGTTCAGGGGGGATTAACTGAGTTAGTTATTTGAGTGTTGTGTTCATTCATTTATGTGTGCATATGTGAGTGTGATATTCATTTAGTCTCATAATTAGCATATTTCTTCATACAGGAACATGAGGGGTATATTGCTTTTTGCATGTGAATGTGTGTGTGTGTGTGTTTCTGTATTGTCAGTGACTAAGTGTTTGTTGTGTTCACAGGATACAGACAGCTGAAGACTGTGCAGAGAGACACAACTCAGGACTTGCTAAATAGGGATCTACAGGCAGGTGAGTGCTGTGCATACCACTGTCAGTCACAGCAGAGTTCTCTGCATTAAAATTCAGGACTGCTCTCCCAGGGATATCCCATCATCTTAAGATAGTGCCACAGATTTAAAGAAAGACTTAAATTATTTAAAACGCTGATATAAAACTTATTGTTGGATTCGATCTCACTTTGGTGTATTCTACAATTAAATAGATTCTGTTTTTATATGTGTGGCTTTCAATTTTCTGTGTGTGTGTTTATTTCTTTCTTTCTTTACTTTTTCTTTTATATTGAGGATAATGGCATAAGCATTCACATGCTTTTTTTTATCCAGTCCCCGTGTGTATGCAGTTGTGTAAATATTGTCATCTGTTCCCACTGGCACACAGTGGCCTACTCTTACAAAAGCAAACAGGATTTAACATGTGCGCAAGATGTTCTGTGCGTGTTCGCACACGGGCTTGGTTTACAGTCTTATCCATCTGTGTTTGTGTGTGTGTGCGCGTGCATGCTTGGGAGTGCTTCATCCATGTAGTGAGATAGCTGTTGTTTCACATGTTCACTGCTGTGTGTTACAGGGCTGGTGAACCAAGACTGAAGGGATCAGACAGGAGGCTGCAATCTCCATCCCAAGTTAAGTGCACTGTGTGTATGTGTGTGTGTGTGTTTATCTGTAACTGGCAGATGAAAGGTGAGAAGGTCAGAGGTTGGCTATTTTTCCCCTGTTTCAGAGCATGTCTCTAATCCACTGTTATTACTTTTTTGCTGGTCATGTTTTACTAACCAACACAAATGACTAGTTCAGGGGGAATAACTCAGTTTCTTTTTAGTTTTGTGTTCATTTCTTTAGGTTTGCATATGTGAGTGTGATATTTATTTAGTCTCAAACTAGCATCTTTCTACATACAGGAACATGAGAGATATTTTGCTTTTTGCATGTGAATATGTGTGTGGGTGTGTGTCTTTGCGGCATTGTCAGTGACTAAAGTGTTTATTGTGTGTTCACAGGGTTGGCACAAGCAGACAGCAGAAGACTGTGCAGAGAGACAGGAGGGCAGGACTTGCTGAATGGGGATCTACAGGGCAGGTGAGTGCTGCGCATACCACTGTCAGTCACAGCAGAGTTCTATGTACAGTGCAAAGAAATAAAGGAAGAAATAACTGGTAATAAAAGAAAAAAAGCATAAGTACAAAAAATAGACCAGAAAAGTTGTTTCCTGTTGAAAAAGTGTTATAAACTACTCGCAAAATAAATGAAACTTGGTGGAAAATAGTGAAACTTGGTGAAAAATAGTGAAACTGAAAAATACTGAAATTAAAAAATATTGAAAATTGCCATGAAAATACTGACATCAATAATATAGGGGAAGGGGAGGGGGGGCACAGGTCTGGGTATGTGCTGACTGACATGTTACTGATGCACTGTTATGCTATGACTGTGCCACTGATGCTATGTGATATGTGGTGACTATGTGTCATTGATGCTATGTGTTATGTGGTAGCTGATGTGTCACTGATGTTGCTGTGTGCAGATGGTGTCTGTCCATGATAGAAGGGGTGGTGGGCAGCACAAGTGTGTATCAAACCATGGCCATACATCTTGCAACACATCATCGCATCAATCCACGGCCACACATCTTGCAACACATCATCGCATCAATCCACGGCCACGCATCTTGCAACAGGCATCATCTTGGAAGACAGGAAGATGAGACTGCTGGAATAAAAGAAAATGTTATTACAACCACAGCCACCCCCCTCTCTTGCCTATTGTGTACATTTTCAAAACTGTTGACAGCTTTCTTTGTGAGCTTCGGTATAGAGGGGGGTTCATACACACACACCTGACTTGTGGTTGTTTTTTTTTCTGATGGGTATGTGTATGCATATGCATGAGTTGCACTACCTGTGTGTGTGTGTGTGTGTGTGTGTGTGTGTGTGTGTGTGTGTGTGTGTGTGTGTGTGTGTGTGTGTGTGTGTGTGATGTGGTGTAAAAGAGAAAAAAACAGTCAGTAAAACTTCTCACCCCTTTCTCACAGCTTTCTTGGTTAGAGCTCTGAGGTTCCCTAATGATGATATTTTTTGTAGTCGACCATTTTGCTGACCATGAAGGTAGCCCCATTTTGACTTTGGGGAGGCATGTCATCTGAAACACCATTTATCTACACCATAAAATGGCCAAAATATAGCCATTAAAAATGTGATGCTCCACCACAAAATGAGTCCTTTGCACCTAACCCTCTTTTGGGCTAGGGCCATTTTAGGCAGGTGAGGGTCAGGTTGCAGATTTTGATATGTTGATTGATTATAAAAGAATAACTTTATTCTACCTTGTCATGAACTGTCAAGGCATGATTTTATTTCTTTTGCTTTTATACCAAAGCCCTCATTCTGACCATCTATTACAAAAATAAACTTGTCTTGTTTTGTCATAACCTGCAAAGTAGTATCATTTGAATTTGTAATAACTTTTCATGGATTTGCCTGATTTCCAGTCTGTTTTTTTATATAGAATAGCCTGAGTAGAATAGCTCTGAGGTTCACCAATGATGAGATTTTTGTATTCAACCATTTTTATTGACCATGAAGGTATCCACATTTTGACTTTGGGGAGGCATGTCATCTAAAACACCAACATTGAATATACACCATACAAATTGATACTTGATAAAAAAAAAACAAACATGTCAATAACTAAAACCTGAAGATATCACAACAAAGATATATCTAAAACTTTACTTATGGTGCAATGCGACTCATGTGGTGGAGCATCACAAATACCAACATATAAATCACACAGACAAAATGGCTAAAATTCAGTAATCTAGAAAGAGACATCTAATCAAAACAGATAAAATGGCTAAAATATAGTTATCTAAAACTTTACAGATTCAAATTATAGATGAAATGAAAAATACAGTCATTTAAAATTGCATAGCCCAGACTAATAAAATTGCTGAAACACAGCTATCTAAAAACAATGGCATGTAATCCACATAAATAAAATTTAAAAAATATAGCCATCTAAAATTACCACATGTAATCTGCACAAAATAAATAAC
Organism: Stramonita haemastoma; assembly: GCA_030674155.1. Taxonomy (NCBI): domain Eukaryota; kingdom Metazoa; phylum Mollusca; class Gastropoda; order Neogastropoda; family Muricidae; genus Stramonita; species Stramonita haemastoma. The sequence goes on from CM060319.1 coordinate 69,059,851, forward strand.
TTAAACCCAGCCATCTAAAAACACGAACATTTAATGTGCACAGAAAAATGACAAAATTAAACAGCCATTTAAAAACACTAAAGTTTAATCCACATTGATAAAATGACTTAAATACAACCTTCTAAAAACAGACATGTAAACCACAGATAAAATGGCCAAAATACTGCCATCAAAAACATGGACCTTTAACATACACAAAGAGAAAAACTAAAACGCACCATTTAAAAATACTGTCATATAATCCACACAAAAAATAACAAATATAACCATATAAAAATACAGATATGTAAATTGCTCCGATAAAATTCCTAAAATACAGTCTCTAAATATGGAAAGTAGTCTGCAAGATAAAATGACTGAAATACAGTTGCCTATAAACACTGAGTATAATCTAAACAAATGAAATGGCCACACCAAAGCCATCTAAAAACACCAACATAGTATGCACAGATGAAATGGCTACATTACAGCCATATTAAAACACTGAAGTGTAATCCACACAAATAAAAGGTTCTAATCTAATCCAATGATGTTGCTTAGAGCCCTACCAACTGCACAGACCATATGGGGCTGTCACCTGCTCGCATTTTAAAACTTTATTAAAACCCGTTGACTGCCTTAGCACGTCATATGACGTGCTACTGATAACGCACTCCCAGTGCCTTACCACGTCATATGACGTGCACCGATTTTCCCGATTTTTCCTAACTTTGTTTTAAGGTCCATTCCAAAGCAATTGAAATTTTAAGCTTGTGTGGGATTCCCTCTACCCATATATGGTTGGGAAATCCCGTTGGGTGGACGGAAAGTCTGTTTTTTCTTCAGTTTCGTTGGCTGACTGGAGCAGTTTTTAATTTTTATATGTTTATTTTTGGATGATTCAGGCATGTTTTATAAATTCAAACTTGGCCTTCAAATTAGTTTGGTTTAATGCAGAATTCAATTATGTGCAAAAGTTGTACACATGTCAATATCAAATTGTTGGTAGTGTAGATGCTAGATTTTTTGGTGAATTATTACCCCATTTGGGCAAAAGTCCTTTGGCAGAGCAGATTCAGGTTCTGGCTCTTTATATGGGCAGTCAAAGGGTTAAAACTGTGCAACTATATACAGTTAAAATGAGGTATAAAACCAACTTGACTGTCCTTGCTTGTATCAACGCCTTGGTCAACTGTAAGGATCAGCCCACTATGTTGTGGGAAAACCCACATCAACACACATAAAATGAGAGAAAACCAAAACCAGATTCCTCAAAACAACCTTGTCCTTAGAGACCAACTATACCACTTTCACTCATATCAGAAAAAAAACCCATTCTCTCAGAAAGTTAAAAATGGTGTCCAGTGGAACATCTTGAAAGAGGATCTTTAGGGAGTCTGCAGTAAAATGCTTGTGCCTAATATCCTGAACATCCCAACACTCCAGGAGCAGATGCCTGATGGTCACCCGCTCATCACAAGTCAGCACCATGGGATTCCCTCGCCTTTAAGGAAATGAAGGTGAGTGATGTGAGAATGACCCCTATGTTTCCTGGTTAAAAATACAGCCATCTTAAATTACTAATAAGTAATCACACAGATAAAATGACTAAAATACAGTGATCTAAAACACAAAACATTTAATATACACAAAAGGTATGTCTAAAATACAGCAATTTAAAAATGCATGTAATCCACACAAAACTAATGCAGCCAAATTAAAAAACAACAACATATAGTTGATTCCCATAAAATGACTAAAAATGCAATCACGTCAAAAGACATATGTATGTAATCAACAATTAGAATTACTAAAATACTGCCATCTTAAAAAACCATCATGTAAATCCCATGACTTCAATACAAACATCTTAAAACACCAACATATAATCTAAAGGCTTAAAATTGCTTAGATACAGCCATCTAAAAACACAAACATGTAATTCACACAAATAAAATATCTAAAATAGAGTTACTTAAAACATTTAATCCACACAAATAAAATTACTGAAATACAGTCATGTAAAAACGGCCATTTAACCCATAAATAAACTGGCTTAAACAGTCATCTAATGCATAAACATTTAATATACAGAAATAGAATGACTAAGACATTGCAATTTAAAAATGCTGACATGTATCCTAAACAAGTAAAAAGACCTGAATACAGTCATCTAAAAATACCAACATTTAAACCACAAAGAAAATGACAAATACAGTCACCTATAAACACAGACATTTAACCCACACAAATAAAATGGCTAAAATACCAGAATGTAATCCACACAAATAAAATGACAAAAATACAGCCATCTGAAAGCACTCAGAGAAAATCAACAGATAACACAGCAAAAATACAATTGCCTAAAAAATGCAGACATTAAACACAGAGTGACTATAATGCAACTATCTGAAAGTACCAACATAATCCACACAAATGAAACAACTAAAATACAGTCGCCCTTAATCATAAATCTAATCCACATGAATAAAATGGCTAAAATACAGCCATCTAAAAGCACATGACATATAATGCATATGAATGAAATGATTAAAATACAATAATCTAAATACACAAACATTATCCACACAGTTGTATGCTGGTAGGATTGGATGACAAAATTGACAAAACTGCATACACACAGGGATTGGCTGTTAAAATAAAAAGCACATGAGTGATTATTCCACTATCATCACAATAAAAGAATAAATAAATTAATAAAAAATATCACACACACAGAGGCCCACACTCACCACACACACACACACACACAATCCTTTTATGAAGCAAGCATTTTCGCTGAAAGATGAAAAAGCTAACGGTCAAAGGGAGACAACATACTGTCTGTTCTGTGGAATCATGTTGTCAACAGTGTGAATGGCAGTGAAGTCTTGTTCTGAATTGCTGCTGCTGTTGTTGTTTTTTGTCATTCAGTCTGACACTATACATATTTATCATTATGAAAAAATCAATATGAATAAATCTGTCAACTAAATAATAAAGAATGCTTTTTGAACCAAGTCTGCTGAAAATGCCGACTGCAGCCTCCAAGAGACTGTACTACCTAAGATCTTTCCTCCTTCATCATCAGTGCATAACCTTCTACACCCACCCCATCTCCATCACCCTGCCTAAGTGTGTGTGTGTGTGTGTGTGTGTGTGTGTGTGTGTGTGTGTGTGTGTGTGTGTGTGTGTGTGTGTGTGTGTGTGTTGTTGTTTTTTTGTTTTGTTTAATGTCGCTTCACTACTTTGGTTGATATAAGACACACCTCATGTTGTGTGCGTCGTTTTGTATTTGTTTGTGTGTGTGTGGTGTGTGTGTGTGTGTGTGTGGTGTGTGTGTGTGTGTGTAAATGATTTTGACATTTTATAATATTTTTTTATATAATTGGTTCCATTTGTGTAAATAATTTCAATATAACCACTTTCGTGTTTTGCTTTTCAAGTTTTAGTAATTATATATATCCACATATCCATACATACATAGATACATACACACACATATATCTAGTATATCTATATATTTAAAATACAAATATATATATTTAAAAAAACCAACATGAGGGCTAATTCCATTATTCTTAAATTAAAAATAGAAAAAAACTTTCCCATATACACACATACACTTATGTATGGCACACACACATACACATGCCTGTTCCACCCTGTGCCTGGGCACCTACCCCCCCCTGCCCCCACCACACCCCTCCTCCCCCCACACACCACACACACACCACACACCACACACACACACACACACACACACACACACACCATACACACACACAGAGTCAACTCACACACACAGAGTCACACCACACACACACACACACACACACAACACACACACACACCACCACACACACACACACACACACACACACACACACACATTCTTCATTGAAACAAGGATTTTCACTGCAGGATGAAAAAGCTAATGGTCAAAGGAGACAACTACTGTCTGTTCTGTGAAATCATTTGTCGCAATGTGAATGGTAGTAAAGTCTTACTCTGACTTGCTGCTGCTTTTTTTTGTGTTGCCTTTTATTTATATTATATTTGATAGATTGAATTATATATATATATATATATATATAGAGAGAGAGAAGAGAGAGAGAGAGAGAGAGAGAGAGAGAGAGAGAGAGAGAGAGAGAGAGAGAGAGCAGAGAGAGAGAGAGAGAGAGATGTGTGGATCAGTGGTCTAGATGTAACACACCTGTCTAGAAAGCAAGGGAAGTGCACAGTAGTTTGATCCTTGTTTTGGTCTAAACTCCCCCCCCCCCTATTCCACTAGACCATGAGTTGTGGTCTGGGTGTAGTCTTTTGGATGAGAGATAAACCAACGTCGCATGTGTTACACAATATTTTGGCACATAAAAGAACCTATGGCAATAAGAGAGATGTCTCTGGCAAAATTCTGTACAAAAACCAGTCTGATAGGGAAACAAATACTGTTGCAGACAGGAAAAGGAACCAAGAATAATAGGTGACCATGCCTCTTGTTGCAATATACTCTTCCTGGGGTATAGCAGCCCAAACTTTTCACAGAGAAATCTGCCCTGACACATAATGGTTAAAAAAAAAGAAATATGTTGGTAATATCTGATGTAAGAAATTGACAGACCTTAAAAATTGATATGGAAAACCCCCACTGGAATAGAAAGTGTTTTCTTGTGGAAAAGTCTGCTGAAAATGATAAAGAGAGGAAAACAAGCCAAGGAACAACAACAAATACAACAGCAGCAGCAGCAGCAAGAACAACAGCAACAGCAGCAACAACATAAACACAACAACAACAGTAGTGGGTCCATTCTTTGGGCTGGTGGGTAGGGTGAAAGAGTTTACAAAGCTGCATACACACAGGGATTGTATTAAAAAAAAAAAACACATGAAAGCTAATTCCATTCTTTTCCATTAAAAAGAAGAAAGTAAAAATACGTTCTCCCACACACATACACTTATGCATGCACACACACCACACACACACACACACACACACACACACACCACACCACACACACACACACCACACAACACACACAAACACAGAGCATCCTGTTATGAAGCAAGCATTCTCACTGCATGATGAAAAAGCTGAAGTCAAAGGGAGACAACCTAGTGTCTGTTGTGTGGGTCATATTAGCTGGAAGTGTAAACTGCAGTAAAGTTTTGTTTTTACTTGCAGTTGCTGTTGTTTTCTGTTGATCATGATGCCGTTTAGTCTAACACTTTATTTCTATATATTTTATATATATATTATTCTATATTTATATTATATATATTATATATATATATATCTATTTTATATATATATATATATATTCATCAACATGAAAAAAACTTCAATATAAAAAAAATCCTACTACTAAAATGTAGGGGCTTTTTGAGGAAAAGTCTGCTGAAAATCCTGACTCAGCCTCCAAGACACTGACTTCCTTCCTAAGGTCTTCCCTCCTTCATCATCAGTGCATACCCTTCAACACCCACCCCCATCTCCATCACCCTGCCTAAGTGTGTGTGTGTGAATACATTTGATATCTTTTATCTAATAGGTTCATGGGTGGTTTGATTGTGTGTTAATGATTTGAATGTAAACAAATGTTGTTTTTTTCCCCTGTTTTACAAGTTTCAGATATATATATATATATATATATATATATATATATATATATATATATATATAAAATATATATACATATATATTTATATATTATATATTATATATATATATATATATATTATATATATATATATATATAAGAGAGAGAGAGAGGAGAGAGAGAAGGAGAGAGAGAGAGAGGAGAGAGAGAGAGAGAGAGATCTGAAACTTGTAAATCAGGGGAAAAAACATTTGTATATATATATATATAACAAATAATATATAATAGAAATAACAGTAAAATAAATATATATGTTTATATGTGCATGTGCATATAATAATTGTGCTTCGCCTGTGGGGTACTTTGTGCCTGAGCAGGAGAGATATACTACATGTTGCTTCCACAGAATTGTGACATTTTTGGGGTAGCCCCAGGTGCTGACGTGGGAGAACTGACCAAAGGTGGGACCTTGGACTTTCTGGCTTTGGGCCACAGTCCTGATATGGGATACTTTTGGAAAGGACTATAATTTGACTACAAGAACAAGTGTGTGTGTATGTGTGTGTGTAAGAGAGAGAGGGGGGAGGAGGAGACTAAGAGAGAGAATGGTTAATTGATCACTTAATTAATCGATTGATTAATTGATTGATTGATTGATGAATAAGGAATACAGAAAAAGTATTAACATACTTTTTTCATGGGGCTCTTACCCTGGGAAAGGACTATCACTTCACTTCAAATACTTTATCATCTCACAACTGAATAGAGAAATTCATGTGGGCTACATGCCATACATATAAACAGTAAACAGAAAACATGACAAAAAACACAACACCACAGTATCCCTACATCAACACACACACACATCACAAGATAACAAGCACCCACACATCAGCAATATCATCAACCAGTTCTCTGCCTATAGGACCCCAATTGAGGTCCTTTTTTTACGAATGTTCACAAGTTCCTTTATGGTGATTGGGTGAAAATTTCTTCTTGCAGGGTTAGAGGAAGATCCTAGCGATTGTAAAGTAGGAATGGAGTCCCTCTAGGTCACAGCAATGTATTTTTTCTTCACATTAGTTTAAGTTAGGGCAGTGTAAGCTGAGGCCATGTGGAGAAATGGTCTCCACTTTTATATTGGAGAATGTCAGTCAACCATCCCCTTTACAGAAAACATACTAATTTTCCAGCACTGCAGATGATTTTTGATCAAACTAATAATAGGGAAGATGATGCTATTTTCTGTTAATTCCCTGGAAAAAGACAATGATTATGACAGTAATACCGATGTGTGCAACACTTGCTGGATGCTATGTAGCAGACGAACTTTTCAGCAGACCAGTGTACTTTATAGTGACAGTGAGTCTACACACACTTCTAGCCATGGAAAAAGTAGGTCAAGGCCTGAGGCAACATGCAAAGGGGAAGGTGGTGTGGGTAGGGGGAGAGGGGTGGTGAAGTGAAGGATTGGCGTAGGCAAGAGGGGTGTGGCTAAGTCAGCAAAGCCAGAAAAGTTGAATTTTTGGTTATATTCAAATATATGAAAATAATATTTGATCAAATTGATGAAAATGATCCCCAAGGAAAGTATTTTCATTCTTTTTTTTGTAGTTTGTCTTACATTCTGTCTTGGCCAATTAACTGCTTTAATGTAGATAAAAAATTTGCATAAATTACAATAAAAAATTATTTTATTTTGAGGGTAATGGAATAAGCACTCATGTGCTTTTTCTGTTTGGTTTTTTTTACATCCAGTCCCCATGTGTATGCAGTTTTGTCAATTCTGTCTTTTTAATTAGGTATGAAAACAATAACAACAGCATCAGAATCAGCAATAACAGCAACAACAGCAACAACAAGGACGACAACAACAACAACAACAGCAGTAGCAACAACAAGAAGCCAGAACAACACTTCCCAGTTGTTCACAGTACATAACATGATCAGGATCCACAGAACAGCCAGTAGGTTGTCTCCCTTCCACCATCAAGTTTTTCAGTATACCTGAGAATGCTTGCTGGATAACATGATGTGTGTGTATTCTTCAATTTAACATCTTTCCACTTACGTGATATTAGATGAGTGTGTGTGTAAGGGAGGCACACCTGTCTTTATTCATTCTTTTTTCTTTTATATTGAGGATAATGAATAAGCCACCCTGTGCTTTTTTTTTTACATCCAGTTCCTGTGTGTATGCAGTTTTGTCATTGTCATCTGTTCCTACCAGCATATATGGTCTACTCTTATGAAAAGCGGAACAGGATTGTGTGCATAAGATGTTCTACATGTGTTTGCTGGGCCTTGGTTCATAGTCTCCTTGGAAAGACTTTTGGGGAGAGTGGAGTCAGCATGGATGTTAACTCCAGGGGAAAAATCCCCTCAAATGAGAATACCTCAGGTTGTCGAATTACCAGCAGGATGTTCTGACCATCAGGCTATCCTATCAGTGTGTGTGTGTGTGTGTGTGTGTGTGTGTGTGTGTGTGTGTGTGTGTGTGTGTGTGTTGTGCGCACGCGCAGTGTGTGCACAGTGTGTGTATGTGTGTGTATGTGTGTATGTGTGTATGCCTGTGTGTATGTGTATGCCCATGTGTGTATGTGTGTATGTGTGTTTATGTGTCTATGTGTTTATGTGTGTGTGTGTGTGGATCACTGGTATAAAGTGAAGAGGAGTTGTACAGTCCCATCTCCATCCTCTGGCCTACTGACACACAAAATTTTCCACAGGTGCAGATGCTGCCACCTGTAGAACAGAACAGCCCCAGCAGGTGCAGGTTTCTTCTTTGGAGCATCCTTCTCCTGGGGGACTTCCAGCCCAGGATCAGAGCTCCCCCTACCCTGTAACTGTCATTACCTCATGCACCTTCTGCAGCCATTGGGAAAGCTTCCTCATCTGCCTGGTGGCTGTTGGGTGTCCAGCATGCACACAGGTGTCTGTTTAGACACCATCCCTGAGGGAAAAAAATAATGGGTAGGCGCTGCACTTGTGGCTACGAGGAGAGCATCCTGAATTTCATGCAGAGAAATCTGCTGTGACATAAAGTGGTATAAAAATTTAAAAAATATCTTCACTGTTTAACCCACAGCTGGGGCCCACATGTGTCTGTCTCTCTCTCCCCCCTCTCTCTCCCCCCTCTCTGTCTCCCTCTCTGTCTCTCCCCCTCTCTGTCTCTCCCTCTCTCTCTCCAAAACAGACAGACAGACAAACAGACAGACCCCCCCACACATACCACACACACACATACACACACAGACACACAGACACACACACAAGCACCATGCACACAGCACCATGCACACACACACACACACACACACACACACACACACACACACACACACAACACACACACACACACACACACACATACACATACACACACAAGCACCATGTACACACACACATCAATTCAAGATTAGTATGGTAAAATCATGTTTATTTAAGTGTAACCTTTGATGATACAACATATATAAAAATCAATAAATTTCTTTTTTTTTCATATATATATATATTAAATACAACAGCACAGCATATCACAATGTCATAATAATATTATTGATAACAGCATCACAATCAAATCAGTACAACAGGTTTATTTCATGTTGTTATTCCAGTGATAACAATAACAGTTGATAAGGTTACGTGTTTTAAACATATAGGCTCCCCCTTTGGGATGTAGGGGACCTGTCAGTATAAATAGCATCCCCACTTTATGGAAATTCTAGCAAGCATTACCCCTTTTCTATCCCTCTCTTTGTTTCTGCCTTGTTTCGTTTCTTCCTGTCATATCCATTTTGCCTATTTTCTGCCTTCTTGATCCATTCTCCCGCCTATTTTTCCCCACAAAGACTTAGAATAGAACAATTCTCTCCCAGGCTGGGATGCCCCGGGCCTGACTTGCCAGGTGCTCAGCCTACTGCAGGGCAAGGCATTCTCACTTTATGGCAGAAAACAATAGTTGCTGGTTGACAGTTCCACAAAGAAGAAGAAGAACACATAGCCACCCAAAGAACAGAGCATTTTATCCCACTTAATAGATACCAAGAACTATTGGTTCAAATGTCTGTAAGTGCATTTAATACATTAAGCATGTGATGTTTGTTTCAGCAAACTCCCAGGTAAAGGAGCAAAAGGGCCAGTGCATTTTTGTTGTTGTCTTTTAGCATGTGTGTTTCTCTTTGTTGTCTGTCTGTTGTGTGTATCTGTTATGGGTCTCTCTGTCTGTCTGTGTAGGGGGGAGGGATAGCCTAGTGGTCAGAACATTGCGTTGACGACCCGTTGGAGTCTGGTCGAGGAGATTTTTTTTCTCCTGAACATCAGTGCTGACTCCACTCTCCCCAAAGTCCTTCGATGAGACTTTAAACCGAGGCCCGTGTGCGAACGCACGCAGAACATCTTGCGCACACGTTAAATCCTGTTCTGCTTTTCGTAAGAGTAGGCCATCGTGTGCCGGTGGGAAGAGATGACAATATTTACAAAATTGCATACACACGGGCGATGAAAAAAAGCACATGATTGCTTATTCTGTTATCCTCAATATAAAAGAATGAATAATAAAATAATAAAATAAATAATATTTGTCTGTGTGTCTGTGTCTCGTGGTGCTTAGCTACAAGCAGTGCCAGGTGAACCATGATTATATCTAATGTTATGAAATCAAAAAGTCTTTAAGCTATTTATTAATACAGATTGGAAACTTAGCTGCCTCCCTCCTCCCCCTTCCTTCCTTTCTTCCCTATGATTGCTCCCCCCTCATGTCTCTCTCTCTCTCTCTCTCTCTCTCTCTCTCTCTCTCTCTCTCTCTCTCTCTTCTCTCTCTCTCTCTCTCTCTCTCTCCCTCCCTCCCTCCCTCCAAAATAAAATGCTGTCCCTACCCT
>CM060319.1:69082809-69087809 GCA_030674155.1 Stramonita haemastoma
TTCACCTGTAACGGAATCTCCTGGCACGAGGTGGTGCTGTTTTCACCAGTTTGGTAAATAACACACGTACAATGTTCACGAAAAACACAAAGTTCACCTGCACACACAAATATCAGTCCATTGTTTACAGACATAATTATACACACAAAGAAATACCAGCCCAGTGTATACACACATGCATGCATGCATGCATGCATGCATGCATGCATGCATACATACATACATACATACATACATACATACATACATACATACATACACACAGAGAAATATCAGTTCATTGTATACACACACACACACACACACACACACACACACACACACACACACACACACACACACACACACACACACACACACCCCACAAATACACACACATACATACATACATACATACATACATACACACATACATATATACTGACTCCACTCTCCCCAAAAGTTATTCGGATGAGACTATAAACCGGCGCCCCATGTGCGAATGCACGCAGAACATCTTGCACACACGTTAAATCCTGTTCCGCTTTTCGTAAGAGTAGGCCATCGTGTGCAGGTGGGAACAGATGACATTTACGAAACTGCATACAGACGGGGACTGGATGTAAAAAAGCACAAGAGTGCTTATCTCATTATCCTTGATATAAAAGAATAAATAAATAAATAAATAGATACTGACATACAGAATACATACATACAGATAGACAGACATACAGAATACATGCATACAAACATACTGGCAAAATTCTGTTTAAATAAGATAAGCCACAAACAAACACACATGCATACAGAAAACGGTAAAAACAAAAAGGAAAAAAAAAGGTGGCACCTGCTCTTATAGTGATGTGCTCTCCCCAGGGGAGAAGTGCCCGAATTTCAACACAGAGAAATCTGCCGTGACTAAAAGTGGTATAGCCTACATATACAAACACTGCCCCCTCCCCATTCCACCCTGCTGCCCCAATCATCAGCAATAATCCCCAAAAGGCAGCCCCATTTTTCACCTGCCAGATGTCAGGCTAATTAGCGAACCAGAGATGCTACATCTTCACTACAGGGGGTGTGTGCCTTGCCCCTCTGTATCTCTCATGAAAGGGGGATGGTGGAATTCCTAGAGCATCTAGTCTTTGCAAAGCCCAACAAAACCAATAAAACAACAAAAATCCACAAACAAGAATACCCATCAACAAAGAAAAAAGCCACAAATCTGTCTGACTGTCTGTCTGTCTGTCTGTCTGTCTGTCTGTCTGTCTGTCTGTCTGTCTGTCTGTCTGTCCTACCTACCTACCTACCTACCTACCTACCTACCTACCTACCTACCTACCCTCACGTGTGTCTGTCTATCTGTCTGTATATTAGATGGTAGAGTTGGTTTAAAAGTCTATTACTGTTATTATTATCATTATTCTCATTATCATTAATATTATCATTATTACTATTTTAATCTTGGGTAAAAAAGAAAATGACAAGGTGACAGCTCGGACAATATGGTCTTTGTTGTCGGCAGGGCTATCAACAATAGGACTGGATTGGGCTAATTCGGTCTGTTTGTCTGTCTCTATTGGACTAGGTCTATCTATGTATCTCTCTACGTATGTATGTATGTATGTATGTATGTATGTATGTATGTATGTATGTATGTATGTATGTATGTATCTATCTATCTATCTATCTATCTATCTATCTATCTATCTTTTTCCCTCTCCTTCCCCCTCTCTCTCTTCATCCACCCAGCCATCCACCACCCACCATCCATCTACCCATCTATCTGCCCTTCACCTTCACCTATCCCATAGTCTCTTGGACCATGGGGGCACCAATGAAGATTTTGCAACCGGCTTCCTCTGTGTGTACATGTACATAGTTATTACAAGCATGCATTGCGTGCACCGTGTCCATACATCAACAGACATGCCCGTACGAAAAGGAGAGACAGATTCTTCACCGTAACAGGAGAAGACGTGGACATTCTTCACTTCTTCTTCTTCTTCTTCTTCTTCTTCTCTTCTTCTTCTTCTTCTTCTTCTTCTTTTCTCCTCCTCCTCCTCCTCCTCCCCCTTCTCCCCTCCTCCTCCTCCTCCTCTTCTTCTTCTCTCTTCTTCTTCTTCTTCTTCTTCTTCTTCTTCTTCTTCTTCTTCTTCTTCTTCTTCTTCTCCCCCTCCTCCTTCTCCTCCTCCTTAATCTTCTTCTTCCTCCTCGAAACGCCCAGACAGCAGCTATCGTTGTCCTGTCACACGAGTGAAACTGTGCAGCGCTTTCTGCTAATCACCTCCTGTCATGTCAGGGTCCAGCACATCGGACTTCGGAAGTGGAAATGAACACCGGAAAGAAAAAACCCAACCCAAGCCGGTACAGCGTCATCCATCCATCCATTTGTAATGACGCAGACATGTTGCTGACGTCACAGCCATCACCCACAGCCATTAGTTGCAGACGATGAAGAGAAAGAAAGCCTCAGCGGCTGGGAATCGAATGCTGCTGCTGCTGCTGCTGCTGCTGCTGCTGATGCTTGCAGTATCGCGGTGGTGTCTTTCTTTCGTGTCACACTGGAGGGTAGGGGTAGGGTGGTGGTGGTGGTGGTGGGGTGGGTGGGGTGGGGTGTTGGGGGACGGGGATAGCCTCCCAGAGCTGATTTCTTCTGGTTTTTTTTATGTTTTTTTTTAACCTTTTGCATGTGATAAGCATCTATAAATCAGTTGTGATTTTCCAGATGTGATTTGGATGCAGTTTTGGGGCGTGAGAAGTTTTTTTTCTTCTTTTTTTTTGCATGTGAAATTATTAACTGAAAAACAACCCCATCCAAAGCTGCCCTCCATACCCCCTAAACAAAACTAAATCAAACTAACTAATCACCCACCCCCCTCTGAAAAACTCCCTACACCAACAAGAAGACAAGAACCCTAAAACAAAAAGAAAGAAAACCCAAACAAACAAAAATACCAAAACGCAAACATACAACAAAGCAAAACAAAACGAAAACAATAACGGAGAGGAAAAGAAGTGTACAGTTAAGAGCAAAATGTCTGTCTGTCTATCTATCTATCTATCTATCTTGCTCATCTGTCTCTTTCTCCTTCCCTCCCCCCCTCTTTCTTTTACGTGTCCCCCTCTCTTCCTCTTATACCACCTTTCTCGCAGGTCTTTTTTTTTCGCTCATTCTCTCTCTCTATCAATCAGATGCTTTACACACACACACACACACACACACACACACACACACACACACACACACACACACACACACACACACCACACACACACACACACACACGAATCAGATTTCCCCAGCAAAAGCGCTGGGCAGGTTAGGCAGAAAGCGGGAAGGAGACAATGCCGCAGACAACACCAGGAAGATGGGCAGAAATTCTGACTCTGGCGTGTGGAAAATAATTCTGCATCCTACCTCCCCCAAAATAATAGATGCGTGTCCAAAAAGAGCAGGGTAAAGCATTCTTAAGAAAAGTGTATATTATTATGTGACGCCCCACCACGAAATGAATAACATTGTCCCTGACCCACTTTTTTCTGCTAGGAGCCGTTTTAGGCAGGTGGGGGTCAGGTTGTCCATTTTGAGATTTTTTCTTTCTTTCTTTATTTTATTCTTTTATATCGAGGATAATGGGATAAGCACTCTTGTGCTTTAAAAAAATCCAGTCCCCGTGTGTATGCAGTTTTGTAAATCATCTGTTCCCATCGGCACTCAATGGCCTACTCTTACAAAAAGTGGAACAGGATTTAACGTGCGCGCAAGATAGTCTGCGTGCGTTGACACACGGGGCCTCGGTTTATGGTCTCATCGAAAGGATTTGGATTGATTATAAAACTTTAAGCTTTCATCTACCTTGTACTGAAGTATTAAGACAGTGTTCTTTTCCCTTTTGTTTAAACAATACCCATCCCCCTCATCCTAGCCACCTATTAAGATGCCAAATTCGTCCATTTTTCATGTTGTCACTTCCTGCTGTCTCGCATTTCAATTTGTAATACTATATTATTATAGCTCTTTCCGCGGTCATCCCCAAAACAAACTAATTCCCCATGGCTGTGTAGCAGCAACGACTTGAAGGGAAAATATCGACTTATCTTGTACGTGTGTATGGCTTTATTCCATTTTGTTCCTTTACCTTTCCCCCATCCCCCAGTTTAGTGGTTTGAGGCAGATGCATAAACTACGTGCCTGTACAGAGCCCCTCATATTGGCAAGTAGAACATGCAATAAATAACACACACCACACGCGCGCATGCGCGTACGCACCCCCTCCTACATACATATATACAGACACGCACATAAATTATCTCTCTCTCTCTCACACACACACACCACTTATACATACACACATACATCACACACACACAAACACACACACACACACACACACACACACACACACACACACACACACACACACACACACACACACACACACAACACACACCGCTTCACACACACATACACACACACTACTTACACACACACACACAACACACACACACACACACACACACACACACACACACACACCACACCACACCCCCCCAACACACAGCACAACCCCCCCCCCCCACACACACACAACACCCCCCCCCTATACACACACACTCCCCCCCCCCCCTCACACACACATACACACTCCAACAGCACAGCCCCCAAATCCAATAGTTCCCCAGAGAAAGCGGCCGGAAAGTTAGTGCCGTGATAACATTTCCCCACAAGATTGATATCAGTGGCAGATTGACCAAAATATCTTACCGCCTCTCCGAAAAGCGATACCGCTGCCTATGATAAGGTTCTCTAGCTTATAGAGGAAACAAGTAGAGCGCATGCACGCGCGCTGAGTAGGAGGAGAGAAAGAAGGAGAGAAAAAGAAAGGGAGGGAGGGAAAGAAAGGAAAGAGGAAGAAAGAGAGAGGAAGAGAAAGGAGAAGGAGAGAGAGGGAGAGGAGAGATAGAAGATAGATAGATAGTAGATGATGATAGATAGTGAAGAGAGAGAGAGAGAGAGA
>CM060319.1:69090309-69095309 GCA_030674155.1 Stramonita haemastoma
TTCCCCAAGCCAATGTTAAGCAGAATCGAGCGTGGTTGCCAATTGGATAGGTGACCGTTTGCTGCCTTGGCTTCAGTACAGTTCCCCCAGTTCCCCCAGCTGTAAATGGGTACCTACCCTCTTTTAGGGTCAGGGAAGGTAAAACAATGAGGGAGAGGAGATGGGCGCTGCCCTCAATATGCTGGCCCCTAGAGAACCTGAGGTCTCTGACCCCTCACTCCCCTATGACCACACAGGTTACGGGACACCTTTGCCTTAAAAAAAATCTTTTTACTGGGTATAGTTTCTTGTTTTTGGTATTTGGATCATAATTGTTGTTGTAAAAGGATTTTTTTATCTTGATCTTATCCCTGATAAGGGCGGGGACTGGATGGAAAAAGCACATGAGTGCTTATTCATTATCCTTGAAATAAAAGAATTTGCCCTGCCTCGCCTCTCCCTCCCTCTCTCCTTACCCCCCTCTCTTTCTATTGACAGTGCACTTCATAGTGATGGCCAGTGGACCTGTGTCAGTTCATTGTAGACACACACAGAGCTAGGCTATGGGAAAGGAATCTTATCTATTTATTTAGTTATTCTTTTATATCGATGATAATGGAATAACCGAATAACCATTCATATGCTTTTCTTTTTTACATCCAGTCCCCGTGTGTTTGCAGTTTTGTAAATGTCATCTGTTCCCACCGGCACACGATGGCCTACTCTTACGAAAAAGTGGAACAGGATTTAACGTGTGTGCAAGATGTTCTGCGTGTGTTCGCGCACGGGGCCTCGGTTTATAGTCTCATCCGAAAGACTTTTGGGGGAGAGGAGTCAGCACTGATATTAACTCCAGAGGAAAAATTCCCTCGACCAGGAATCGAACTCGGGTCGTCAAATTGCCAGCGCAATGTTCTGACCACTAGGCTATCCCGTCCTCGGGAGAGGTAGTCAGGCTGGCTTTGTCCAGTGTGATGACCAGTACTTTATGTCCTTCAGCTGTCCGCGGACTGTCAGCAGAATGGACCACAGGGTCTGTAGGGACTGGACTGTCCGGACAGGTACAGGTCCGCTTTGATTTGGCCTTTTGTGTTGGTGGGGATTTTAGAACCTTGCTTGTGGCGTTACGTTATTCTCTCTCTAGTTAGTTCTACCCTTTTAGTTTTTTCCTTTGAAGAAAAAGATGTATGTTTTTATCAGAAAATTCCGTGTTTTTGAGAATCCCGTGATTCTGTCTGTTAGAGAATCCTATGTTTATGTGATGTCCATATTTCTGTCTGTCAGACAATACTGTGTTTCTGTGTGTTAGAATCCTGTGTTTCTGTTTGTTAGAGAATTATGTATTTATGTCTGTTAGTGAATTCTATGTTTCTGTCTGTTAGATAATTCTGTCTGTTACAGAATCCTGTGTTTATGTCTGTCAAAGAATCCTGTGTTTCTATCTGTCTACAAGAGAATCGTATGTTTCTCTCTACCACAGAATCACAGGTTTTTATTTTTCAGATAACTTCATGTTTTCTGTCTGCCAGAGCTTTCTGTATCTGTTTCTGTGTGCAGTCATAGCATAGAAACACGCGCATTCACAATTGTTTTATTCCCGAAGTCAAAATGCGGCTACCTAACAGGTGGGAGAAAACCCCCCAAAATGGTCTCATACGCAAAAATCTCACTATGGATAGAAACCTCGGAGCTCTAGCCGAGGAACAACGAAAAGAAATAACATTATGATAATATGGACTGTATAAAAGAAAACGGTGGCCTTCTCTACGGTTACACTGTATGAACTTTTCGCTGGGAGGCGGGCAGAAGATGTCGGTTAACGAACTGAATCTGTATCTGATGCCTAGCTGCAGTCTGCAATGGTGTACTGCTTGTTCGTCTCTGTTACTGCAGAGAGGGATTAATTATATCTGGAGTGTCGCCATGGGAAAGAAAGATAGCGTTTGGAACTGGCCTAAGTATCCTGTCAGTGTGCACACTTTGTACATGCCTGTCTGGGAGATTGTTTCACGCTTATGTGTGTGTGAGTGTCTGCTTGAAAATTGTGTGTGTGTGTGTGTGTGTGTGTGTGTGTGTGTGTGTGTGTGTGTGTGTGTGTGTGTGTGTGTGTGTGTGTGTGTGTTGTCTGTCTGTCTGTCTGCTTGAAAAGTGTGTGTGTAGTGAGAGAGAGAGAGAGAGAGAGAGAGAGAGAGAGAGAGAGAGAGAGAGAGAGAGAGAGAGAGAGAGAGAGAGAGAGAGAGAGAGAGAGAGAGAGAGAGGGAGAGAGAGAAGACAAGACAAGACAAGACAAGACAAATTCTTTTATTCGAGGATAATAGATAAGCACTCATGTGCTTTTTTACATCCAGTCCCCGCCCTTTTCAGGGATAACATCAAGATAAAAAGATACTAAACAGTCAAACTAAATGCAGTACCAAACAACATAAAGGAATAAGAACATTATATATAATAAGGTAATAAAAATGCACTCATTCAGAAGACGAAAATCAGAAGTCACAATAAAATGATTTTGAGAGAGGAGAGAGAGAGAGAGAGAGGGAGAGAGAGAGAGAGAGAGAAAAGAGAGAGAGAGAGAGAGAGAGAGAGAGAGAGAGAGAGAGAGAGAGAGAGAGAGTCCTGTGTTTGTGTTTGTTAGAGAATTCTGTGGTTCTGGTTTTATTTTTGGTTTTGTTTGTTCGAGAGATCTGTGTTTCCGTCTCAAAGAGAAATCTGTGTGTCTGTCTGTTAGAGAATTCTTTGTGTCTGTTAGAGAATTCTTTGTGTCTGTTAGAGAATTCTGTCTGTTAGAGAATTCTGTTTGTGTGTTTGAGAATTCTGTTTTTCTGTGTGTTAGAGAATTCTATTGTCTGTTAGAGAATTTTGTCTGTTATAGAATTCTGTCTGTTAGAAAGTGTGTTTCTGTCTACCATAGAATTCTGTATTTCTAGGGTAGCCTAGTGGTTAGAGCGTTGCGCTTGCAATCTGACCACTTGGGATTGAGCCCGGGTTCGAGCCACCACGGAGGCACCTGCTCACGGGGACTTCACCCTGGAGTTAACATCAGTACTGACGCCACTCCCCGAAAGTCCTTCAAATGAGACTATAAAAGTTAGTTGGGCCTTGAACGCGAATGCACATAGAACATCTTGCATACACTTTAAACCCTGTTCTGCTTTTCGGAGGTATAGGCCATTCGTGCCAGAAAGAATGGGTGACCAACATCCTCCCACCCCCACCCCACAAAAAGACCCCCCCCCCAAAAAAAATCTCTAAACACAAAACTGAAAAAGAACAATTAAACAAACACCCCTAAAACAAAATTAAAAAAACCAAACGTTTTGGGCATCATCCCCGAAGTCAGAATGCGATGACCTTAATTGTCAGTTGGCCGATCTTTAAGCCTGAAGAAGTTTTGAAATAAACCGAAAATTTAAAAACAAAAGCTCTACCAGACACTTGGGTGTTGTGTCTTTACTTTTCTGCTTGTATTACCTTAATTCATGGTGAGTAGGACCCCCCCCCCCCCCGCCCCCCCCCCTCCTCCACCAAACCGGTAACATGCAAAACATGTGTTACCATCAGTGAACGCTCGGAACTCTATCAGAGGAACAACAAAAAAACAACAAACAACATACAAAACACCAATCCCAGCTTCAAAATTAGCAGAAGCTCTTGATCAAACCTCTCAGCGAAAAGTTCACCCTAAAAGTGCGCCAACATCAGACGCCTTGGATCCAGGATCCAGACTAATTGGAAGGGCAGTATCGTCTGCTACTGTCACAAAGGGAGGATACTTTGCACTTTGGTGAGGTCGGTTTCCCTCCCTTTCTTCCTTACAGCTCTTTGGTCCCTGCTCTTTGATTAAGGAGCCGACAAGGGGACGGGCTAGCTCAGTGGTCACAGCCTTTGCTTTCCCCAAGCTAAGGTTAAGCAGCATTGAGCGTGGTTACCAAGCAGAGGGGTGACTGTTTGCACGCCTTGGCTTCAGTACAGTCCCACAGTTTACCTAGCTCTAAATGGGTACCTGCCCTCTTTAGGGTCAGGGAAGGTAAAATAGCGAGGGAGAGGAGATGGGCGCCGCCCTTAATATGCTGACCCATGGAGAAGCTGAGGTCTTTGACATCTCGCTCCTCTACGACGGCCTAAGTTATGGGAACACTTTTACCAAGTGCTTGACACTAAGGAGGAAGGTGGCAGGACGGTTTAGACGTCACTTGCCTAAACAAGTAAACCGCGCCGCGAAGTTCTTAGTTCGATTCCCAGCCTTGACCTTTCATCTCAATTTGATTGAAAAACTGAACGGAATACCAAGAAGGAAGGTGGCAGGACGGATAAGACATTCAGTTACCTAAACAAGTAAACCGTGAGGTTCTGAATTCGGTTCCCAGGCTTACTTTTTTTTCTTCACAATTCAACGGGAAAATTGAACTTAATATCAGGAAGGAAGGTGGCAGGACGGTTAAGACGATCACCTGCCTAGCAACTATACCTTGAGGTTCAGGGTTCGATTTTCAGCCTTACTATTTCATAACAATTTGAAGGAAAAATTGAAATGAATATGAGAAAGGGAGAAGACAGCCCCCGCGTGCATGCGGTTTTGTCAATTTTGTCATGCTTCCTTGTTCTGCATCCGGATCAAAACAGAAAGTCACGTTTCGGAGCGAGGAGTCAGAGACCTCAGCTTCTCCAGGGGCCAGCATATTGAGAGCGGCACCCTTCTCCTCTCCCTTGCTCCTTTACCTTCCCTGACCTTAAATAGGGCAGGTACCCATTGACAGCTGGGTGAAATGGGGGATTGTGCTGAAGCGTGGGGAAAGCTCTGACCACTGAACTATCCCGTCCCGTCCACATGCATTTTTGTCAAATGAAATCTACACACGCTCTAAAGAGAAACGGACAACAGGGAACTAGATATTCCTCAGAGAACGTCTTGTCATGTCGTGTTTGCTATTGTCGTCAGGATGTGTTTGTGGCAGAACGCTTTTCATGAATGATGCAGTGTCCAACGGGTTGTCTACTCAAGGAAGAATTAGAAAACGGTA
>CM060319.1:69112809-69117809 GCA_030674155.1 Stramonita haemastoma
TTCTGCCTTCTTGGTCCATTCAGATTCACTCCTACCTATTTTCCACAAGGACTTAGGTTTGAAAGGTGAGCACAGAGGATCCTTTTTGATCAAACCTTTTACAAGTTACAGGATAAGAAAAAAAAGCCATTTTACCCCAAGTCCTGCTTAACCTAGATAGCTTACAGAGTTCTGAATTGTGCAAAAAATATGGTTTAAAAATGCAGAAAAGATGGAATTTTTAGGAAACTTTTATTTGTTATTAGGAAATGGAGTTACTGTGTTTTAGCTTGAAGTTACAGCATTCCAACTTTTGGTGATTTGATATAAGTGAGGTGGTGTGTGTGTGTGTGTGTGTGTGTGTGTGTGTGTGTGTGTGTGTGTGTGCGCGCGCGCGCGCGTGCGTGCGTGCGTGTGTTTGTTTGGGTAAGTGTGTGTGGGTATGTGTGTGTGGGTATGTGTGTGTGGGTATGTGTGTGTAGGTGAGTGTGTGTGCGTACATGTGTGCATGTGTGTGTATGTGTTTAAGTGTGTGTACGTATGTGCGCGCGTGCGTGCGCGCGCACGTGTGTTTGCGTGTGTATTTAAACATCATCCCCGAAAACAACCCCACCGCCACCCAACCCAACCCCAAACCCCGGCCTCCTCCTTACTCACTGTGGTGCCGTCATCATTGAAGACGATGACGCCAGGCGCCGTCTCGATGACGTCAGTGGGCAGACCCAGATGGTGGACGAGGAGGTTGTCCCTGAGGAAGGAGAGAGCCGCCCTCAGCACGTAGGCCACGAACAGGTTGAGATGCACTGTGTTCCGGGGACAGTGCAGACGTCTGCACACAGACCGACATGATCCAGTGTTGTATTGCGTTTATATATATATATATTTTTTTATTCTTTTATATCGAGGATCTTGCGACGTGCCCATACCACTTCAGTCTGCGTTGTTTTTGGACGGGCCTCAGGCTGAGTGACACCCTGAGAAAGGTCGAGGACAGAGAGAAATGGACAGAGCTGGTTGTGAGGTCTTCCGTGGCGCTCCTACGCTCGAAACAGACTATGGGATAGAAGAAGAAGAAGAATATCGAGGATAATAGTCCACAACGTACCCAAGTTCAGGATATAGATGACATGACCGTTGTATTGTGTTGCGTTGGGGTGGTTTGGGTTGTAGTGTGTTGGGTTGTAGTGTGTTGGGTTGTGGTGTTTTGGGTTGTGTTGTGTTGGATTGGGTTGGGTTGTGGTGTGGTGTGGTGGGTTGTGTTGTGGTTGTGTTGTGTTGTGGTTGTGTTGGGTTGTGTTGGGCTGTGTTGTGGTTGTGTTGTGGTTGTGTTGGGTTGTATTGTACTGTGTTGTATTGCATAGTATTATATGGTATTGTATTGAACTGTATTGTGCTGTATAGTATTGTACTGTATTGCGTTGTATTGTATGGTACTGTATGGTACTGTATTGTACTGTTCTGTATTCTACTGTATTGCACTGTATTGTATCATAGTGTATTGTGTTGTATTGTATTGTATCATATTGTATTGTATTGTATTGTTCTGAATTGTATTTTATTGTATTGTACTTCACTGTATTGTATTGTACTGTATTGTATTGTATTGCATTACACTGTATTGTATTATATTGTACTGTATTGTATTGTATTGTAACAGTCTAACAGATCGAGCGAGCGCATACGGCATGGAGGTCAGTACAGAGAAATCGAAGATCATGGTCAACAGCGCGAGTAATGACAGCACGGAAATAAAGATGAATGGAGAAATATTGGAAGAGGTGAGCCAATTCAAATACTTAGGCTCCATCCTAACAAAAGATGGCACATCAAACAATGAGGTGAAAGCTCGCATTGCAACAGCAACATCTGCTCTAGTCAGACTCCAGAGGATCATCAGAAGCAACAACATCAGCTTCTGCACCAAATACCACCTCTACAAATCCCTCGTGATATCTATCCTCCTATATGGCTGTGAATCATGGACTCTGACAGCAGAGTTAGAGAGAAGAATCCAAGCATTCGAGAACAAGTGCCACAGAAGACTCCTCAAAATATCATACAAAGAACACAAGACCAATAACTATGTGAAAGAAGAAATCAAAAAGCGTGTGGGCCCCCAAGAGCCTTTGCTCTCCACCATAAAGAGGAGAAAACTGATGTGGTTTGGTCACACCACAAGACACAACACCCTAGCAAAAACCATCTTGCAAGGAACAGTCGAGGGCAAGAGAAGAAGAGGCCGCCAAAAGAAATCATGGGTTGACAACATCAAAGACTGGACTGCCCAACCCTGCAACGCCTCCTACTAGCCAACAGGATCGTGAAGCATGGAAAAAGATCTCCGTTGCGTCTTCTCTCATGTCCCCCCTACGTCCTTTGGGACATGGGACTGAGTGAGTGAGAGTGAGTGTATTGTAAAAGGTAAAAAATGGTAAAGGTGTCCCATAACCTATGTGGTCGTGAAGGAGCCAAGGCATCAGAGACCTCAGCTTCTCTAGGGGCCAGCATAATGGGGGCGGCACCCATCTCCTCTCCCTCGCTGCTTGACCTTCCCTGACCCTCAAGAGGGCAGGTACCCATTTACAGCATACGCATCACACCGAATTACACACAATATAAATCTGCCGTGAACTTAAAGTGGTGTAGAAATACAGATATTGTTTTACAATGCATGGAATTTTTCTGCGCTGTTTTTGTTTTCGTTTCGTTTTTGTTTAATGGCATTGTCTTATGTTCTACATTTTTTGCTGAAGTCGGTTGTATTGTGTTTTGATATTGATATACCTTGTACCATATTGTATTATATTGCGATGATTAGAACTGCGCAGTATTCCTACACACACACACACACACACACAGACACACACACACACACACGCACGCACGCACGCACGCACGCACGCACGCACGCACGCACGCACACACACACACACATATATATATATATATATATATATGTATATATAATATATATATATATATATAATATTATATATATTTATATATATATATATATATGTTTGAATTAAATAATTATTATTTATATATATGGTGGATTACATAGATAGACAGACAGAGACAGAGAGACAGAGAGAGACAGAGAGAGGCAGAGACAGAGACAGAGAGAATATCCTGATGTTTTATGTATAAAAGCCGTCGCCTCTTGGGAGAAGCTTATGCATAAAAATGGCAAAGTCCTTTTTCAGGTTGACAAGAAGGAAAACAAGATTTGTCTCTGGAAGAATGGGATGGGGGGGGGGAGGGGTGGTGGTGGTGGTCTGTGAGTGGGAGTATGGGATTCTTTTTCTTTGTCATCGAACGCTCAGACAGCAAACTAATTATTGTTGTCTGTCATATGAGCGAAAAAAGTGTTACGCTGCCGTTAAGTGCCTGACTGGTAAAGGCCTAGCGGTCCGACTTCGGTGTGGGAGAGAATAATTGTTATTTAGAAATGTCTTTCTGGAAAAAAGATAGGCAGGAGAATGGACCGAGAGAAACCAGAAAAATAGACCAAGAAGGACGTAACAGGAAAGAAAAAGGAACCAGGCAGAAACAAAGAGAGGGATAGAAAAGGAGGGTATTCCCAGCACATTATTTCCAGAAGGTGGGGATGCTATCTATACTGATAGGCTCCCTGTCACCCCCAAGGGAGATATGACAAACATAAGTTGCTATTTGAGCGTTCGACAACAATGACGGCGAAGAAGTCGTCATTTTTCACTCGTTCGGGCTGTTTATGCACATGTAGGCCCTATTCCCTGTGGGAACTTGCAACCAGACACTTTTTTATTATTAATTTGGAAGTGTGTATCACATTTCATTGGATAACCAGAGTTTCTTTGGGTTGTCAAAACTGCCACGGAAAAATGCTCGGAGAAAAAAAGGTAAAAGGTAAAGCTGTCCCATAACCTAAGCGGTTTTTGAGGAGCGAGGTGTCAGAGACCTCAGCTTTTCTAGGGGCCAGCAGGTTGAGGGCGGCGCCCATCTCCTCTCCCTTGCTGCTTTACCTTCCCTGACCCTTAAGCGACGGGTCAGCTGGGTGAACTGGGGAACTGTACTGAAATGAAGACGCACAGGCAGTCACCAATCCACTTGGTAATCACGCTCAACGCTGCTCAAACTTGGCTTGGGGAAAAGCGAGTGCTCTGACCACTGAGCTATCCCGTCACCATCATGAAAAAAGAGAGAAAATAGGATTAACTCCTATGCTGTACCCCTCCCCTCCCTCTCCACAAACCCATATAATTATGTGTAACAAAAACAAACGAGTAAATCATGCATTGTCTCTGGGGATCACATAAAAAGGATGGAAGGGAGTCATAAAGAGAGTGTTTTATTTCTATTCATTATCTAAATGCTTTCTATTTCGAGGATAATGGATAAACACTCGTGTACCCTTGGTTTTTTTGGTTGTTGCTTTTGTTTTACATCTATACGCATCCGAGACCGAGGGTATTGCGAAAATGAATGCATAACTGAACATCCTGGGTACACAATGGCTGTCTCATGCTTCTAAATCTGTCTTTATTGTTTCTTCCATTTCCTATCATTGACACTGTGTTACTCAGGTTTCATCCGTTCTAGTTCGCTCTTTCCAGATCCCTCTTCCTCTCCCTCCCCCCCCCCCACAAGTGCGATTGTATTGTAGGGTAGTGTAGTATAGTGCAGTGCAGTGCAGCGTAGGGTAGTGTAGGGTGGCGTGTTGTAGTGTAGTGTAGTGTAGTGTAGTGTAGTGTAGTGTAGTGTAGTGTAGTGTAGTGTAGTGTAGTGTAATGTAGTGCGGTGCGGTGCGGTGCGGTGCGGTGCAGTGCGGTGCAGTGCGGTGTAGTGTAGTGTAGTGTAGTGTAGTGTAGTGTAGTGTAGTGTAGTGTAGTGTAGTGTAGTGTAGTGTAGTGTAGTGTAGTGTAGTGAAGTATAGTACAGTGTAGTGTAGTGTTTTCTAGTGTATTGCTTGCACTGTATTGTATTGTATACCACTTTCAGTCACTGCAAATTTATCTGCGTGAAATTCGGGCAGCTGT
>CM060319.1:69125309-69127809 GCA_030674155.1 Stramonita haemastoma
GATGATGATGATGAACACTGACCTGAAGTAGATCATGAGGACTATGGCCACAGTGATGATGATGATGATGATGATGATGATGATGATGATGATGATGATGATGATGATGATGATGAACACTGACCTGAAGTAGATCATGAGGACTATGGCCACAGTGATGATGATGATGATGATGATGTGATGATGATGATGATGATGATGATGATGATGATGATGATGATGATGAACACTGACCTGAAGTAGATCATGAGGACTATGGCCACAGTGAGGGTGATGATGATGATGGTGATGACGACGACGATGATGATAATGGTAATGATGATGATGACGATGATCACTGACCTGAAGTAGATCATGAGGACTATGGCCACAGTGAGGGTGATGATGATGATGATGGTGATGACGACGACGATGATGATAATGGTAATGATGATGATGACGATGATCACTGACCTGAAGTAGATCATGAGGACTATGGCCACAGTGAGGGTGATGAGGGACACCCCGTAACCCACGTTGTAGATCACCTTGATGCTGTCCAGGTGACCCTGCCCACAAAAACAACCACATCATCATCGTTATCATCGTCGTTGCCGCCGTCGTCATCATCATCTTTATCATCGTCGTCATCGTCGTGGTCGTCGTCGACATCCTCCTCTCCATCTCCTCATCATCATCGTCTCGTCATCGTCGTCGTCGTGTCGTCGTCGTCGTGTCGCGCGCCGCCGCCGCCGTCGTCGTTGTCATCATCATCGTCATAATCATCGTCATCATGTCGTCATCCTCCTCCTCCTAATTCTCTTACTACTTCTCTCCTCCTCCCCGCGGCCATCTACGTCATCCTCGTCTCTCCTCGATCGTATCGTCACACAATCTTGAGAAGGCAGGAAAGGGGGGGGGGGGAGTAGGGTATAGGGGGGCTCTGTAACCTAGTGCTTAAGTATCACTGCTTGGTCGTCAGAACAAAACAATGCTGGCAAAATGTCACAGAATAATTGCAAGATTTGCTTAAATAAAATAAAGACTGGAGAACGGACTAGGAAGCCAAAATATCATGCAAGAGAGAAGTGATAGAAAGGTAAGGAAAAAAAGGACAGAAACAAAGAGAGTGATAGAGAAGAGGACATTTCTAGCACAGAAATTCCTGAAGGTGGGGATGTTTTTATACTGAAAGAGACGCCCAGCATCCTCACGCTGAAAGACTGTGCTTTTATCTTTTAATTTAAACAAAATCTTGTCTTTCGTGGATAATGGAATAAGTTTCATGTTTTTTTTTTTACATCCCAGTCCCCATGTGATGGCAAGTTGTAAATTTTTATCCGCTACGACCGACAACACTCCATCCGTGTAAAGCTTTTCGGTAGCTAGTTTATTTTCTTTGATTATATTTCCTATTACTCACCCTTGTTAACCAGTCTGATTTTCTTGATGTATCAATTTCCCCTGAATATCATCCCTTGTTACAAGTGTATTTACATGTTTACTACTTCCCTATATACATACCCGGAAATCACCTTCGACGCCATCTCCTTGATAACATGATAGCGTCAACTAGACTCCCCATTGTATAGGAAAACTCCCACAAAACCTAAACTGACACGTCTTTTCACAGAAATACCACAAAATAAATGTCAGGTCACACACCAACAAAACAACGTGTTTCATAATAGTCAAAAAGAAAAGAAAAAAGAATAAAAATGCTAAAAGATATCCAGTAAATCAAGAAATTAACAAGACAAACTCAGCCCAAAAAAAAAGAGAATAGAAAGCAGAATGCTATAAAATGCCCAGTAAATCATGACAACGTAACAAGACAGGATTCAGATGAGAGTGACCAATCTGAAATCTGAAGTCTTCAATCCCGGAAGGCTGCCAGACAAACAGATTAATAGAATCGAACACAATGTGACTCGTAGACTAATCATTTTGTATAAATTCAAAACCTTTCGCATCCTACTCCAAGAGCATCGTTGTTGTGATTGATGCAGCTTTCATTTTGTTGTTGTCGTGGTTGCAGCAGATACATACGCGTGCGAAAAAACCAAAACACTTATATACATGCATGTGCACAGAGACATACAGCGGCAGGCAGGCAGGCAGGCACACACACACACACACACACCACACACACACACACACACACACACACACACACACACACACACACACACACACACACACACAAACACACACACTAACACACACTACACACACACACACACACACACACAGATAAACAGAGAAGCCACACACACACACACACACACCACACCACACACACACACACAACCACACACACATCCACACACACAACATAGTACGTACCGCGCAAATTTTCTCTGTGGCAAAAAAGACCGTTCTAATGTAATGACGAGAGCGAACGAGCGAGGAGCGAGAGAGACGAGAGAGAGAGAGAGAGAGAGAGAGAGAGAGAGAGAGAGAAGAGAGAGAGAGAGAGAGAGAGAGAGAGAGAGAGAGAGAGAGAGAGAGAGAGAAGACA
>CM060319.1:69130309-69132809 GCA_030674155.1 Stramonita haemastoma
AAGATTTTGCGATGCGTCGCACACGGCCGGGTTTATAGCTATGAAGACTTTAACATTCAGTTCGGTTTTGTCGTCAAACTGAATATATTTTGGAGAGAGAGACAGAGACAGAGAGAAATCAGTGTCAATAGATTCAGAGAAGTGGTTTTGTTGTTTTTTGCGATGTTAAAGGTCTGAGGACAATCTGACTTTCTAATGGACACGAAGCTCATTTCTCACAGTGGCCACATGGCTGTTGTTAAAATGAACACAAACGGGGTTCATTCTCACCAGGGACCAGGCAATGGAAAAGTCCCTTGTTTATTGCATTGTTTGTTTGCCAGCTGGTTCCGTTGTTGTCGATCCGTTAAGTGCCAAGCTGTCTTCCCTTAGCCCTTCTTATATGAGCAGAGAGAGAGAGAGAGAGAGAGAGAGAGAGAGAGAGAGAGAGAGAGAGAGAGAGAGAGAGAGAGAGAGAGAAGAGAGAGAGAGCGATAAATAAAGAATACATCTGAATCTGAATGCACCTTTTGAGGAATATCAGCTCGTTCTCTTTTTCTTTATTGAATATAAGAGGCCTATTTCCAAAAAGCTGGAAGGAAAAAACAAACCTCACAAACTACCAAACCCACACACACTCAACCAACTACTTTCTCCTCATCCCCCAAACAATCCAAACAGAACACCCCCTCCCCTCCCGCCACGCCTAAACCAAAAACAATCAGCACGAACTGGCCCACTTTTCCGAAAGGCGGAGCGTGTTTTTAACCTGTACGCAAGATGTTCTGCGTGAGTTTGCACACGGGACCTCGATTTATAGTCTCATCTGAGAGACTTTTATAAGGAGTGGAGTCAGTACTGATGTTAACTCCAGGGGAAAAACTCCCCTGAAACAGGTATCTAGGTGGTGGTTTGAACCCGGGGTTGACGAATTGGAAGCACAACGCACTCTAACCACCAGGCTATTCAGCCACGGTTTTGTTGACGATTCCGCCTACAAGAAGACAACGTGTTTGTATGGTGCGGAGGACTTTTACTGTTGTAGTATTTCAGGATCGCATTGTTTGCACCAAACTGATAAATCCCTCTCTCCCCCAAATCCCCTTGCCAATCGTGATCTTCCCAAATCCTCTCGACAGTAGTCTTCTGTAGGTCTTCACATAAGTTTCCCGATTAATTTACGTACTTTCTCGATTGCTCAGACAGCAACTATTGTCTGCCGTATGAGCGACAATGTTTTGTGCTGCCGTTAAGCGCCTGACAAGTCAGGCCCAGTGCATCAACCGATTTCGACGAGGCTTTCCTGATTAGTTTATGGACTTCCTCGTATACATTATGGTCACCATTGTTTGTGTGTTTCTTTGTCTTTCTTCTTAACGTGCACTTTCTTTGTTTTTACTACTACCACGTGTGCTGGTACGCGTGCGTGCAAGCCGCATGCGCGTGTGTATAATGATGATGATGATAATAATAATAACAATAGTAATGATAATAGTAATGATAATAGTAATAATAATGGTGATTTGACCACAACAACAAAAATAATGATGATAATAATAATAATCATGATAATGATACTACTACTACTACTACTACTACTACTACTACTACTACTACTACTACTACTACTACTACTACGAAGACAATTATGGAATTGTATAGCCTGAATCTTGTAAAGCAAACAAAGCACTTGCATTCAAACATTCACATGCGTGCAATACTGCAATCCCTTCACAAAAGATTAACAGACTTTTAGATTTACGACCCCCCCCCCCCCCAAAGCACGCACACACGCACAAATACACATTGTAATATTGGTCCATCGCGTTCAACGATGACCACAAAAACAACAGAGGAGGCAGCTGCTGTTTCGGAAACTGGGCAGAAATGTGATTATAGTAGAGATGCCTTGCCCACAGTACATCCCCACTCTCTCGTCCAAGAGGGCATAAGGACAGTCAGCGTTGGAGATGTTCTCCAAAGGCCAACTAGCCCTCAGGGCTGCAGCACATAAGGACTGTGCAAGTAAAGCCTCCTAATCAGAGTCGTAGTCGATCACTAAAGACTAAGCTGTAAAGTGGAATTCCGTGAGAGGGAAAGTCATTGACCATACAGCCTCTCACTTTGCTGTTGCCCCCAGCATCAATGGTTTAAATCAAGAGCTGTGATAAAGCCCAGGCGCTGAAGGCCTATTTTAAGTAGGAACATATGTCGGTAAATTATATCAGAAGGGTGCAACATTAACTTACTTTACACCCCAAAATAGAGGCACTCCACCGGAAATTTCGACCGGAAGTGTCGAGACCTTGGAGGAGGGGGGGAGGGGGAGGGGAGAAGTTCTTATCTCCCTTGAGCATGCCCCCCCCCCCCCTTTTAGGACAACAAACTACATGATGACACAACACTCCATCAACTGACGGAAGAAAGGTGGAAGGGGTGGGAGAAGAAAAAAAAGGGGGAGGGGAAGGGGGGGTAGGACAGACAAGGGGAGATAATCAGATGACCTTGGCCTGGTCATATA
>CM060319.1:69135309-69137809 GCA_030674155.1 Stramonita haemastoma
TCATTTGTTCCCTTGGTCTGCACTTGTGCTTGTCAAATCAAGTCAAGTCAAAAACACTTTAATCATCCATGGAGGGCAATTACAATTACAATACTGACAGGCATATTGATACGAATCATAATCAAAGACACGAAATAGCTACATTTCATATTTGTTCAGACATTATATGATAACTTCAAATAAAAATGTTGCAAACACTCACGCTTGTTCCCCTTTCGAGAGCATACTTTTTGTCTACAGAATATCTGACAGGAACAACCCTCTCTTGTCGCGGCAGGTTCTTTTACCTGTACTAAATATATGTTGCACACGGGTCCTTGGTTTATTATCTCATCTGAAAGACTAACACCCAGACCACCACTCAAAGAAGAGAAAAGGGGAAAAAGTTTCGGACACACGCGGGGATCGAACCCACACTTGTTGCTTTCTACAAGGCTTGTGCGTTACCTATAAACCACCGATCCACCTTTTGGCAAGAGGATGGACAAGTTATGGCTTGAGGGTGGGAGTCTAGGGGATTAGTTTATTGACGAAAGATAACAAAGAGAATCCCTGTTGCGGCAAGGGAAGCAGACACGAGTTACGTAGGTTGTGAAGTGGCTAAAATATCAGCGAGAGAAGAAAGGAAGGAAGGTGGCGGGATGGTTAAGATGTTCACCTTCCTGACAAGTAAACTGTGAGGTTCTGGGTTTTGAATCACAGACTCGTCCTTTCTTCCCGGTTTGACCCCCCCCCAAAAAAAAAAGAAAAAAAAAAAGCAAAAAAACAACAACAAATAAACAACAACAACAACAAACAAAAAACAAAACAAACAAAATTTTGAACTGAATGCCAAAGTCTTTCGGGTGACACTTTAAACTCAGGCCCTGTGTGTGAACGTACAGAGAAATTTTGTGCACACGGGTTAAAAACCCGTTCCGCCTTTCCGAAGAGTAGACCATTTCGTGCCGGTAGAATCGGATGATAGAGAAAAACCATTCCCAAACTGCATGCACACAGGTATCGTGTTTAAACACCATCCCTGAAGTCGGAATGCGGCTACCTAAATGGCAAGGGTGGGCAAAAACGGTCACATGCGCAAAAAAACAACAAACATTGGTAAACCTCGGAGCTCTAGCCGAGGAACCAAATAAAAAAAAAGGAAAAAAGAAAGAAAAAAGAGAAAAAATCTATTTACGAAATATAACAAAGAGAATCCTTGTGACGGCACGGGAAGTAGAGAGGTGTGGAGTAGTTTGTGAAGTGTTTACAGTGCCAGAGAGAGAAGCAAAGCTATACAGTGCCTGTCTGTATCTGTGGTTTTTTCCTGTTGGGAGAAACCTTGGCAATCTTCTTTTTCTTTTTTATTCAGGGGGGGGGGGGGGGGGGGGGGGGGGGCGTAAAAAAATCACTTTTAAAAGTGATTTTTTGAACTTGTTCTTTCGAAGTTAGGGAAACGTAGTAAATAGATCAGTTTTTGCTTTGTGTAAAGTAACACACACACACCACACACACACACACACACACACACACACACACACACACACACACACACAACGCACGCACGCACGCACGCACGCACACACACACACACACACACACACACACACGCGCGCGCGCGCGCGCGCGCGGTGTGTGTGTAAATTTGAATTTGCTAAAGCTATTTGTGATTATTTGCATGTTTTAGAATTGGCCGAATTCAAGCACTCTGATTTGTTGTAACAAGATACAGTGCTATATAAATTCCATATGATTATTATCATTTCTTATTTTCATAATGACATACTAATTGATATTATTGCTACTTTATCCCATTAAAAATAACATCAAGTACAGCATACACCAAGTCAATTGAAATTAATCATATTCACAAACTGCAGCATTTTCAAAAAATAAAAGAAAGGCTCCACAGCAGAAAACAGTACCAACTGAATTCGAATAAGGAAAAAAGCCAGTTCTTCTTTCCTTTATCTAGTCCAATTTCTACTCCTTTCTTCATTGATGAAAAAAAAACACCTTCTACTCTTCTCTGCTCGCTACTACCCAAAGAGAATCCTTTTTCCGCGCTTTTAGATCCCTCTTTTTCTTCAAGAAAAGTAGATTGCTCCAGAAAAGAGTCCATTACTTCACGTCACATAAAAGAGGGTTAGTTAGCTGACTCTCAGTGAATTGAGCAGAAGTGATCCCAGAGAGGTGGAACACACCGCCACACATCAAAGACATCGCCCCTACCTACAAAACAGATGGGCACGTTGGTCTGCACGCACGCACGTGACCAGTCACGTGACTATTTGTCATTGATATC
Source organism: Stramonita haemastoma (assembly GCA_030674155.1). Lineage (NCBI taxonomy): Eukaryota > Metazoa > Mollusca > Gastropoda > Neogastropoda > Muricidae > Stramonita > Stramonita haemastoma. The sequence continues at coordinate 69,137,594 of CM060319.1, forward strand.
ATTATTATCAATCTTTTTGTACTTTTCTGCATGAAAGATGGGTTGTACATGATTATTAATTTGTGTCTAGACGAATAATTTTGTGGCTCTCTTTTTTGGTGTAGAACTTTGTTTTTTGTTTACCGTCTAGAGCTCTGAAGTTCACCAATGGTAAAACTTTTGTGTATGTGACTGTTATCCTCCCCCCCCCCCCCCCCCACACACACACACCAATTA
>CM060319.1:69142809-69152809 GCA_030674155.1 Stramonita haemastoma
AGAAGAAGAAGAAGAAGAAGAAGAAGAAGAAGAAGAAGAAGAAGAAGAAGAAGAAGATTACCCGTTTTCAATGAACACACCCAAGAATAACCGTGGGAAAAGGAACAGACCAGTGTGTGATGAATCTCTGAAATATTGCTTGGGGTTTTTGTGGTAGAGAAAGAGAGAGAAGAAAGTGCAGAGACTTGCGTGTGTGTGTGTGTGTGTGTGTGTGTGTGTGTGTGTGTGTGTGTGTGTGTGTGTGTGTGTGTGTGTGTGTGTGTGTGTGTGTGTGTGTGTGTTTGTGTGTGTGTGTGTGAATAAGATAGAGAGATAGAGAGAGAAGAGAGAGAGAGAGAGAGAGAGAGAGAGAGAGAGAGAGAGAGAGAGAGATGGAGAGAGAGAGAGAGAGAGAGAGAGAGAGAGAGAGAGGAGAGAGAGAGAGAGAGAGAGACATACAGGCAGAGAAGAAACAGCTCAAATCAAATCAAAATTATTTTATTTCAATGATAATGAATAAACCATCATCTATCTTTCTTTTTCTTTCTTTTAATTTTTTTTGTTACATCCAGCCCCCTCCCTTATCAGTGATACCATCATAATTATGAGAGAGACATAGACAGAGGCAGAGACACACACAAACAGATAATGAATGAATGAATGAATGAATGAATGAATGAATAATCTTTATTTTTCAAGGGTAACAGAGTAAGTATTTACATATTCTTTTTCATTCGACCCTTGCCCTGATTAAGGAATAGAAGAGAAAAAATACCCCACCAAAACAGAACAGAAAAAAAACAACAAAAACAACGAAAAAGCAAAGATGAAAGCAGAAGGCAAAGAAAAAAAAGATAAAAAAAGAAAAAGAAAATTTCCATCACCAAGAATAGAAGTTCAACCTGTGATTGTAAAAAGAAGAAAGGCATACATTCAAAACATGCATTTATTTCCATGATAATAAGAAAGAGAGAGAGAGAGTGAGAGATGGAGAGAGAGAGAGAGAGAGAGAGAGAGAGAGAGAGAGGAGAGAGAGAGAGAGAGAGAGAGAGAGAGAGAGAGAGAGAGAGAGAGAAGAGAGAGAGAGAGAGAGAGAGAGAGAGAGAGAGAGAGAGAGAGAGAGAGAGGAACGAGATGGGGAGAGAGAGAGAGAGAGACAGACAGAAAGAAGGAATCAAGGAATAAAGCGGAATAAGAAGAATGAAGGAAAGAAGAAATAGTTGAATGAAAAAAAAAAAACAGTATAAAAGAAGGAAAGATGAAAAACGAAAAAAACGTGGTAGAAAGGAAAAGCAGAAAGGAATACCTAAAAAAAAAGACATTAAAGAATGACAGACATGTAAAGGGAAAGAACTGCTGCACAAAAGGGGAGAGGTTGAAAGAGATAAAAAAAAAATCAAAAAGAAGAAAAAGAGATTGAAAATTAAGAGAGAAAAAATATATATGCAAAAAAGAACGACCAAGAACCACACGATGCATTTATATTGTGTAGACTTTTGTTTGATCTTAAAATATCCAAATGTGTATCTTTCCATTCTTCAGAAAATAGCTTTTTTCTCTTCTTCTCCTTCTCTGACTAAACTCAGTTAAGAAAACTATGCTTCTCCAGTTCTTCAGAGATCTTTGCTTTGTGGTCTTTTCATTTGAAGGTAATTGTCCGAGATTTTCCACTGTTTTTCTGTCGGTCCCCCTCTCTCTTCTCTGTGTTTCTGTCCTCTGTCTCTTTCTTCTCTCCTCTCTCTTTCTCTCTCCTCTCTCTCTGTTCACTCTCTTTCTCTGTTTCTCTCTATCGGTGCCTCTCTGTCTGTCTCTCTATCAGTATGTGTGTGTGTTTATGTGTGCGTGCGTGCATGTGTACATGTGTGTGTTTTGTCTATTGCGTGTGTGTGTGCGTATGCGTACATATGCGCAAACTCATGCCAATAAGTATTTTGTCTTGATTTTGGCTTATGATTTCTGTTTATATATATATATATATATATTATATATATATATATATATATATATATATATACATATACATATACATATACATACATACATACATACATACATACATGTATATACATACATACATACATACATACATACATACATACATACATACATACATGCATGCATGCATGCATGCATGCATGCATGCATGCATGCATGCATGCATGCATGCATGCATGCATGCATACATACACACACACATACATACATACATACATACATACATACATACATACATACATACATACATACATACATACATACATACATTCGAGATTGTCATGTTGTTCTATTAATCATTCCTTAATCCATACTATAGCCAACACTAAACCAAAACACAAACTAAAAAAAAGATGAAAGATCAAAACTGGCAACACCTTCCATATCTAAAATCACCAACAGCCGATCATGACATTTTTTGCGTGCTGTATCTCTTTATTCAATCAGCAGAAAACGGTGCTCAAATATCACAAGTATCAAGGCCACCGGATTTCCCAACCGCTGGAGGCAGAAAAAATATTACATAATAATTGTTTTTCACGAACAGTCTCAAAACGATGCTGATTATTTTGGGGATCTTTCACACCTTGTAGGCGGAAGTGAATCAGCGGCCATTTCTGGCCCGGACAGGAAGTTCTAAAGCGGCCATCTTTGTACTGAGGAAACAATGTCGGGTTATTGACACATTTCTGCATTTCCTAACCTGAAGGGTATAAGGTTGTGATTTTTGTTTCTGTTTTTGTTTTTCGTTTTATTATACCTCGATAAATTTGGTTCACAGAATTACGCTAATTTTCAAATCGTCTGTCTACAATTATTAGGCCTATATAATTATCACACAGTTTTCGTTGCACGCACTCTCACCTTATCTTATGATGATGATGATGATGATGATGATGATGATGATGATGATGATGATGATGATGATGATGATGATGGTGATGTTGATTTTGATTCTTCTTCCTCTTCTTTTTCTTATTTGAACGCTCAGACAAGAACTAGTGTTGTCTGTCATGTAAGCGAAAATGTGTTGCGCTGCTGTTCAGCGCCTGACAAGTCAGACCAAGCGTTTCCAACTTAAGCTTGGGAGAGAATTGCTATCTTGTAAATCTTTCTGGGGAAAAATGCAGGAGAATTAACCCAGAAGGCAGAAAATAGACAAGAAAGAGGTGACAGGAAGAAAAGGAGCAAGGCAGAGACAAGAGGGATAGAAAAGAGGGAATTCATAGCACAAAATTTCCAGAAGGTGGGGATGCTATTTATACTGACAAGCCCCCGGCATCTCCACACGGGTTTTTTGGCGTACAAGGATGGCTAGAATAATAAAAGGAAAGTGAAACACTAGGGGGAAAATTCAGACTATTGTGTGTAGCCCAAGGTTTATTCAGACACTGTCTATGTGTTCGGGAGAGGTTTAGGTGAAGAGTACTGTTTTCGTAGTGTCTGGGGTACACTTTATATACAATTCTGTCTGCGTGTGTGTCGGAAATCTTTACATTTTGCATACTTCATATCCAATCCAAACAGTCTATGTGTATATAGGAACTGTTTATATGTTCTGCTCTTGATGTACAATCCAAACAGTCTATGTATGCATAGGAAATATTTATTGTTTTGTACACTTCATATACATTTCAAACAGTCTATGTGTATATAGGAAATATTTATTTTTGACAGCGTGTTTGTCGATTGACGAACACAACAGACAAAACGAGACATTTGTTTACATATGTATACATTCGATATTTTATCTGACTTGTACCTTGTGGAATGAAGAATGCTAGTGGCAATATTTAGAAAACATCGCTGTATGTCAAATAGGCACTAAGGGCGGAATAGGTCAGTGGGTAGATAGAGCCTTGCTCTCGTGATCTGATGACCCGGAATAAAACTATGACAGAGACTTGTTCAAGTGGATTTTCCCCCTGGAGTTAACATATTGATTCTACTCTGTTCTGTTCTGTTTTTCTCTGTCTCTGTCTCTGTCTGTCTATCTGTCTATCTGTTCTGTCTCTCTTTTCTCTCTCTCTCTCTCTCTCTCTCTCTCTCTCTCTCTCTCTCTCTCTCTCTCTCTCTCTCTCTCTCTCTCTCTCTCTCTCTCCAACCCCCCTCTCTCTCTCTCTCTCCCACCCCCCCTCTCTCACTCTCTCTCTCTCCAACCCCCCTCTCTCTCTCTATCTCTCTCTCTATGGATGTCTGTATGTTCGCCTGTCTGTCAGCCTTTCTTTCATTAAAAAAAAGTTTTTTTCTTCCGTTTTGTTTGTTTACTTGTATCATCTTTTGTTTCTCTCTCCGTCTTTCTTCTTTTTTTCTTCCTTCCTCCCTTCCCTCCATCTTTCCTTTCTTTCTCTCTTTCTTTCTTTCTTTCTTTCTTTGTATCTTCCTTCCTTCCTTCCTTTCTTTCTTTGTGTATATATATATATATTTATATATATTTCTTTCTTTCTTTATATACACACAAACAGACCAACAGATACACACACACACACACACACACACACACACACACACACACACACACACAACACACACACACACACCCCAAACACACACACAGTAGTAATTAGCGAGCGTTATCGTCCTCCCCCTCTTCAGACATCAAACTAGGCATGGCACACTTCAGCCCTGCCCTGCCCTGCCCTGCCATGCCAGTCACCCAGGGCAGGCAGGCAGGCGGGCAGGCAGGCAGGCAGGCAGGCAGGAGCAGGGAAGAGGTCCATAGCTTATCGCTGTAACCAGGGGGGGGGGGGGGGGGGCTTTATTTTGGCAGCATGCAGCATCTTTCCTACTTTTTGCCCCCTCCCGTATCTTTTTTTTTTTTTTGCAAGCTAGGGGGAAAATTGACTGCCTGAGGAGAGAGAGAGAGAGAGAGAGAGAGAGAGAGAGAGAGAGAGAGAGAGAGAGAGAGAGAGAGAGAGAGAGAGAGAGAGGGAGGGAGGGAGGGAGGGAGACAGACAGACAGACAGACAGACAGACAGAGACAGAGACAGCCAGACAGACAGACAGACAGACAGAGAGGGAGAGAGACAGAGACAGAGACAGAGACAAGAGAGAGAATTGCAAAGCAGAAGAACTGTAGAGAAGAATAATTGCAAAGATAAAAAATTGCAAACAAGAAGAATTGCATAGAAGAAATGCGAATAAGAAGAATTGCAAAGAAGAAGAAGAACTGAGATGAAAAAGAAGAAAGAAAATGCATAGAAAAAGAATTGGGAAGAACAAGAATTGCGAAGAAAAAAATTGCGAAGAAGAAGAAGAAGAAGAAGAAGAAGAAGAAGAAGAGGAAGAGGAAGAAGAAGAAGAAGAAGAGAAGAAGAAGAAGAAGAAGAAGAAGAAGAAGAAGAAGAAGAAAAAGAAAAAGAAGAAGAATTGCAAATATTTGCAAAGAGGAATTGCAAAGAATTGCGATGAAGAACTGCAAAAAAAGAGAACGAAGAGGAAGAACTGCGATGAAAAAAAAAGAAAAAAAGAAGAAATACAAAGAAAAAGATGAAAAACTTTCTGTATGTTTTCTACCTCACACGATATGCTTGGTTCCAGACTTTTCCCTTTCTTCAGACAAGAATATGGCTGACGGTGCTAAAAAGCACTGCCTCTATCCCATCCCTTATCTGCTCTGTGAGTGTTCCAGACCAGATGAAACACCCATTGTCTGCAGCCTGTCACGCTCCAGTGATCTGCCGGACCAGAGGCTCAGAGTAGTGGCTTACTTACCTGGCTTTGAGACACGACAGGAAACGTGTGAGTGTGTGTATGTAATACACAGAGAGAGAGGGGGGGGGGAGAGAGGGAGGGGGGGGGGAGAGAGAGAGAGAGAGAGAGAGAGAGAGAGAGAGAGAGAGAGAGAGAGAGAGAGAGAGAGACAGAGACAGAGACAGAGACAGAGACATAGACAGAGAGAGAGAGGGGGAGAGAGGGCGGGAAAGAGAGAGAGAGAGAGGAGAAAGAGAGAGAGAGAGAGGGGGGGGGGGGAGAGGGGGGAGAAGAGAGAGGAGGGAGAGGAGGAGAGAGGGGGAAACAGGGAGAGAGGGGGAAGAGGAGGAGGAGAGAGAGAGAGAGAGAGAGAGAGAGAGAGAGAGAGAGAGAGAGAGAGAGAGAGAGAGAGAGAGAGAGGAGAGAGAGAGAGAGAGAGAGAGAGAGAGAGAGAATTATCATGTTTACGTATCTACAAGCAAAAAAACCCTATAGATATTACCTAAACACCCCCCCCCCCTCCCGAATCCCTGTTTTCGCGAAAAGATACTGTGAACATCTCTGATGTGCAATACAGTTTTGTCATGGACATGCAAATGATGTAAAGTTCTTAAGGAAAGACGTCATTTTTTTAACCTCAGAAAGTACATCACGCAAAACTGGAATTAAAACAGCTAGCTATTTAAAACTTTCACTGTATTGCAACCAGATTTAAACACGCCATCGGGCCATATGAAGAGCTCCTGAATTCGGTGAAAAAACGCAAACTAAAGTGGTACAGGCACGTCACACGAACATCTGGACTGGCCAAGACTGTCCTACAGGGAACAGTACAAGGAGGGAGACGAAGAGGCAGACAGAGAAGACGATGGGAAGACAACACCAGAGAGGGGATTGGCCTTGAGTGGAACCACATACTGCAAAAAGCTGAGAATTGCACGGAGTGGAGGAAGCTGGTTGCAAAATCTTGAATGGTGCCCCAACGGTCTAGTAAAGTATGAGATAGGTAAAGGTGAAGGTAAATGTATTGAAATAGTACATTATTTGTTGAACAGATGAAGAGAGAAAAAAAGTTTGACGAAACTGTAATATCTTTTTGAAGGAATAAGAATATTTGAACTGGGGTTTGATTAAAAAAAAAAGTACTTTAGGGTAATACATGAAATGTGTGCCTCTTTTCGGACTCGAGTACTGCATGTAACTAGCTTTTTCTTCTTTTTTCTTTTAAATAAAATATAACTTCATTTCTTTTTTCTTTTTTTTTTTAATTCGAACAATTCTAGCTGTCCCGTAGGAATTTTGGTTTTCAGGCGCAGTTGTCTGGGTGGCCACTTGGTATGACAGCAATTTTCACAAGCTGCGTGCTCCTTGGTGATTGTCATTGATATTTTATTTGGATTATTAATGTTCGGGAATGTGTGTTTGCGCACACGCGTGCATGCATGCGCGCACGCGTGTGTAAATGTATGTGTATGTGCATGTGTGAATGTGTACGCGCGCGCGTGTGTGTGTATATGTGTGTCTCTGAGTGTGATATTACTCAAAGTGAAAGGACATTGACTTGAAGAAGGAAACACACACACACACACACACACATACACACACACACACACATCCCCCCACCCCCCACATCCCCTCACACTTACCCCCCCCCCCCACACACACCACATGCTCATGAACCCACTCAATGAGACACACTTGAGCCTACACACTAAAGCCTACACTAATACCCCGAAATGATAAATCATTTTTCACCCCAGATCAAACTGCATCCTTGGGGACTGTGTCCTCAAGTTAATTTCATTTGAGTTATCGACATGTCCGTTTCGCATCAGTGTGTTTCGTTTCAAAATTGCATTTTTGTTTCTTATTGTTTGTTTTTCGGTATTTTGAAATATGTCTTTTCTGTTTCGTTTTTGCCAGCGATTATCTTAAGGTTAATGATCGTTTGAACATCTTTTGTTCCTTTATATATTATTTGTTGCTATCTACCTTTCTGTTGGCTAAACATTATCATTTGTTTTTGGCTAAAACAAAGATCGTGCTTGATGCTCTCTCTTTCTGTCTCTTTTTCTGACTGTTTGTCTGTATGTCTGTCACTCTTTCTCTCTCTGTTTTTTTTTCTCTCTCTCTCTCTCTCTTCTTCTCTGCCTCTCTATCTGTCTCTCTTTCTGTGTGTATGTCTGTCTGTCTCTGTCTGTGTCTCCGACTGTCTGTCTGTCTGTCTTTCTGTCTGTCTGTCTGTCTCTCCTTTGTGTGTTCGTTCGTTCTTTCTTTTCATTTAAAGTCGTTTTACTATTATGTGAACAAAGAGAGACAGGTAGGGAAAAATGTGTGTGTTAGAGAGAGAGAGAGAGAGAGAGAGAGAGGAGAGAGAGAGAGAGAGAGAGAGGAGAGAGAGAGAGAGAGAGAGAGAGAGGAGAGAGAGAGATTTCTAAATTTTTATTTTATTCTTTTATATCGAGGATAATGGGATACGCACTCTTGTGCTTTTTTACATCCAGTCCCCGTGTGTATGCAGTTTTGTAAATGCCATCTGTTCCCACCGGCACACGATGGCCTACTCTTACGAAAAGTGGAACAGGATTTAACGTGTGCGCAAGATGTTCTGCGTGCGTTCGAACACGGTGCTTCGTTTTAAAGTCTCATCCGAAGGACTTTTGGGGAGACTGGAGTCAGCACTGATGTTAACTCCAGGAGAAAAATCTCCATCGGACTCGAACCCGGGTCGTCAAATTGCCAGCGCAATGTTCTGACCACTAGGCTATCCGTTCCCAGAGAGAGAGAGAGAGAGAGAGAGAGAGAGAGAGAGAGAGAGAGAGAGAGAGAGAGAGAGAGAGAGAGAGAGAGAGAGAGAGAGAGATATAGAGAGAGAGAGAGAGAGAGAGAGAGAGAGAGAGAGAGAGAGAGAGGAGAGAGAGAGAGAGAGAGAGAGAGAGAGAGAGAGAGAGAGAGAGAGAGAGAGAGAGAGAGAGAGAGAGAGAGAAAGAGAGAGAGAGAGAGCGTGCGTGTATGAGTATGTCGTGTGTGTGTGTGTGTGTGTGTGTGTGTGTGTGTGTGTGTGTGTGTGTGTGTGTGTGTGTGTGTGAGTGTGAGTGTGTGTGTAGGAGAGAGAATAATACAGTTATTAATAAAAGTACCACACACTTTAAAACTTATCTATCTAGATAATCTAATGTAATCCCATCCAATCTTGCTTTGCTTTGCTTTGCCTTGTCTTGTATTGTCTTTCTTGTCTCGTGTATCTTTATGGGGACAGGTTAGCTCAGTGGTCAGAGCACTCGCTTTCCTCAAGCTAAGGTTAAGCAGCGTTGAGTGGATGGGTGACCGTTTCCGCAACTTGGCTTCAGTACAGTCTCCCAGTTTACCCAGCTGTAAATGGGTACCTTCCCTCTTTAGGGTCATGGAAGGTAAAGCAGCGAGGGAGAGGAGATGGGCACCGTCCTCAATATGCTGGCCCCTGGAGAAGCTGAGGTTTCTGACACCTCAACCCCCTATATTCGCATAGATTATGGGAACACCTAAGTGTTTTACTTTGTATGTATTATACCTTTATATCTATATGTCACTTTGATTTTTTGCTACATGTGCACCGGTATTGTACGTATACAGCTTTATAGAAAGAAGTTGCTGGCAGTCAAACCCTTACAGAGAGCTTAGTTCCCGAATGCATGTTTATTGTCTTCCCCGAAATAAAAGCTTGCATAAGAACAATGTCGGAACAAACGTTAATCAAAGGAAACAAAATCCCTTCAATAAAACTGGGTGATGTGACTCAAACCTGCGCCCTCAAGATTACCGTCAGATATGATCCCTTATGGTCTTACCACTCAGCAATTTTGCTCCACCCCCTCTTTTCACTGCTGCATGAACAACAACAAAAAATCCGTCGCTTTTCCCGCGTAGACTATGCAAAACGTCTGAAGAGATTTGAAAGCAGACACAGGTTTTCTGCACTGTCAGCCCTCCGTTTATCTCTGTTGTGTGGAGCCGGAGACGAGCGTTTTGGAATGAAGTTGTCTGCAGCAACTATTGAAATGACGCTGCAAGTATTCCTCCTTTCAGTGCCTGTCTTCAACTGAGACAATAATTTTCGTGGTTTTTTTTTTTTTTACTTTATATTTTCGCCCGAAGTGTGATAGCAGTGTGTGTGTGTGTGTGTGTGTGTGTGTGTGTGTGTGTGTGTGTGTGTGTGTGTGTGTGTGTGTGTGTGTGTGTGTGTGTGTGTGTGTAATGTAGTGTAGTGTAGTTTGGTGTAGTGTATTGATCTTCAGTTTTACGTCTATTCACATCAAAGGATTTGTGTGTGTGTGTGTGTGCGCGCGCGTGCGCG
>CM060319.1:69160309-69167809 GCA_030674155.1 Stramonita haemastoma
AGTTCTGCCATTGTTGTGTCTTTACATAGGTGTTACAAAGGGCAATGCCCGCTCAATGTTTACAGTCTTGTTTGTTTACCAGCTGTGGGCACGTTCAACCCTGTTCTGCCTTTCGTAACAGAAAGCTGTTGTGCGCCAGCATTTGTATTTTGTATTTTTGTATTTTGTAGCACTTTATATCACAGCAGATTTCTCTGCGTAAAATTCGGGCTGCTCTCCCCGGGGAGAGCGCGTCGCCACAAGTGCAGCGCCTACCCATTTTTTTTCTTTTTCCTGTATGCAACTGTATTTGTTTTCCTATCAGAGTGGCTTTTTTCTACAGTAAAAACGGATGACAAAAGTTTAGAAAACAAACCCACACCAGCCGCCTTGGCGCAGTGGTTAGCGCTTGGCGCAGTGGTTAGCGCTTTGTGTTAGGGGCTGGAGGGTCGAGGGTTCGAATCCTATAATAGTCATGGGGATTTTTTGTTCGTCCGACTCCGGTCGGCTCCTATTCAGAGTGAGTTTGCTATGGGCTCAGTGGGAAGACTGGGACAACAAAGATTTATTCATAGCCATACAAGCATATTTGCATTCAGAAAACATAACATTTTTTTACGATAAATTAATTCTTGCAAAACGAACACAAAAGCTCTCAAGATACACATCTTGTCCCCGAATACACACTTTAATATCCCTAAACAGAAATGCCAAACTACAGTGACTAAAATATTTTCGACTTGTAAAACAGCATGACACTCAAAAGTCATGAAACTCGCATCTCGAAATCCAAGACTTCTAAAAGCAAAATTCCATATACCTTTGAAATCAAGAAAACGTAAGAGTCAATGACAAGAATTCTACTGGGATGGCAACATTTTAAAAAAATGTATCAGGTTCCATAAAGCAGTACCGCACACGATAAAAATTGATTAATCAGTTTCCTTTAAAGAAGCAAAGGTGAAGGTAAAGGTGTCCCGTAACCTGTGCGGTCGTTGGGGAGCAAGGCATCAGAGACCTCAGCGTCTCTAGGGGCCAGCATATTGAGGGTGGCGCCCATCTCCTCTCCCTCGCTGCTTTACCTTCCCTGACCCTAAAGAGGGCAGGTACCCATTTACAGCTGGGTGAATTAGGGGGTCTGTACTGATGCTAAGGCGCGGAAACAGTCACCCATCCAACTGGTAACTACGTTATATGCTGCTTAACCTTGGCTTGGGGGAAAGCGAGTGCTCTGACCATTGCGCTATCCCGTCCCGTTCAAGAGAGAAGACCGACAGAAAGGAAAACAAAATGTGCTGACGACATAACTATGAAATGTCAAGTATAAGGCATTTTACTTCCCAATGTTCCTGACCACATCTGCAAGGTGTGGCATTGATAAATTTCATATGCTTCCCCGGGGGACGGGGTGTGTGTTGATTCTTTAAATAAATCTAGCATCTCTTGAATCTTGACACCAGAAATGTTGAAACTGGAGAAACGCCTGTGCGTGTTTGACAAGTTAAAAATCAGCGGAAATCACTTGGGATGAGAGTGTGGTGTAGACACATGGACAAAAAAAGAGGAAAAGACAATAAGAGATAAATGTAAGAAGAGAATTTCTTTGCTTCGCCTTCTTCTTCGTCGAACGCTCAGACAACTAACAGTGTTGTTTGTCATAGGAGCGAAAAATGAATACGTTACCCTGCTGCTTAAACCTCTGACAAGTCAGGCCTAGCGCATCCGACTTAAGTCTGGGAGAAAATCGTTATCTTTTAAGTCCTTCTGGAAAAGAAAGGCAGGAGAATGGAGCAAGAAGACAGACAAAAGACAAGAAGGACACGAGAGAAAAGGAACCAGGCAGAAAGAAAGAGACGGATAGAAAAGAGGGAATTCCTAGCACAGAATTACCAGAAGGTGGGGATGCTGTTTATACTCTTAGGCCCATCGGCATCCTCACTGGGGACGAAAAAGATGACGATTAGTCAGACATAACCACAATGGGTATAAAAACAGAACAAAGGGATAACAAAGAGTGATAGGCAATAAAGGAAAAGCAGAAGAGAGCAAACAAGCAGAAACTAAATAATGATAATAATAATAATGGTAATAATAATAAAAAAAAAAATAATAATAATAATGATAATAATAATAATAATAATAATAATAATAATAATAATAATAATAATAATAATAATAATAAGGGTGAGTGACTGCCGTGGCGTGCGGTCACGGTTCAGGCGCGCTCTCATCACTGAAGTTTGATTTCAGTTCATACGTTGAATCGCTGAATCGACTGATATTTTTTGGACTTAGTTTTTTTTTTGGCCACTTTTCTTTGGCTGACTGGTCCTGGACTTTGCTTAAATCCGCCGTGTATTACACCTTGTGCGCGTTGTTCTCTGTTTTGGCATTGTTTATAAATCACGTAATGTCGTCTGTTCCGCCAATTTTCCTGAAAGTTCGAGACGTTCCCTATTCCCAAGAAAAACCGTGTAACGGGTCTGGAGCTGTGTTTGGCTGCGGAGCGGACAGCAGGCTCTGGCACCGTTGTCGGAGCACAGAACATCCGAAGTCTCTGGCGAATCTACCCGACCTCCAAACAGGCAAGAAATGATCTGCTGATAAAAGGTATGACGGTTCGTAATACTGTTCTGCAAGTCGCTGACACTAACCCTTTTATCTTGCGTGAGGGATCGGGGGAGGAAAAAGCCGCTACCAAAGTTTGGGTGGCTGACATTCCTATGTCTGTCGCTAACAGAGAAATTGAACATTCTCTAGTCAAAGTGGGGTGCGAGTTACGATCAGATATCAAACAGGAGCGCTATAGAAACGCAGACAATAAACTAACCAGATTTGAAACGGGAAGAAGATTTGTTTTCATCACAGTCCCCACAGTCCCTCTTGAAAAAACTCTCAAAGTTGGCCCATTCACAGCCACCATTTACCATAAAGAACAAAAGGACGTTCGGAAAACTGTTATCTGTTCTAACTGTCTGCAGCCCAACCATCATGTGTCAGTATGTGTAAACGAGGTGGTCTGTCGTGAGTGTAAACAGCCAGGGCATAAAAGAGGAGATGCCTGCTGTGAAGTCAGACCTGATGCCAGTGTGGACAGACAGCTAGCTACAAGGGAACTGCAGGGGCAGAGTTCCGGAGAGGTGGCGACCGGCCAGAACAAGGAGCAGAGGAAGCAAGGAGAACAGATGTCCCCTAGTACTCCTGCTGGAACGAGGACAGTGGGCGGAGAGAAATCGGGAGGGAAAGGGAAAGGAGGTAAGTCAGTGACCACTGCTCCTGGGGAGCCAGATAGGGGAAGGCCCGCTACAGCAAGAGGAAGGGTAGCCTCCAAGAAGCAAACCACCCTGCACTCCAGCATAGCCCCCCGTGACGACCGTCAACGTCATCGCTCAGAGACCCCCAAAAGACGTCGCTCTGGGGAACAAGAAAGTCCACAAGCTGGTGCAGCAGGGAAACTGCCACGACGTGACTCCAGGGATCTGGAGGGAGAAGAGGATGGAATGTCAGACTGTTTCAGAGAATGACCAGTGTTGACCGAGATGATGAAACTTTTGCTCTTTCTCCACCCTCCTCCCCACCCATTATTCCCCTTCTTTTGACAGCCCAGTGTTTTGTTTTTCTTTTTCGCTTTGTCTGTCTCTTTTTTTTTTTTTTCTTCTTCTTCTTTTTTTTTCCAAATCAACTGCCTGGCGTCCTACCCAGGTTCTTGGATGCTGGTTATATATGAATAGCGCTATAAGCTAAACATATGATATAATTATTAACGGTGCAGATGGACAAACTTAGAATATGTTCCTTGAACTGTAGGGGTTTAAAAAATAAATGGAAGCGTAAAACTTTGTTCAGGTACTTTAAATTACAAAACTTTGATATTATATGTATGCAAGAGACTCATATTTCAAACAAAGATAAACCAGCTTGGGAGAAAGAATGGGGAGGTAGAATCTTTAGTCAAGAGGGAACATCACACAGTAAAGGCCAAGTTATTTTGATTTCTAGACATTTTAGGGAAGAAGTTGAACAAGTAAAAGCGGAGGAACGTATACTGGTAGTCAAGATAAACTACAAAGGATATCCTTTAAATATAGTTAACGTTTATGGCCCTAATGACACGGTAGAAAAAAAAACTTTTTTCCACTCTCTGCATTGGAAACTCGAGGATCTAAACGAAGAAAGTCTGATTTTGTGTGGTGATTTTAATTGTGGGTTGAATAATAACCTTGACATTATATCTGGAAATCCTCATAATAGGACTGAAGTAAAAGCTTTTCAATCTGCATTGCAGGAGCTCTCATGCACAGATGTGTGGAGGTTTTTCCACCCAGAGGAAAGGGACTTTACCTGGAATAGGTACTGTCCATTTATTGCCCGTCGTCTTGACTATTGCCTTATGTCTGACGATCTTCTGCACCTGTGTTCATCCGTTGAACACTACCCTGTTCCTAACTCTGATCACAAAGCTGTGATCATAGAACTAGAAGAAAGTCAGTTTGAGCGAGGCCCAGGATATTGGAAATTTAATAACAGCTTGCTTAGAAATGAACACTTTGTTAAAGCAATGAATGATTTTTTACAGGAAGAATTGGAAAAAGATGAAGGTCAATCAGGCTCTCTTAACAAATGGGAGGTACTAAAAGCAAAAATAAGAAACTTTTGTAGAAATTTTGGTAGATGTCTAGCCTGTTATAAAAGAAATGAAAAAGCGGATTTACAAAACCAATTAAAACACATAGAGACCAACATTATAAAAGAACCTCAGAGTATTAAGTTACAAAGAGAATTACAAAAAGTAAAACACAAGCTAGAAATCTTAGAAATGCAAGAAGCCAAAGGTGCCCAGATTAGAGCCAGGATTAAGTGGATAGAAGATGGAGAGAAAAACTCTAGATATTTTTGTCATCTGGAGAAAGTAAGAAAACAAAAAAATGTAATGACCCGTCTAGTCACAGAATCAGGGCAAGTATTGACTACTCCCACAGATATAATGTCTGCACAAGTGTCTTTTTACAAAAACTTGTATGATCAGAAAGCTGATGATGAAAACGTTAAAGAGGCCACAGATGAATTTATAACTGGTATTAATGTTCCCCGTCTTAATGACACAGATGCAAAACTATGTGAAGGACTTGTGTCAGTTGGTGAAGCATCACAGGCTCTAGCAAGAATGAAAAATGGTTCAGCTCCAGGGATGGATGGAATTACTATAGAATTCTTAAAGTTTTTCTGGTCAAAATTAAACAAAATACTAACTGCATCTTTTAACGAATCATTTGAGAAAGGCGAGCTGTCATACACGCAGTACCAAGGGATAATATCTTTGATCCACAAAGGGAAAGACTTAGACAGAGAACATCTAACAAACTGGAGACCTATAACTCTAACTAATACTGACTATAAAATTTTAGCTAAAATAATTGGGATCCGATTAGGTCAAGTTATACCAAAATTAGTAAGTGAAGATCAAGTTGGTTACATCAAAGGAAGAAACATAGCGACAATAATTCGTACTATTGATGACACTATTAACTTTCTCAATGAATCAGGCAAAGCAGGTTATTTACTGGCTCTAGACTACTCTAAAGCATTTGACTCTATATCAAAATCGTATTTGCTCCAAACATTTGACGTGTTTGGCTTTGGACAAGATTTTAAGAGGTGGGTAATGGTTTTGATGAAAAACCCTGTAAGTCACATAAGCTATGGAGGATGGGTATCAGAGAGCTTCAAAATTAATTGTGGAATTAGGCAAGGATGTCCTTTTTCCCCTCTTGCATTTGTTTTAGCTGTAGAATTGCTAGCTATCAAAATAAGAAACTCTCGGATAGAAGGAATACAATTACCAGATGTAGGTAGAAGAAGCACTAATCATCTTAAGATATTGCAATTAGCTGATGACACGACTTTATTCTTAAAGAATAAAAATGAGATAACCTTTGCAACTGAAATAATAAAACAATTTGCCTGCTTCTCTGGATTACAGTTAAATAGGAATAAAACAAAGTTATTAGTAATGGGAAAAGGCTGTGTAGTTGACAATGATCTGCCATTTGATATTGTTAATAAAATTAAAATATTGGGAATAGTTTTTACACATGGAAAAATGGCTAAAGAGATAGAAGACAACTGGGAAAAAAGATTAACGAGCTTACTTACCATGATTAAAGAATGGTGTAAAAGGGATCTAAGTCTACAAGGCAAAATTGTAGTAATAAAAACTTTTCTGATCAGTCAGTTCACATATGTTATGCAGTCAGTAGGTCTTCCAAAACCCATTCTTATAAAAATCAATACAATCTTGTATAAATTTCTTTGGCAAAGGAAGTATAGCAATAGACGGGCGTTCGAAAAAGTCAAACGGAAAGTAATGAAAACGGATTATAAAGACGGGGGTTTGAATATGGTTGATATGGTCGAAATGCAGGAGATATATAATTTGCAGTGGATAGGAAGACTGCATAATAGAAACACAGGCACCTGGTGTGCCATCCCTCTTTGGTATTTAGATAAAATTGCCCCAGGTCAACATGTGTTTGAAGTTAATTGTTATAGCAATGAAATGCAAGGACTTTCAGTTGTGAAGAACGGATTCTGGAGAGAAGTATATGCAACATTTTTAGACAAAACGTCAAAAGCTAGTTTGGAAAACGTATTAGCAGAACATATCGGACAGCAGCATCTCTTTAATAACAGACTTGTCAAGTATAAACATAGAATAATCAACTTTCAAAAATGGAAAGAAAAAGGGGTTTTACGAGTTAAAGATATTTGCAAACCACAGGAAAAACGTGTCCTGTCATTGTATGAAGTGACTGAGGTGCTGAACCAAAATAACGCAATAACTCTATTTCAGTATTATGCAATAATAAACGCAATCCCTAGACCATGGATTGAAACAATTACCGAGGGAACGGTTGATCTGTCAGTGGAAGAGCATGGAACTTTAGAAGCAAGCAAATTTGACGCCAAACCAAAGCAAATTAAGCATTATCTGATGACAAAAAATGTAAATGAATCATTAACACCTCATGCAGTTGACTTCTGGCAAAGAAAACTGGACTACACCGTTGACAAACATGTTTGGCTGATGCCAAGATTGGCTACAAATGAAGTAAGACTGAGAGAGCTGCAATGGAAAATATTGCACAATCTGTATCCAACTAATATTTTGCTACATAAAATGGGTGTAACTGATTACGTGTATTGTGACAACTGCTTAAACACAGTCGATTCCATGGACCATTTCTTTTATGAATGTCCGTCTGTAAAACGGTTTTGGACATATATTGACTCCACTGTCTTGTCTGTAACTGGGAAACACCTTCATCTTTCAGTAACTGACATTTTGTTTGGCTATAATCCAAAGAACCTAACTGCAACAAATTGCTGGATCAACAAAATGATTTTGCTTGGAAAAATGTGTATTAGTAAGATTAAAAAGACCAAATCTATGCTACAATACCAGGTGGTTTTTGAACAAGAAGCACACCTGAGAAAAGTACTGTCAACCTGATTATCTGTAAC
>CM060319.1:69177809-69180309 GCA_030674155.1 Stramonita haemastoma
CAAAAAATCTCGGAAAAAAGACAGAAAGTGAGAAAAAAGTAAGAAAGAAAGGCACCTTTCACCACCACCATCACCACCACCTTCTCCAAAAAGACTTTTTCTTCTCTGTCTGTCTGTCTGTCGGTCTCTCTCTCGCTCAGCCTTTTCATGCATTTTCTGTCTTTTCCCCTGTTTTTTGTGTTATCCTTAAGCCAAGAGAATCCAGATAATGCGGTAATGGTGAGTTAATCCCCAAAGGAAGTTTAGTTTCTTACTTTTCTTTCATTTTCAAGGGATATGATTGTCGATTCCACTGAGACATGTTTAATTCCTCTCCCTCTTCTTTTAGTCCTGAGGGAACGGGATAGCTCAGTGGTCAGAGCACTTGATTTCCCCAAGCCAGAGTTAAGCAGCATCGAGCGTGGTTACCAAGTGAATGGGTGACCATTTGCACGCCTTGGCTTTAGCACAGTCCCCCAGCTCACCCAGCTGTAAATGAGTAGTACGTGCACTCTTTAGGGACAGGGAAGGTAAAGCAGCGAGGGAGAGGAGATGGACGCTGCCCTCAATATGCTGCCCCTAGAGAAGCTGAGGTGTCTGATGCCTCGCTCCCCTACGACCACACAGATTATGAAACACCTTTACCTTTACCTAAGAGAGAGTTGATAGACACCATAGCCGAGTGGTTAAGACCGTTTGACCTCAATCCCATGGATCCATGAAGTCGTGGGGTAGAATCTCGGTGGTGTCTGGTGAACTAAGGGTTGGGACTTTTATTGATTTATTTTCAGGTCAACTTCAAGTGCAAACCTGTCAGTGCCTTAATTCCTTTCGTGTGTACACGCACATGCAGAAGGCCAAATATGCACGTTAACTCTTAGTGTCATATACTGAACTGTCACAATCAACTTCCAGGTCATGGAAGGATTTGGCCAAAATGAGCTGAAATGGGTGGGTATGTTTAAAATGTAATATCTCGTATACTATAAATAGGAACTGCATGAAATTTGAGAATAGTGTGAACAAAAATGATTGTTACATAATTATATTGCATTATTTTTCTTTCGTGGTTGTATCATGTGTCAAAAATTGTTTGCTTGTTTTGTCCGCAATTATTATGTAATCTCTAGTAAATAACAAGATTAAACACAGTTGTGTGAGTGGTGTTTCCATGTATTCTGTATGAAAGCACTACAATACTAAAACACAACCATTCTCCTAAAGTGTCTAGTGTGCATTGACAAAGAGAAAAAGGTTTCCTTTGGCCATACTCAGCTGAAAAAGTATGGCATGATGAGAGTGCACTTTCGAGCGATTCAGGACACTAAGAGTTAAAGATCCTGTCATTCATGTCAGCGTTCTGTGAGTTACAGAAACACGAATATACCCAGCATATATCCCTGAAGTGGAAATGCGGTTACCTTCATGGTGGGGAACAAAACAGTCGGATACACAATAATCTCACTATTGATGAACCTCGGAGCTCTAGCCCAGGTACGAAAAAAAACAAAAAAAATCCAACCTCAAAACCAACCAATGCGTAACAAAAACACCTAGACACTAGACATACCCCCCCCAAAAAAAAAAAAAAAAATCACCACAAAAGTAGATGACTGGAACTCATCTGTGTCGACTATTCTCATTCATTTCATTTTATTTATTGCTTCTTTTATTTATCGTTCTGTTTTTCTGGCCCGATTCCCCCATTTTCTCACACAGAGAAGAGAGAGAGAGAGAAGAGAGAGAGAGAGAGAGAGAGAGAGGAGAGAGAGAGAGAGAGAGAGAGAGAGAGAGAGGATGAGTGTGTAAGACAAAGAGAAGATGAGGTGAGAGAGACAGAGAGACAGACAGAGACAGAGACACAGAGACATAGAGACACAGAGAGAGAGCAAATTCCCAAACCTCCCATTTCAGCTAAATAATACATCGGTTTCAACCTCCAGCCAGCCTCTTTCCCTAACTCGTCCGAGCGAAACCACCAGCACCTACAGGGAGCTATCAAGAAGGGAGGTGGCCGGGAGGGTACTCGCTAGAGGGGTCCCGCCACAGACATGTTTATGACGGCTGAGAACCCCGCAGTGGAAATGGCCCGTGGTGATAGCGCGGGACATTGGTGTGGTGTAATTTTGTTGTTACCGTTGTTGTTGTTGTTGTGGCGTGGATGAGAAATGAGAGGGGTTTTTTTTTCGGTGTTTTTTTTGTTTTTGTTGTTGTTGTTTTTTTTGGTGGGGGGTCGTTCCAGCTTTGATTCTGTTCTTGTTGTCTGTCTGTCAGTCCGTTTTACTGATTTCCCTTTGTCTCTGCCTGTCTGTCCACCCCCTCCCCCTCTTTCTCTCTCTCTCTCTCGCTTTGTTTCTCAATCTCTCTCTCTCTCTCTGTCTTTGTCTCTGTCTCTCTCGTGTTTTTTCTCTCTCTTTCTCTCTGTGTCTCTCACTCTCTGTTTATCTCTTTCTCTCGATCTGTGCGTGCGTGCGCGCACGCGCGCGTGCGTGTGTGTGTGTGTTTGTATGTCTGTGTGTCT
>CM060319.1:69192809-69197809 GCA_030674155.1 Stramonita haemastoma
GTTTATGGCAACACCTTTTACCTTTTTCTTTTGACTGCTAGCATTGACCCGATGCGTGCGGCATTGCGGTGTGTGCGTGTGTGGTGGTGTGTGTGTGGTTTTGTGTGTGTGTGTGTGTGTGTGTGTGTGTGTGTGTGATGTGTGGTGTGTGTGTGTGTGGTGTGTGTTGTGTGTTGATGTGTGTGTGTGTGTGTGTGTGTGTGAGTGTGTGGTGTGGTGTGTGTTGTAGTGAGTGTGTGTGTGTGAGGTCGTGTGTGAGTGAGTGAGTGTGTGTGTACGTGTGTGTGTGTGTGTGGTGGTGAACTATACTGGCAAGAGAGTAGGCGGATGGAAGAAGAAGGCTGTTAGGGAAAAAGGAATATATGGCCACGCCAAGTTTTCCTTGATTAGGTGCCGGTCTTTATGTTCTGCCACAATGTGCATGGTACCAGCATACGTTACTGATTCTTCTTTCTCTTTCTGGCAATCTCCCCGTATTGTAGCTAGCCCCCATGTGGGTCCATGTCGCATTAACTGAGGCTATTCTGAGGTTTACGCGTGTTTCCTGTTTCATATTCATTGTCTTTCTGTCTGCCTGCTTCTCTCTCTCCTCTCTCTCTCTCTCTCTCTCTCTCTCTCTCTCTCTCTCTCTCTCTCTCTCTTCTCTCTCTCTCTCGTTCGTATCCCTGTTTGTCTTGTAGGCTATACCTGTCTGTTTCATGCTTATTTGTCTCAACGAATCTATCTATCTGCCTCTATCGTTCTCTGTCTGTCTGTCTTCCTGTCTGTCTGTCATCCATCTGTCTGTCCAAAAATTTCCCAAATTCTGTGAATGTTGGTAGGATGCAGAGCTTGCACGCCCACCCAAGAAGCAACCTTGCACAATTGGCTGGTGTGTTCCATTTTTAGTAAACATGCAGCCTCTTGCTATTCTCTGCAAGGGAGGTAATTGCGTCTCACACACCCACACACACCTTGTATAGAAAAGGGTGAGAAGGAATGGCAAAAATAGAAATCACTATGAATAAAGATGACGGAAGAATCCCATAAGACTATGATGGAGCAAAAACAGAAGTGATTTAAGAGGATGCTTTGTATAGATACATAGGCTTTTTTCTTTCTTTAACTAGATATTTATTTGTTTACTTCTTCTTTTATATCGAGGATAATGGAAGAAGCAGTCACGTGCTTTTTTTTGTACATCCAGTCCCCGACAGAATACACAAGCGACATGAATGTGCGACGATAACAAAAATCACTTAAAAAAACAAACCAACCCTCAGGCGTATTTAATCAGCTGCTTTTGAACATGTTTAGCAATACGTCTGATACTTCCCTGTGGGAGATACTGGGGATCTGTCAGTATAATACCATCCCCACCTTTGGAAATTATTTCCTTAAAATTTCCTCTTTTTTCATCCCTCTGTCTGTTTCTGCCTTGTTCTTTTCTTCCTGTCACCTTCTTCTTGTATATCTTCTGCCTTCTTGGTCAATTCTTGTGCATAAATGCGTACATGCGTGTGTGTATGTGTGTGTGTTCACATGTGAGAGTGTCAGTGCATAATATGTGCTCGCTGCACTCGTGTGTGTGTGTGTGTGTGTGTTGTGTGTGTGTGTGTGTGATGTGTGTGTGTGTGTGTGTTGTACATTCAAGCATGTACAAGACTAGGTTAACATAACAACAGGTACAAAAAGAACACACACACACACACACACGTACACACACACCACACACATACACACACACACACACTCATCCTACCTTACTCACTCTCACTCTCTCCTCTCTCTCTCTCTCTCTCTCTCTCCTCTCTCTCTCTCTCTCTCTCTCTCTCTCTCTCTCTCTTCTCTCTCTCTCTCTCTTCCCTTCACCAAACCACAACACACCACAACACAAAACACACACACACACATACACCACACACAAAAAACCCCAAACAACCACACTCTAGTTCTTCTCGTTCTCCTCCCCCCCCTCCTCCCCCACACAACCACACACAAATTCCAACCCTTCCCCACACCCCATCCCCCATCCAGCAAATTAGCAAGCGATGCCACCCATACATTCATCCTGTCAGAGGGAAAAGCCTATACCATCTACAGAAGCCTTCTCTTTCCCCGGGGAACACACACAAAGAAGACACAACAAGCCACACACTCACACATTGACACCACAACTCACACTGTCACCACAGTGCATAGATAACACACTAAATCACATCACAAAGAAAGGAATGGAGATGAATCAAGCCAAATCCTACTCTGACGAACTTAATTGATGTCTCGTCGTTATGTCGGTAATCTCTCCGAGACTTTAGATGGACTGTCATGCCGCAGTTCACTGAATATTGAGATGACTTCGTCAAAGGAATAAGGAGGAAAGGAAGGAACAAGAGACAGGAAAGGTAGTCTTCTTTTACTTCTCTTGTTCTCTTGTTTCTTGTTCTTTTTCTTCTTTCTGTTTTTTCTTGTTCTTGTTCTTGTTCTCTTGTTTCTTGTTCTTCTTGTTCTTCTTCAGTCACACAGAACTACACAGAGCCCCAGTCACACAGAATAATTGTCACACAGAGCCTTTGTCACACAGAACCCCAGACACACAGAACCCCAGACGCGCAGAACCTAGTCACACAGAACATTTGTCACACAAAACCTTTGTCACACAGAACCTTTGTCACACAGAACCTTTGTCACATAAAACCTTTGTCACACAGAACCTTGGTCACACAGGACCTTTGTCAGAAATCTCTGTCAAGAGAACATCATTTTATCGTCACATCTTATATGCAGGTTAAATGATTCCGAACTCACAGCAGAAAATATAGGTTGAATAAGCAGAGTTAGATTAAATAGGGTCAGAATTAAAATATATACACACAAAGATACAAGGTCAAGGATTCCAAAATCACAGCATTCACAGCACAAACAGGAGAAAAACAAAATCTCCTTCAAGTTATCGACTCAACCCCCTCCTCTCCCCCTCTTCCTCCTCCCCCCCCCCCCGCCCCTTGAGACTGTTTCAGAACACAATTCCAGTACCTCCATTATTCTCCCTCTACCCCCCCCCCCCCCCCCCCCCCCCCCCCCAAAGTCCCAGATATAAATAGCTGCATATCAAGAGCTCCTTAACCAGAAGTCCTCTGGGTTAGCATCAACAGTACAACCTGAGCAGATGGTATGTGACGTGGGGTGGGGGGGGGTGGGGGCGGGGAGGGAGGGGCGGTGGGGGTGGGGTGGTTGTTGGCAGTTGCCTCGGTGCCTTCATTGATCAAAGCAACCCCGCGAAACTTGAGTCACCGAGAGACTGACGCCAGTTCTGTCAACGTCACTGATAACGTGAGAGACGACGTCACACCAGAAGCCTGTGTAGACCTCCGCAAATAGCCGCTGTATTGTTGACTACATTGTCCACTTGCTCAAACAGTGACATTTTGCTAGGAATGTATTTTTCTTGACTCCATTCCTCGACTAGAGCTCTGAGGTTCACCAGTGGTGTGATTTGGGTGTATGCGGTGTTGGGGAGGGGGGGGGGGGGTGTTACTGTATTGTATAGCATTATAAGTTTTATTCTATTTCATCACAATCTATTACGTAACAGATTTCAGATCCACCAGAGTTCTAAGCCAATTCCAGCTTCGCAGTTCAGCTTAAAGTCCCAACACAATTTCTACTGTTTGAAACAAACACACACACCCACTGCACCAATGCAATTCCATCTGAAACGAATAAAGCAGACAGATGGATACAGAGGACAGGTTTTCCGCACTCAACACACCCAGACTATACCGACAAATTGCAAACTATTGACTTCATTGCATTGTCTCTTGGTCTGCAAAGCTGAAAACTCGCTCCTTCTCCCCTGTGTGCATGTGGTAAAAGAAAACCAGACTGACAAGCACATCCGTCAAAGGTACACGCTATACAGCGACCTGAGGAAGATTGTGTGGCCACGGAGATAACCCTGTAAACCAAGCTGTACGGCCCACGAGAGGTACTGGAGAGGACACACATGCATTATTTTCCCCAGACGCATCTGATGGTGAAAAGCGAACGAGAGAAGCAGATTGCATTGCATTAATTAAACTATACCACATATCACCTTCAGCCAGATTTCTCCATGCAAAATTCAATCAACTGTCACCACAGAAACTACTTACCGCTAGCGCAGCACAACACACTGTAAAAAAGTTTAAAACTCGTTCGCTTTTCGGAGAGTAAGCCATTGTGCATCGGTGAAAACGGATGACAAAATTGACAAAACTGCATACACACGGGGGACTGGATGTAAAAGAGCACACGAGTGCTTACTCCATTATCCTCCAAATTAAAAAAAAAAGGAATGAATAAGTTTCTGTATGTAGGTGCATTAATTTTTGTTTCCTTGTGAGATGGCTTTTGAATTATAATTTTTGCAAGGGATTAATTACTCTCTTGTTGCCACGGGCTCTTTTATAATTCTGCTTTAAACACACGTTGCAGACACGTATTTTGTCGTTAAGTGACAGGCTCAAAGGAAATAAGAATTCCTCTACACCCCCCCCCCTCCCACTTCCCCCCGTCCTTGAGCTCAAATTGAATGTGAGCAAAATACCCAGCCACACCCATTAAAGCATCGTTATAAAACAGCTCTTTAAGATTGTGTAATCACAACTCACTGAAGTGTGGGCGTATGGACGTTTACATACATATGAAAACACATGTAGACCACTAGAAGTGCTGAAGAAAAGATTCTCGCCAACACACGCACGCACGCACGCACCTAGGCACGCACGCACGCACACATGCATACATACAGACGCGGACACACAGGTATACAGACACAGACACACACACACATGCACACACACACACACACACACACACACACACACACACACACACACACACACGCACACACACACACATATGCAAATTTGTGCATGCAAACAAACACAGACAAAAGACAGACAAACAGGCAGCCAAACATCCATGCAGACAGTCAGACGAACTGACACAACAGACAAATAGCCATACAGAGACAGACC
>CM060319.1:69210225-69217725 GCA_030674155.1 Stramonita haemastoma
TTTTTCTCATTTCTCATTCCAAAATCAGTCTGTCTACAAAATAGGACATGACTGTGGCTAAAGGATTACGAAGGGGGGAAACATCCAAATGTATAAGCTGCCATGCAAATTTATTCTTTTCGTTCAAATTCTTGGAGCTGTAGGCATCCTGACATTCAGTCAGCTCATATCGTAAATATTCTCCACCTTCTAATTTCTCTCGGGAGCTCTTCACATATGCTGAGAATGCAAAACACCTTGAGTCAAGAAAAGGGAGATAGGCGCGTTTACAGCAGTACATGTACATGTCTGATGATAATGTTCTTATTCGATTTTGTAATATATTACATTATGTTGTTATTTACATGAAGAAAACTTCAATCTAACAACACACGCTGAGGGCAGTATGCTGATCCAACAACAATTGCAACAAGAGCGGCAACAGCAGAAGGCTGAGTGACTAACTGAGTGACTGACGGACTCACCTATTCACTCTCTCACTCACCCACCCACCGACCCACTCATTCTTCCACTCATCCACTCACCCACCCACTCCCCCACTCTCTCACTGACTCACTGACTACCCCCTCACTTTTTGGAAGAGTTGGCCATTGTGTGCCAGTGGGAACGGATGACAAAATTTACTCAACTGTTTACACACCGGGACTGGATGTAAAACAAGGCCACGCGTGCTAATTTCATTATCCTCGACATAAAAAAGAATAAAACACTCTTAAAAGATAAAATAAAAACTCCCTCTGTCCTTCACTCCCTCCCTCCCTCCTGAACCTACTCCCTCCATCCCTCCATCCCTCTCTCCCTCCCTCCCTCATTGACTCACCTTGCTCATCGGAGTGGTGAGTGTCGAGGTCGATGAGGCGTTGACACAGTTTCCATTCCTCTCGAATTCGTCTGCTCTGCTCTTCAAGAGTGACGGCTACAGGGTTCTGTGACACACAGACAGACAGACAAGAGTGTACGTGTAGCAGTTAGGTCTGTCAGTATACCGTGAGTCGATTGATAGACCTATGTTTCTATCTGTTTCTGTCTCTGCCTGTCTGTCAGTCTATATGTCTGTCTGTCTGTCTCTCTCATCTCTCTCTTTCTGTCTCTGTCTCTGTGTCTCTGTCTGTCTGTCTCGATCTCTGTCTTTTCTTTCTCTCTCTCATCTGTCTCTCTCTGTCTCTGTCAGTCTACCTCTCTGTCTCTGTGTGTGTATGTGTGTGTGTTAGGTTGTGTGTGTGTGTGAGCGTGCGTGCGAATGTGTGTGCGTTTGTGCGCATATGTGTGTCTGTGTGTCTGTGTGTGTGACGGCTAAAGGGTTCTGTGACAGAGAGACAGACAAACAGGAGTGTAGCAGGTAGGTTTGTCAGTGTACAATACGTTCATTGATTGATCTTTGTTTCTGTCTGTTTCTGTATGTCTGTGTATCTCTCCTCATTCATGTCATTCGGATGAGACTCGAAACCGAGGCCCCGTGTGCGAATGCACGCAGAACATCTTGCGCACACGTTAAAACCCCGTTCCACCTTTCGGAAGAGTAGGCCATCGTGTGCCGGTAGGAGCGGATGACAAAATTATAACAAACCAGCATGCACACAGGTGTTGTGTTTAGACACCATCCCTGAGGAAAAATCGGGGAGTTGGAGTCCCAGAGCGGCTCGGGGCTGTAGGTATATGGCAACGTTCTGGTGGCTCCTGCGACGGTACTGGAACCATTCGTATCGGTCAATGCCCTTCCAATGGATCATTCCAGTGGCGTGGAGAGGGGGGGTCTGCTGCATGGGTAACAGCTTGCCCTCCATACATACTTGCCAGGCTTTGCGCTCTAAAGACTAGAGCGCAACTCCATAGTCTTCCGAGACTGATGGGTGCCTACTACTGTGTATCTCTCTTTCATGCAGACACACAGGGAGGCAGACAGACACGGACACACAGAGACACAGAGACACAGATACAGAGACACACACACAAACACACACACACGCACGCACGCACGCACACACGTGCGTGCGCACGCACACACACATCTGAATCGCGTTTGTTTAAATCTGTGCTATATTGATTGGTCGTTATTTACAGATTTCTTTTATATTTTTGAAATGCGCAACGCAAAATGCTATTTATACTTATTTTCACTCTCCATATCATGTGCCAGTTTTGTTTTAAAGAACAGATTAATCCGTCTTTAGATTCTGAAAGAAACGTATGCGCATTACCTACTTCCTGATGATGTCTGTATGCCATACAGCGCCCTGGGGAAGATGATGTGTCCGACGGAGATAACCCTACAGACTAAGCTGTACGGCCCATGAGAGGAGCTGGAAAGGACATGCCGTTATCTTCTCCCAGACACATCTGACGGTGTAAAGCGAACGAGATTAGATGAATACCTACTTCTAAAGACAGCCACACAATCGCAAAGACATATTCTGACAAAACTCTTTTAACTTGATATCTCCAGTTGTCTTTACCCAACTCCGCTTGTATCATCAACATATCGTACGACTGTCTGCATAAACGTGTCTGTGTAAGTTTCAATAGTTTTAACCAATGTTTGATACATTTTACGAAAGTTTTTAAGTTTTCAGGATATCTTCTCGTCTCCTCACAGAGTACAGTGTTAGATGAATAAATTGCCAAATTTACACAAAAAGACGTTTTATGGCAAATTATCAACTTTGTTTTCATTTTTGAATTTACAGACAACTCCAATATGTCTCAAGTATGCATTAACAAAAGTACAAAGTACTTTGTGCGTCAACTAGTTTCCACAACACAGAACAGTCTATGGAAATTAAGCTTTGGTAATGTTTATAGTATTTTTTATTACACCTTTTCCCCTCTTCCTACAAAGTTCTTGCCACGGATTCCGGCCGGCTCCTACCCAGAGTGAGTGTGCTGTGGGCTCAGTGGGAAGACTGGGACCACACAGTACAGCTTCATCCACTTTACGGATGCGAGTTTGAGAGTGTTCCTCAAATTACCTGACCAACACTGCAGGTGTCTGTATCTCTCCGGCCGGTTGACGTCGGATTATCTTATGATAGTAAGCGTAGAGTACAAAACTGTAAAGAGGTCTCAAAGCATATGCATTACCACAGCAGCATCATTACGTCATCCTCATTATCACTATTCATTATGCGATTTTCAAAAAATCCTCTGATTTGGTTGTCCCAGTTGCTCTGGTCTCAGGTGACCTCAGGTTCAGTTTCCCCATACACTTCTGTGCCTGTGGTGAGTTTGTGTCAAAGCCTTTTGGGTTGGAGGTTCACGGGGGACGGTCGTTGGAGGGACGTTGTGGTGGTCGCCACCTCAAGTGTGACTCACTCAGTCTGGCTTCGCGACTGAGCCAATACTGTCGTTAGTAAGGGGCTTAGTAGGCGGTGTCCTGCAAATGTTAGCTCAGAACAGGCACCACTGAACACCACCAAAGTGACCCAGAAGAAGTGCAGGGCCCCTCTGGCCGGTGGCCCCACGACGGCCTGACATGGATGGGCTCCATGTAGACTTCCGACCCTGAGAATGCTGACATAACGAACCTGGGTACGGCTGTGGCAAGAAGATTGAAATGAGCGGCGTGAGAGTAGTAGACAGGGACGTCACGGAATGACGAGGCAGCAAATAAAAAAGTTCTTGCCATGCAAAATCTATATTTAGTTTTGTTGAACATATCATCAATAAAAAATCAAAAGAACGAACTATTTTGGCTTTAACGTTTTCATAAAACCATTTTCACGTACTACTAAGTCCACCCATTTTGAAAACGACATTGTTCGTTTCTTTTTATCTCTCCCTATTAACTGATAAAATCAAAACAATCTGCTTCTTCTTTTAAAAGACATTTAACTGGTGAAGTAAACCGATAACAAATTTCAGACAAAAGAATAAGATTGTCAGAAAAAAAAAGTAATGAATTATACTTTAATTGCTCCAGAAATTCTTTGTTTTTCTTTTCTTTTCTTTCTTTTTTTTTGGCTCTGGACTACAGATACAAGCTGCACAGTGGTGAAAGTTTTGCATTTGCGACAGGTTTTACCTTCTGGAATTATCTGAATGCCGTCTTTTCCTTTGCTTAATAGTTCAATAGCTAGGTCGTCTTTCATTAAAAAAATAACAGAGAAAAAAATGCAGACTTTAAGATAATTTTTTTTTATATAACCTTGCTTCACTCCCTCTGGGAGCATTCAAAGAAATGAGAATATTCATTTCCAGCACGCACACACGCTAACACTGAATTGAAGATAGATACTGAAAGCCATATATTAAAAATTATGCCACAACACTGTTTCTGCGCAGTAAATTCTATAGTGTACACACCACACATACGCGCGCGCACACAACACACACACACACACACAAACACACCCCCCACACACACACACACCACACACACACACACACACACACACACACCACACACACACACACACACACACACACGACGTACCACACACAACACACACAAACACATCGTTACCACACACACACACACACACACACACACACACACACACAACACACACACACACACACACACACACAACAACAACACACACACACACAGACACACCACAACACACACACACACACAACACACACACACACACACACACACACACACACAGCGACCACAACACACACACACACACTCACACACAACACACACACACACACCACAACACACGACACACACAACTACACGATACACACAACACATGCACAGCACACACAGACACAGACACAACACAGACACAGCACACACACACACACACACACACACACACACACACAAACAAGAACATGCAGCAAACAAAGCTATGCAGCTACAATACGACAAGGACAGTGGGAAAACATGAAGGGAAGAGAAGACGATATTCATCTTCCAACATGTTTACCATACCATTGTCCCATTCTGTGACTGTCTCTCTCTCCTCTCTCTCTCTCTCCTTCTCTCTCTCTCTCTCTCTCTCTCTTCTCGTCTCTCTCCTCTCTCTCTCTCTCTCTCTTCTCTCTGTCTCTTCTGCTCTCTCTTCTCTCTCTCCGTGTCTGCCTGCCTGTCTGCCTGTCTGTCTTCCGTCCGTCCTCCCGTCTCTATCTCTCCCCCCCCTCTCTCTCTCTCTCTCTCTCTGTCTCTGCTCTCCCATCTGTTAGTCTGTGTGCTGTCTCTCTCTCTTTCCCCTCTCTTTCTGTGTCTCTGATCTGTCTCTCTGTGTGTCTCTCTCCTCTTTCTCTCTCTCTCCCTCTTTCTCTCCTCTTACCTCTCTCTCCTTCCCTCTCTTCCTCCTTCCCCCTGTCTCTCTCCCCTCCTCTCTCTTTTCTGTTGTCTGTCTGTCTTCCCCCCTCTCTCTCTCTACCCCCTCTTCCCCCTCCTCTTCCCCCTCTCCCTCCTCTCTCTCTCGCTCACTGTCTGGAAACGAATTTCGCGTCTTTCCCAAGAATGTCCCTTTGTAATTAACAGCAGACCGTCCTGTGCATATTCACACACATCTTTCCCAGTCTGTTCTCCCTACCAGCAAACTCTTCCTGCTCATTGTTTTTCTCTGTCGGCGTGTGTATTTGGCCTATGCATACAAAATCTCTGTCTGGTATGTCTGCCTCTTTGTCTGGCTGTCTGTATGTATTCCTGTCTGTTTGACTAGTAGGTCTGTCATATTGTTTGTCCTTTTTTTCTTCTTTTCGTTCCTCGCTAGAGCTCTGAGGTTCACCAATGGTGACTTTTGTGCGTATGTGATTGTTTTCGTCCACCATGAAGGTAGCTGCATTCCAAGTTCGGGGATGTATGCTGGGTATGTTTGTGTTTCTGTAACCCAACCAAACGCTGACAAGAGTGACAAGATCTTTATAAACGAGCAAGTGAGATCTTCTGCATGTGTATATATACGACAGGAATGAAGGCACTGGCAGGTCTGCACTTGAAACTGATTTGGGAGATGGTAAAAATCCTACACTTAATTCGCCACACGCTGCCAAGATTTGAACCCACAACTTCATGGACCCATGGGATTGACGTCGAATGGTTCAAACCACTCCGCTATGGCGTCCTTCGTTTGTATATCTACCAACTGGTTTGTATGTCTGTCTGTCTGTCTGTCCGTCTCTCTACCGATTGGTCATCATATTTGCTTAATGTTTGTCAGTCTGTCTCTGCCTATGTTGTTTTTTTCTCTTCTCTTGTCCTATGCGTTTAGATTTTTAGATGTCCTGAAGGAGGGGGGAGGGGGGTGGAGGGGAGGCAGATAACCTAGTGGTTAGAATGTTGAGCTCGTGATCTGATGGACCAGAATTTAAGCCACTACCGAAGCACCCATTCGAGGGATTTTTTTTTGTCCTGGAGTTAACATCAGTACTGACTCAACTCCCCTGAAGGTCCTTTGGATAAGAATATAAAGCAAGATTCTGTATGTGAACGCACTCGACCAAAACATTTTGCACACATCTTAACACCCCCCCCCCTCCCCCGTTCCACCTTTTGAAAGAGTAAGCTGTTTCGTGCTTGTAGAAATGAATGACAAAGTTACAAAAAAAACCTCAACGCATGCACACTGATTCCATGTTTAGTTATCATCCCCGAAATCAAAATGCGGCTACCTTAATGGTGGGCAAAAACAAAAACAAAACCCCGCCGGTCGAAGATGCAAACTCTTACCATTGGTAAATCTTAGAGCTCAGCTGACGAACAGGGGAAACAATCTGGATGTTCTTGCAGGGCAATGAAGTTTTAAAACTATTTTTAGGCTACCCTCTCCCCTTCTCGCTCCCAGCCCGAATTTCTGTCTCCGAAGCAGAATGAAAACAAAAGCATTTCTTTGTTTTTACTGTTCTGACTTCCAGAAGAAAATGTTTTGTGTTTGTTCATTTTTTTCTCTCCTTGTCTCTGATTCTGTCTCTTTTTCTGTCCCTGTGCCTCCTATTTCTTTCTGATGCTTTGCTTCTGAGAGAGAGAGAAAGAAAGAGAGAGAGAGAGAGACAGAGAGAGAGACAGAGAGATAGAGACAGAGACAGAGACAGAGGGAGACAGAGAGACAGAGAGAGACAGAGAGAGACAGAGAGAGACAGAGAGATAGAGACAGAGAAGAGGAGAACAGAGAGACAGAGAGAGACAAGAGAGAGAGAGAGGGGGGGGGAACACACACATACACACACACACACACGCGCGCGCGCGCGCACACACCACACACACACACTCTCACACACACACACACACACACACACACACACACACACACACACACACACACACACACACACACACACACACACACACACGCACGCACGAACGCACGCGACACAACACACACTCACATTCATACATACACACATTTACACACACACACACACACACACCACACACACACGCGCGCGCGCACACACAACACAACACACACACACACACACACAACACACACACACACACACAAAACACACACACACACACACACACACACACACACGGTGTCATAAATACAGACGAGATAAAAGCAAGGTAACGGAGATAATTTATCGATAATGGCCATTAAC
>CM060319.1:69237725-69245225 GCA_030674155.1 Stramonita haemastoma
TTTTGAAATAGAAGGCCATTGTGTGCCAGTGGGGTGGGAACAGATGACAAATTTTACAAAAATGCATACACACGGTGACTGGATGTAAAAAAAAAGCACAGGAGTGCTTATTGCATCATCCTCGATGTAAAAGAATAAATAATGATAAAAAAAAAACCAAGAACATCACACACATGTAGGTAATACATTTATTGCGGCGTAATGGGGATTTGGGATGCTGAAGGCAGGGACAGATTATGAGAATGAAACAGCGGGGGAAACTTTCAGCTTGGAAAGAAATATGTCTGAGGCTGGATTTAAAAGTGTTCGTCATAAGTGGGTTTGGGGCGGAGAAGAGAGGAGAGGTCATTCGAGATCAATGGACCAGAAACAGAGAAAGGCGTAAGCAAAGAAGATAGACAGAATAAAAAAATAAACAGGTTAAAGCAAAGAAAGAAAAAATGAAATAAGGGGAACATTCTAAAAACAACAACAAACAAACAACCCAAACAAACAAAAATTGGGACATAAACAACAAACTGAAAACAAAAGTGCAAAAAAACAAAGAAGAAGACAACAGAAAGGAACGAAAATGAAAGAAAGAAAACACAAAATACTAAAGAACCAGAAAAAGGACAAAGCGAAACAAAAGAAATTAACAAACACAGTACAGAAAAGCAGAGTCAATATCCAACTACATCAAAGAGAAAAGAGAGAAAGAAAAGAAAACAAAAAGAACCCCGTTGCCAATATTTTATCTCAATTGCACGTGCAATGGTAGCTCTAGCTTTCGCCAAATATTCCTGCTTGTCACAGATATCAGATGAACTTTTTGGCTTTTAACAGAACCCACTCTGTTATGGCTGATGCACACCTGGTTTCAGACAGACAAAGACAGACAGACAGACAAACAGACAAACTTAGGTAGACGGACCACCCAGATACGGACAGACAAACAGACAAATCCAGGCAAAGCAGTTAGAGCACAGTTAGCCAAGCGCAGAGAGAGAGAGAGAGAGAGAGAGAGAGAGAGAGAGAGAGGAGAGGAGGGAGGGGGGAGGAGGGAGAGAGGAGAGGGAGAGAGAGAGAAGACAGACAGACAGACAGACAGACAGACAGACAGACAGACAGAGACAGACAGACAGACAGACAGACAGACAGACAGAACAACAGACACAGACAACAGGACAAAGGAACGAAAGACAGTCAAGCGGGCATGAGAGACAGACAGAGATATATGAAAAGAGACTAGAGAGAAAAGAGACAGAAGAGAGAGAAGACCAAAGAAGAGACACAGTGAAGACGAAAAGCAAAGAGAAGAAACGAAACGGGAGCAAGAGACAGGGAGAGAGAGGGAGAGGGAGGGAGCCAGAGACAGAGACATAGAGAGAGAGACAGAGACAGAGAAAGAAAGAGATAGAAAAACACTAAGAGACAAAGACACAAAGATAAAGACCAAAGCAAAGACACAGTGACACACACATAAGCAAACAGACATGCAAATAAACGTCCTATACATACGAACATACAAAACAACCATGATATATCCATTTTATGAATAATTAAATATGAATTTAGAAACAAACAGAATAGTGATTAATAGATGAGACACAAAGAGTATACACACAAATTCGATTTGGAAGCTAGATGGAAAACACGCAAAAAACTATAAAAAAGGAAAAAAACCAACAATGGATATTGAGAACTAAAGACATAGCAAAAAAAACAACGATTAAAGCAAGAATGAAAGACACGAACAAAGAAAAAAGGTAAAAAAAAAGAAAAAGAGGGAAATAAGGATACCGAAAAACAAACAGAAGAACGAAATAAAGAACCACACACGCGGCACAACACACACACAAACACACCTCACACACTCACACACACACACACCACACACACACACACACGCACGCACACACACACACACACCCCCACACACACACACACACACACACACACACACACACACACACACACAACACACACACACACACACACACCACACTACTCACACACATGGGGGGAAAATTTGTGAAAATGAAAAAAACGAAAAAAATAGAAAGAAAGAAAGAAAACAACAAAACAAATCAAAGACGAGAGAAAGAGCAAATTGAAAATAAAACAACGAAAGACAGAGAGAACAAGCAAAAGCTGATAAGCAGCACTAATGCACTATTGTATAAATGACAGCACGACAACCCCCCCCCCCCCTCCTACATCCTCCCTTCTAAACGAACAACAAGAAAACAAAACCAAACAAAAAAATCAGACTACCCCAAATCCTGTCATCATTTTATCTCCATTGCACGTGTAGTGCGCTATAGAGCTTTTGCCAAATATCCCTCCCTGTCACAGATATCAGATGGAGCTTCTTGGCTTTTAATACAATCCTCGTCTTTATGGCTATTAGCCAGCTAGGTTCAAATCAGACAGAAGACGGACAGACGGACAGACGGACAGACACAAACGCACAGACAGACAGACATACTGACAGACAGAGAGACAAAAACAGACAGACACACAACAACAACAACAACACACAACACACACAGACACATACACACACACACAGACACACAACACACACACACACACACACACACACACACACACACACACCACACACACACACACACACACACCTAGATCAAAGCTGATTTAGCATTTTTTATCCACATTAACATTTTTATTAGTTTTTTGGCAAAGAAATACACATCAAGCAAAAACCCCAACCATAAAGTGGAAATAATTCAACCGTCATATGATCAAACTGGAACCATCACTCTAATGCTTTGAGAAATTAACACATTATTTCGTAACATGATCAAAAAAGCAAAACAAACAACAACAGCAACAAAAGACTTAAAGTCCGGTGGTAAAACAAAACAATAAAAAAGAAAAGGAAAAGACGGAACTTGATTTGGCTAAGAACTTTAACTGCGTACAAAGCAATTAATTTGAGATTATGTTGGCAAACGTGAGATGAAAGAAAGAAAAGAAAAGGAGAGAAAGAAAGCAAAGAAACAAAGAAAGGAATAAACGAAGGAAGGAAGGTATGATGAAAGAAAGAAAGGAAGAAAGAAAGAAAAGAGAGAAAGGAAGAAAAAAAAAAGCAATGAAAAATTGGAGATACACAGAAAATAAAAACAAAAGAAGGAAAGGAGAAAGGTAGAAAAAGAAAGAAATAACGAAGGACGGACAGAAAAAAAGAAACAAGAAAGAAAAAAATCCACAATGATAAAGACGAGATATAAAGAAAAAAAAAGAAAAGAAAAAACAACGAAAAAACCCGAAAGAAGGAAAGAACAAGAGAGAAACCAAAAAGAAGAAAATAAAGAAAAAAAATTAAAAAAGAAAAAAAGACAGAAAAAAGGAAGAGAGGAAGAAAGAAAGAAGGGAATAAAGAAAGAAAGAAGGAAGGAAAGAAAGAAAGGCAGAGAGAAAGAAAGAAAGAGAGAGAAGAAAGAAAGGAATACGGAAGGAAGACAGACAGAGAGAAAGAAAGAAAGATAACAGGCTAGGAAAAATACCAGATATACAGAAAAAAACCAGAAAATACAGAAGAAAGGAAGAAGACAAAAAGTAAGAAAGAAAGAAAGAAACACACACATACACACACAACACAAACACACACACACACAGCGCGCGCGCGCGCGCACACGACACACACACATTCAGAAAAAAATAGTCCAAGTCAACACTAATTGCAGAAGCGGAGAAGCAAAGCCAATGTATTGTTCCACAAATGAAAACCAAATTAAACAGCTTGCCAATATTGTATCTCCATTGCACGTGCAGCGTTCTGCAACCTTTTTAAAATATTGTCTCCATGTCCTAGATATCAGATGTATCTTTTTTCGTTATTGTTTTCTTTTGTTCTTTCTTGTTCTTCTGTTCTTTTCTTGTTTTGTTCTTCTTTCCGTTCTTCTTGTTGTTCTTCTTCTTCTTGTTCTTCTCACTCTTGTTCTTGTTCTGCTCTTTTTCTTTTCTTCTTTCTCTTCTTCTTTTCTTCTTCTTCTTCTTCTTCTTCTTCTTCTTTTTCTTCTTCTTCTTCTTCTTTCTTCAAACTCTTGCTGTCTGTCATCTGTACAAAAACATTAATCACGTTGCACTGCGTTACGCGCCTGACAAGTCAGACCCGGCGCATCTGACTTGGGCAATGGAAGGACAGTGTTTCTAGTTTTTCTATAAAAAAAAAACAAACAAAGACGGACAAAGATGATGGGGTGAGAGAGAGGAGAGTGGGGTTTGAGAGACAGAAGCCAAGAAACACTGAAAAGAAAGGGAGGAAGAGAGAGAGAGAGAGAGAGAAGAGAGAGAGAGAGAGAGAGGAGAGAAAAGAGGAGGAGAGAGAGAGAGGAGAGGAAGAGAGAGAGAGAGAGAGAGAGAGAGAGGAGGAGGAGGGAGGATGTGATGATGTGATGGATGACAGACAGCAACAGACAGATAAGCTACAGACAGACTGAACAGACAGATGATAGATAGATAGATAGTAGATAGATAGATAGATAGATAGATAGATAGTGTGTGTGTGTGTATATGTTGTGTGATGTGTGTGGTGTGAGAGAGACAACAGAAACAAGACAGAGACATGAGACAGAGACAGAGACAAAGAGAGAATAGACAGAGGGTCCGGCAGCCAGCCAGTTAGACAAAAAACCACAAAAGACACAGTGGAACAACACAACAGCAAACAGACACATAGACAGACAGATAAACAGACGTGCAGAATAATAAACTTAATTTAGCAATGTCATCAAAACATACATTGTTTCATTTCTTATCCCCGTAAACAAACGGATAGGAGGCAAATGCTAATTACAAAGAGAGGTAACAACATCAGCAGAACTGATATAGGATCAAGATGGGACCACACAATTACAGCCATGCAAAACACAATAACACACACAGCTTCGTAACATGCTCAAAGAAAGGGAAAAACAAAGTGTGTTGAAAAGCTCAACAAAGCTGAAAAAATCGAGAAACCAATCGATATGCAATTAGTTCCAGAGACACAAAGCGTACAAAGTAGTTGATTTGAGATTTTAGTTGGAAAATGTGCACACAGATAAATAGATAGAAAGGTAAATAGACGTAAAGAAAGAAAGGAAATAAAGAAAGCGCTACAGAAAAAAAGAAAGAAAGAAGATAGATAGATAGAAAGAAAGAAAAAAAAAAAAAAATGACAAAAATAAGAAAGAATGACAGAAACAAACAATCACAAAGAGAAAGAAAGACAGGAAAAAAGAGGAGGGAAAGAAAAAGAAAGAGACAAACATAATTATCGAAAAAGAAAGAAGAAAACTGCAAGGGAAGAAGAAAAGAGGATCAGAAAAAAACTATTAAAAACAGAACAAAGAGAGAAGAACGAAAAAAAAGAAAGGGAAAGAGACACATAGAAAACCCAGAAAAGAGAAAAGGAACAAAGACAGACAGATTGACAGAAAGACAGGTAGGTAGGTACGTAGACAATAACACAATACAGACAGACAGACACACACACACACATATATATATATACACAGAAGACAGGGTCAAAATACAGCACTATGCGTTATTACATAAAAGAGAGAGAGGAGAGAGAGAGAGAGAGAGGAGAGAGGAGAGAGAGAGAGAGGAGAGAGAGAGAAGAGAGAGAGAGAGAGAGAGAGAGAGAGAGAGAGAGAGAGAGAGAGAGAGAGAGAGAGAGAGAGAGAGAGAGAGAGAGAGAGAGGAGGCCAACATTTAATCTTCATTGCAAGTTTGCCAAACATTCCCTCATGTCACAGATATCAGATGGACCTTTGGGTCTCAATGGATTCCTTGTCTTTGGAATTGTTAACCAGCTGGCTTCAGACAAAACAAACAGACAAACACACAGATGGACAGACAGACATACAGACAGATAGACAGATGGACAGACAGACAGATGGACATAATATAGACAGAGAGACAGACAGGCAGAGAAACAGACAGACAGAAACAGAAGCAGGTTCACAAGCAGATAGATATACCAACAGTCAGAGACAATAATCAACCGCAAAGAGAGAGAGAGAGAGAGAGAGAGAGAGAGAGAGAGAGAGAGAGAGAGAGAGAGAGAGAGGGGAGAAGAGAGAGGAGAGAGAGAGAGAGAGAGAGAGAGAGAGAGAGAGAGAGAGAGAGAGATAAGAGAGAGAGAGAGAAAGAAGAGACAGACAGACAGACAGAGACAGACAGACAGAAGAGACAGAGAGAGAGAGAGAGAGGGAGAGAGAGAGAGAAGAAAGAGAGAGAGAGAAAGAGAGAGAAAGAGAGATAGAGACAGAGACAGAAAAGAGACAGAGACAGAGAGAGATAGAGACAGAGAGAAACAGAAAGACGGCCAGCCAGCCAGATAGACAAAAACACACAGAACACAGTGACACAAAAGCAAACAGACATAGAGACAGACAGATAAACAGACAGGTAGAAAAACCTGAACTTAGCAATGTCATCCAAACTTACATTGTTTGATCTTTATTCCGAATACGATAGGACGCAAATGCTAATTGAAGAGAGAGGCAGCAAAACCAGCTGAGCGGATCTAGGATCAAGTTGTGACCACACAAACACGGCCATGCAAAAAAGAATGTGATAGAGAGAGAGAGAGAGAGAGGAGAGAGAGAGAGAGAGAGAGAGAGAGAGAGAGAGAGAGAGAGAGAGAGAGAGAGAGGGAGAGAGAGAGAGAGAGAGAGAGAGAGAGAGAGAGAGAGCGTGTATGAGGTGGTGTGGTGTGGTGGTGTGTGTGTGTGTGTGTGTGTGTGTGTGTGTGTGTGTGTGTGTGTGTGTGTGTGTGTGTGTGTGTGTGTGTGTGTGTGTGTGTGTGTGTGAGCAGTCATCAGAGAGGAGAGAGGATGAGAGAGAGAGAGAGAGAGGAGAGAGGAGAGAGAGAGGAGAGAGAGAGAGAGAGAGAGAGAGAGAGAGAGAGAGAAGAGAGAGAGAGGAGAGAGAGAGAGGAGTGAGGAGAGAGAGAGGAGTGAGAGAGAGGAGGAGGAGAGGGGAGGGGGAGAGGAGAGAGAGAGAGAGAGAGAGAGATGAGAGAGGAGGAGAGAGAGAGAGAGAGAGAGAGAGAGAGAGAGAGAGAGAGAGAGAGAGAGAGAGAGAGAGAGAGGAGAGAGAGAGAGAGGAGAGAGAGAGAGAGAGAGAGAGAGAGAGAGAGAGAGAGAGAGAGAGAGAGAGAGAGAGAGAGAGAGAGAGAGAGAGAGAGAGAGAGAGAAGAGAGAGAGAGAGAGAGAGAGAGAGAGAGAGAGAGAGAGAGAGAGAGAGAGAGAGAGAGAAGAGAGAGAGAAGAGAAGGAGGGGGAGTCAGTGACACAAACACGAAATAAGCAAACAAACAAACATGCAAAAAGACAGGCAAACAGACACAATGAGACAGACAGACAGACAAACACAGGCAACTAAACAGACAAAGGAACATACCTTAATTTAGCAATGTCATCAAAACTTACATAGTTTTAATTTTTATTCCCAAAACAAACGGAATGGAAGCAAGTGGTAATTACAACAAAGCAACAAAATC
>CM060319.1:69254092-69256592 GCA_030674155.1 Stramonita haemastoma
ACACACACACACCACACACACACACACACACACACACACACACACACACACACACACACACACACACAACACACAACACACACACACACACACTTTGTAAATTCACTTTTAAGTGGATAGATGTTTAAAGGAACACACACACACACACACACACACACACACACACACACACACACACACACACACACACACACACATCCCAAGCCACTCGCAGAGTAACTGTGGAACGACAATGAATGGTTTAGTCTCAAAGGCAGACTGAGTAAGTAGTTTCATTTTGAACTAAGAATGATCTTTACCTTCCCCTTAACTGACAATTCTATTTGCTCTTGAGTTGTTCATTCTAATTCCTCCTCTTCCTCCTCTTACCCCTCCTCCTCCTCTTCTACTTGTCGTTGTTGTCGTTGCTCCTGTTGTTGTTGTTGTTGTTGTTTGTTGTTGTTATTGTTTGTTGTTGTTGTTGTTGTT
Organism: Stramonita haemastoma; assembly: GCA_030674155.1. Lineage (NCBI taxonomy): Eukaryota > Metazoa > Mollusca > Gastropoda > Neogastropoda > Muricidae > Stramonita > Stramonita haemastoma. The sequence goes on from CM060319.1 coordinate 69,254,561, forward strand.
TTCTTCTTCTTCTTCTTCTTCTTCTTCTTCTTCTTCTTCTTCTTCTTCTTCTCTTCTCTTCTCCTTCTTCTTCTCTTTTCATCAATTCTTCTCTTCTTCTTCCTTCTTCTTCTCTTTTCTTCTCTCTTCTTTTCCTCTTCTTCTCTCTTCTTCATTCTTCGCAATTCTCTTCCTTCCTCCTCTTCCTCCTCTATTCCTCCTCCTATTCCTTTCCTATTCCTTCCCTATCTCTTTTCTCCTTCTCCTCCATCTTCTTTCCCTATTCATTCCTATTCCTCCTATTCTTCCTCCTCTTCATTTCTCCCCTCCTCCTTGTATCTATTGTATTCCAATCATTCTTCTCTAATTTCCTCCATTCCCTTGCTCTTGTTATTGTTTATCTCAATTCGTTGAAATGAGCTATAGGTTGATTACTTTTGTTATCCCATTTAGCCAAATAGGTTGTTTTGTTTAAAGTCAGAATTTGATTTGGCGTGATTGGGTAATTCTTCCAAATTTAAAGATTTTGTTTTGACCGATTTTGAAGATTTTTGTTTTAATTTGAAGGTTTTGTTTTGTTTTGATATCCAAATGCGCTCCCTTGTCATATCATATTCCTGTCTGCCTGTGAATCGTGGACACTGACTGCTGATTTGAAGAGAAGAGTACATGGGTTAGAGATGAATGCTTCCGGAGACTTCTTGGCATCTTCTACAGAGACCACATAGGCAACGAAGAAGTGCATAACAGAATCCAGCAAACCATTGGTCCCTACGAAAAACTCTATTAATCGTAAAGAAGCGTAAACTTAAATGGTACAGGGCATGTTCCCAAGATAAAAATGGACTTGCTAAAAACAATACTGCAAGGCACTGTCGAAGAGGGAAGAAAAAGAGCAGACCAAGGAAGAGATGAGAAGACAAGCATCAGCGAATGGACAGGCCTAGAATCTCAACAAAACTTTGAGAAAGGCAGAACAGAGAGAGGAAAGGAGGAACTAGTTGTCAAGTTTTCAGGGGTGCCCCCACGTCGCCAGACAAGAATAGATAGATAGATAGATAGATAGATAGATAGATAGATAGATAGATAGATAGATAGATAGACAGATCAGACAGACAGATAGATAGACAGAATAGACAGATACAGACAGACAGACAGGAGATAGAAAGATAGATAGATAGATAGATAGAGGTAGAAATAGATAGCTTGTAGATAGATAGATAATAATATAATAATAGAAATGATAGATAGATAGTTTTGACCAGAAAAAGAATTTGAGCGGCTTGAGTCAGATGTCGGGTAAAATTGGAACACTTTCTTTATAACTTCTTCTTCTCTCTCTCTCCTCTCTCTCTCTCTCCTCTCTCTCTCTCTCTCTCTCTCTCTCTCTCTCTCTCTCTCCTCTCTCTCTCTCTCTCTCTCTCATACCACCACACTCTCTCACTCTAGACACACACAACAGCACACACACACACACACAAACACACACAACACACACACATACACACACACAACACACACACACACACACACACACACACACACACACACACACACACACACACACACACACACACACACACACACACACACACACACACACACACACACAATAAAGAAAGCGACAGAAAAGACAGACAGAGCCGACAGAACACACAGAGAGACATAGGGAAAAAGACAGACAAAAAACCCAACGAAACCATAGCAGACACAGCAGACAACATAAAGCCACATAAAGATCGCCGTTTAACCACTTAAGCGCTTTGTTATAAACCTGTTTCCAACAATGTATTTCCTTTCTCCATTGCGTCAATAGACTTTAAAAAATGTCAATCACGCTTTAAAATCTCTTCTGATAACACTTACTCCGCGTTTTTTCGGCGCGCGCGCGCGTGCGTGCGTGCGTGCGTGCGTGCGTGCGTGCGTGGTGGTGTGTGTGTGTGTGTGTGTGTGTGTGTGTCGTGCTCGGGTGTGTGTGTGTATGTGCTGATGCTGTGTATGTATGTGTGTTTGTGTGTATATATAATGTATAGTTTATTATATATATAATATA
>CM060319.1:69261592-69269092 GCA_030674155.1 Stramonita haemastoma
CTGTCTGTCTCTCTCTCTCTCTCTCTCTCTCTCTCTCTCTCTCTCTCTCTCTCTCTCTCTCTCTCTCTCTTCTCTCTCTCGGGACGGGATAGCCTAGTGGTCAGAACATTGCGCTCGCAATTTGACGACCCGAGTTCGATTCCGTTCGAGTAGCTCAAAAGAGTTAATGGGAATAAACTATTGTGAATTGTGAGGAGATTTTTCCCCTGGAGTTAAAATCAGTGCTGACTCCACTCTAACCAAAAGTCCGGATGAGATTATAAACCGAGGCCCCGTGTACGAACGCACGCAGAACATCTTGCGCACACGTTAAATCCTGTTCCGCTTTTCGTAAGAGTAGGCCATTGTGTGCTGGTGGGAACAGATGACAAGATTTACAAAACTGCATACACACGGGACTAGATGTAAAAAAAGCACATGAGTGCTTATTCCATTAGCCTCGATATAAAAAATCTCCTCTCTCTCTCTCTCTCTCTCTCTCTCTCTCTCTCTCTCTCTCTCTCTCTCTCTCTCTCTCTCTCTCTCTCTCTGTCAGTCTGTCTGTCTGTCTGTCTGCTTATCTGTTTTTCTCTGTTTCTGTCTGTTTCTGTCTCTATCTCTTTCTCTACCTGTCTGTCTCTCACTCTAGGAGGGGGGGGGGGGGATGTGTGTAATAGTAATGGGTCCGGTGGCCTTCTACAATAAAATTGTTCAATGTTTAGACCTCTGTGCTCGCGCACGCGTGCATGCGTGCGTGCGTGCGCGTGTGTTTGTGCGTAGGTGCGTGCATGCGTGTGTGTGTATGTGTGTGTATGTGTGTGTGTATGTGTGTGTGAGTGTGTGTGTGTGTGTGTGTGTGTGTGTGTGTGTGTGTGTGTGTGTGTGTGTGTGTGTGTGTGTGTGTGTGTGTGTGTGTGGTGCTTGGATCTCTCTCTCTGTCTGTTTCTCTCTCTCTGTCTGTGTTTCTGTCTGTGTTTCTGTCTGTCTGTCTCTGTCTGTCTCTGTCTCTGTCTGTCTGTCTGTCTGTCTGTCTGTCTGTCTGTCTGTCTGTCTGTCTGTCTCGTCCCTCTCCTCTCTCTCTCTCTCTCTCTCTCTCTCTTCTCTCTCTCTCTCTCTCTCTCTCTCCTCTCTCTCTGTCCTCTCTCCTCTCCTCCCTCCCCCTCCTCCCCCTCCCTCCCCCTCCTCTCTCTCCATCCCTCTGTCTCTCTCGGACACACAGGACAATTAATGTCGTACAGTGGGCGCGGTAGTGGTGGTTGCAGCAAGCAGCAAGCCGCAAGCAGCGGCTCTACAGCTGCCGCAGCACGTGTTTACAGCACAACACTGCACGCTGAATGCTGTGCTGAGTTCAAAGAGGTCAGGTAGCTTGATATTAACGTGAAGTACGTGTGTGTGTGTGTGTGGGGGGGATGGGGGGAGGTGGGGAGGTGTACGTCTGTGTGTGTGTGCGTGTGTGGGGAGGGTGTGTGTGTATGTGTGTATGTGAAGGGGGGGGGGGGGGGGGTGCGGCGCGGCGCGCGTGTGTGTGTGTATGTGTGTGTGTGTGTGTGTGTGTGTATGTGTATGTGTATGTGTGAAGGGGGGGTGCGTGTGTGTGTGTGCGTGTGTGTTTGTGTGTGCGTGTGTGTGTATGTGTGTGTGTTGTTGTTGTTGTTGTCTTCAATTTTACGTCTGTTCACTTTTAGTGATATTAGACGGGAAAAAAAAAAAAAAAAAAAAAAAAAAAAAAAAAAAAAAAAAAAAACCCACACACACACCTCATCCCCCACCCACCACACAAAGAAACTTGATAATGGAACAGGAATAATAAAAACATGAAAAAACAACAACTCACTAACATTAATGCAACTATAACAAATGTCCTAAGGGACTGTAACAGAGACCTTTCACAATTTCAAATGCCAATTTTAAATTATTGAAAATACTGGTAAGGGAGTTTTCAGAAAAATGGGGCATGAAAGACTTTACACTCTTGCAGTCAAACAGTATATGAGTATTAGTGATATTCTCACCACACAAACATTTACCATTTTTGCTGAATTTGGTTGTCAATGCATTTAGTTTCATTCTATAAAATAATGTATTAATTCTTCTTGACATGAAAACATTTACACAAGTCTTTGAATGGTTCACAACTGTTAAATTATCGGTATTGACCGCGGTCCTAGTTAACAATCTCCCATTTCGCTGATTTGTTTCAATGACCTTTCTCCATGATTTCTGTTCCAGTAAGCTGTACCCCTCTTGCAAGGATAAAGGCACATGCAATTCTATTGAATCCAATTCATGTTTTGCACCTCTCTTAGCAGCTCTATCTGCCCACTGATTTGGAAAGAATCCAGAGTGTGAAGGCACCCAACAAAAATTTACATTTATCCCCTTTAAGGTCAAGAGATGTATGACATGCTTAATCTCCAATATAATTTTTGAAGTTTTCTTGTAACATGGAGATTTTAAAGCATACAATACCGACTTAGAATCCACACAAAAAAGAATTTGAAATATACATAATGGCAAATCAAGAATATAAGTAAGACCCATTAATATTGCTACAAGTTCTGCTGTAAATATCGAGTGATGTTTACCAACATGATATGATTTTTCAATTTTTAAACGCTGGTATAACAAAAGCAGATCCCGTTTCTTGATTATCTAGACGTGATCCGTCTGTATAAATTTGTAAATGGTCAAAATATTTATGATGGATGTGGGATCGGACATCAGAAACCATTATGTTCAGATTGTCATTCTTTTTTTCATTAGACACCTCGATATCGAAGTGTGCTTTATTCATCTCCCAAGATGGGCAAGGTAATATTGCCTCTCTTGTGTCCATGCTGTGTTGATTGACTTCAGAGTTTTGAACAAGATCAGACACGTATGTACTTATAGGCATTAAAGAGGATATAGATTTTGCTCTTTTAGGAAAACTAAATTCTGATTTTACTTCTATTTCTTCTGAAATAAAGTTTTCAGTTGTTCTGTTTCTGAGCACATATTTAGCACATGCTAGTTGACGGTAATCATCTAAAGGTAATATGCCGACTTCGTTATACGTTCCCATGGCTGAGGCGTGATAAGGCACACCAAGAGCAAGCCTGTATGCTTTGCAGTCTATACTTTGTAACTTTTTAAGTAAATACCTAGGAGCACTGAAAAAGACCTCTTGGCCATACGATAATTTTGAACGAATAAGAGATGTAGCTAAACTTTTCAAATTTAATGTATCTTGGCCCCAGAACTGTTTGCTGACCATCTTCAGTAAGTTCAAACATTTTTTTGCTTTAGTTAAATTGTGTTCAATATGTGCATTCCAAGTTAGCTTAGAAGTAAGAAAAACACCTAAAACTTTATGGTATTTTTATACTCAATCATGTCGGCCCCAATTTTAAATGCTGGTAGCTCTTCTGGATTACTGCTATTGTTAAAAAGCACAGTGTAAGTTTTTTCTGTGGATAAAGTAAATCCATTTTCAAACATATACTTATCGACATTGTTTAGCTGGTTCTGATATACATTTTTAATGTAGTTTAATACTCTTTTTGGTGTGTTTCTTTTCATAGAAACATTCATCCACATACATATGTCATCTGCATATTGCACTATGACGACTTCGTTTGACAATGTCATAGGGAGATCATGCAGCAAAACATTAAACAGTAGAGGTGATATAACAGATCCTTGGGGTAGTCCCATATGAAGAGATCTAAAACCTGAATATGATTTTGCTACTCTAACTTGTATACTTCTATTAGTCAAAAAACTTTTAATATAATGATAGAAATGCCCAGAAAAACCTAGATTCTTTAGTTTACACAGCAACTTAGCATGCCAAACTTGATCATACGCCTTTTTTATATCAAAAAAAGTTGCAAGAACGTTCTTTCTTCTTGCAAACTGAATTTTTATATGCGTTGACAGTTTAACCAAGTTATCAATAGCAGACCTATCTTTTTGAAAACCCGTTTGATTGACCGGGATTATCTTATTTTTATCACAGAAATACATCAGCCTTTTCAGAATAATTCTCTCCATTAGCTTGCCAGTGTGTGAGGTCAACGCAATTGGTCTGTAGCTAGTTTTGTCTGTTTTGGGCTTTCCCTGTTTATGAATTGGAATGACAATTGACTGTTTCCAAATTACTGGCATAACACCTTCAACCCAACATTTATTGAACAGTTTATGAAGTAGAAAAATAAAGTTTACTGGTATATGTTTTAGCATGTCGTTAGAAACTGCATCTAATCCAACAGATGTTTTCTTAGTAGAAAGAGATGTTAAAGCATCTCTAACTTCTTCCACTGAAATTGCGGCATTAATATATGAACTGTTGTCAGGGACTGGGTCGGTATACTCTGTTTTATACTCCTCTTCTGTTCTATAATTCTTGCAATTAAGTGACAAGCCTTCAAGACGCATCGATTTTGAAAACATGTCTGCAAACGCTTCAGCTTTTTCTAAATTTGATGGAAATTCTTTGCTCTCTAGTCTCACTGGACAAGCTGGTAAACTAACACCTCTTTTCATTTCATGAAATTTTTCCCAAACCTTTTTAAGGTCTTTATGGTTTGAAATTTCGGTTGTACAAAAAGATGTCCAAAATTGTCTCTTAGCCTGAGCTACAACAAGGTTACAGTGATTTTTTGCTTGTTTCTGTTTTAAATTATTTTCTGATGTTTTATCTTTTAGATACATTTTATACATTAAGCGCTTATATTTAACTGCTTCCTCACAAGCTGGTGTCCACCAGATATTTCCCTGATGTTTATTTGTTTTTAGCATATTAATTTTAGGGATAGACAAAGTGGCAGCATGAAGAATGGTCTCAGTAAATTTGGAATAAAAGCGGTCAATATTGTCAGTGTCAAAGCTGTCAGTGTTGTAAACTGCGAGGATGTCTTCAAACTTCTTCCAGTCAGCTTTTTTGTAGTTAAATTTGGGAATTTTGTCTTCCTGAGTGTCACAGAAAGTTGTTGTTTTACCAAAAGTTGTGATAACAGGCAGGTGATCGCTGCCAAGTGTGTCTTTATACGTTGACCACTCACACTCTGGAGCTAATGCAGGAGACACAAACGACAAATCTAAGGCTGATGCTTTGTGACTGGCAATGTCTGGAATTCTTGTGACACTGCCATCATTTAGCAAGTATAGACAGGAATCAACGATATTTTCTATGAATCGATTATGGGATACTTTTTGACATTCTTTATCCCAGAAAGGAGCATGTGCATTAAAATCTCCTGCTATGAACCACTTTTCATTATCTTGAAGGTTGTGTATCCACTCAGTATTCAGATCATTTGGTCCCTTAGGCAGATACACAGACACAACATTTATTATTAGATTTTTTCCTAAACTTACTCGTGCTGCACATGAATGTATATCTAAGTTCTGGTTAGGCACTGGTGAAGGACATATGCAGTAATCCACCCCTTCTTGAATGTATATGGCTGCACTGACTTTAGTTACATCATCGACTTGCTGATGGACAGGTGGATAGTAATAGCCAGGCAGCTTGGGCAGTTTATTTCTATTTACTTTGAGTGATTGAAGCATCAAAACTTGATAACAATTTTCAGCAAGGTGCTGGATTAAATAGGACAGATTAGTGGAAATAGATCTAGCATTCCACTGCATGATGGAAAATGCGCTTTGTTTTTTGAAAGGCATAATAAAGTACAATGTTATTAACTAACTAATTAAAAACTAAACAAACCCAGCCCAGAAAAATATTTTACGGACAAAAAAAAAAAAAAAAAAAAAAAAATAATAATAATAATAAAAATTTAAAAAACAGACAAAAAAAACCCACCCCAATAACAACAAAACCCCAAAACAAAACAAAAACCAATTTTAACTGACTAAAGAATCGTTTACAGTTTAAGACAAACTACTCATTCAAAGAATGTTCACACTGGATTAAGTAAGACAGTTTCTATAGATGTGATCAAAACTGAATAATACTACAGTTAGTGCACCGCAAGTTAATGTACATGAATTACCAGTCCGTGTTCCTAAACACATTAAAATAATAGTCATGCTGTTTCTGCTGTCTCCACCATGGAAACTGGACATCGTGAAAACTGAGAGGCCACTGGTTAGATCTGTACCCTGGCTGCTGAAGGTAGTCTTCACAGGCAGATCTGTAGGTTGGTACCTGGCGTGAAGTGTCGTACAACCAGCGTCTGCGTTTCCTCTTCTGCTTTTCCCAGAACAAGGCATGCACGTGTCGGCCGATGTTTCTGGCGAGGACACGTGATCCCTGGGTGTTGGGGTGGAGTGGGTCTCTGAAATAACTTTTATGAGTATTCAGGTTTTCATGGGAGATGAAGGAAACATTTTTCTCACCAAACAATTCAGAACATGTTATGGCATTGAAAACGTCTCTTTTCCTCTGCAGATCTGCATTCTTGGTAGGAGCAATTTTGCTAATTACAACGTTGGTGTCTGGGAAAGAGGCTGTAACATTTTTGACATTCCTAACCATGTTTTTACTGGCTTCTTGTGGGTCTGTGTCTTTCAGATCATTAACACCACAATGGATTATGACACACTGTGGTTTCTTCATATCAGACTTTGCTTTGACAGACTGGTGAATCTCCCCAATTTTTGGTGTATGCACTTTTACTGCATCAAAGCCATAGGAGTGACCTAGTCGCTTGCTGTTAATTCCATGCAGAACGGAATCGTGAACTAGGACAACCTTAGGGAGACTAGAATTATTCTCTTCCTTGAAAGTAGAATTCGATTTAACGTCATCCTTCCTTTTCGTCATTACTGTTTTTTGACGTAAATCTAGGTCGGTGTTGGGCTTTTTTGCTTTCTTCTCCAATTTAGGCCTAGGTCTATCAGGCTTCACTGACCTTTTTGGGTGGTGTGGCAGTGCTGGGAGAAGACAGCGGCTGTTTCACGGCTTCTGCATAGGTGGTGGCTGGCAGGGAGGATCGTGGAGCCGAAGAGTCGGTCTGGGTTCCTCTGGTCACCTGCTTCTTGGATGTGAAAGCATCCAAACGAAATGCTGACCCAGACAAGAAAGGAGACGCTGTGATCCAAACAACCAGCGGAAAATCAAACGTTCTGACGCCTAACAAAATCAATGGCAACACCGTCAACGATCCTGATCTCTCCTCTCCAAATTCGATCATCACTGAACTGAAACAGATGATCATGTCTCTCAGCGAGAAGATCACTGCTCTGCAGAGGACCGTGGCTGACCAGGGACGCCTTCTGGCCACCAGCAGCAGCGCTGTCAACACCCAAAGCCAGCCCAAACGAACCTCCAGCATGTGTGTGTGTGTGTGTGTGTGTGTGTGTGTGTGTGCCTTTATGGGTGGGTGATAGTGGGGAATGGGTGCGGTGGAGGCGCAATAAGTTATTGGTAGTAGAAAGTGTTCGTGAAGGTCATATATATATATATATATATATATATATATATATATATATATATATATATATATATATATATATATATATATATATACCTGTTTCTTGTGTGTGTGTGTGTGTGTGTGTGCGCGTGCG
>CM060319.1:69279092-69289092 GCA_030674155.1 Stramonita haemastoma
GCACGCACGATGTACACATGCACGGACACACAGACACAGACAGAAAGACAGACAGACAGGCAGACAAACACGCGCCGCCTACACACACAAACACACACACACACACACACAACACACACATAACACACAGAGGCAAGCAGACACGCACACGTACGTCACCCCCCCCCCCCCTCCATCACACACACAACAAACACACCCCGCACACACACACAGACCCTGCGCGCACACGCGCGCACACGCACATCACACGTACACACAAACACAACACACACACATACAAACACAAACAACAACACACACACACAAACACCCCCCCCATCCCACACTCCCCCCCCACACCACACACCACACACACACATTCCACGAAAATCAATGGGAAAAATAACTGGATAGAAACACAGAGAAAATCCCCTCAGGACAAGTCCTTCACCTCCCAAAGTGTTTCAGCAAACACACTCTTGTTCCCATCTTCATCTTTCACCCAAGCTGCAACAGTTGCAGCTGTGTGTGCGAAGCAACAGCTAGTTGCAAACATATATGACCCTCCACCGCAAAATGAATTGTAACGGTGTCTCACTTTTTTTTTTAATTGTTAGCATGTTATTGATAATCAATCAAAAAAACTTGTTCGATGAAAGAAGCAAACAGATTGAAAATCGACTTGTTCAAAGAAGAAATTGTTAACTGAAATGCTACATATCAGGAAGTGACAAAATATGACTCTCTAATACAAAATGAGTCACATTGCATTGGAATTTAATTTTCTAAAATGTTAGGATGTTTCTTGATGAGCAATTTAAAAGAAAAACTATTCAAAGAAAGAACAACAGATCAAAAACCGGATAGTTCTAACATAACAAACATTATTGCAAATTAAATACTACATACCAGGAAGTGACAAAATGTGACACTCCACCACAAAATAAGTCATGTTGCAATAGAGGTTAATGTTTAATTTTTAGCATGTTATTGATATGCAAATACCCCCCCCCCCCAACTATTCAATGAAAAAGAAACAGATTGAAAATCGGATATTTCTATAAAAAAGTTCTTGCAAAAATTGAAATGCTAGACACCAAAAAGTGAGAACTGGTGACACTCCACTACAAAATGATTCACGCTGCACCAGAAGTGAGTTTTCAAGTGTTAGAATGTTACGGATATGCAATTAAAAAAACGGTCATCAATGTTGAATAAATCACATAGAAAATCGGAGATTTCTATGAAAAGTTAACTACAAATTGAAATGCTAGACACCAGGAAGTGACAAGACATAAACCCTTCATCACAATATGAGTTATCTTGCACCGAGGTTTAATTTTTGAGTGTTACCATGTTATCGATATGCAAAGAAAATAACAATTAAATGAAAAAAAGGATTAAAAATCGGATAGCTATATGAAAAGTTATTACAAATTGAAATGCTAGACTGCAAGATGTGACAAAATGATAAATGAACGAAATTTACGACGCAATAAGATGATCAGAACGTGGGGTTGGATGATTTTAAAAGCGTTTTTTTTTAAGCAACAAGGAAACAAAATTATACCTTGATACTTCAATGCAAGGTAGAAGAAAGCTTATAGCTGTATAATCAATCGAAATATCAAAATGGATAACTTGAGCCCCACCTGCTAAAAAATGGCCCCTAGCGGAAAAAGTCACGGACACATGCATTCATACATTTGTGCACCCAGCATCAACAAAAATGCTATTATTGTTTATATGGAGTAATAAAAAAGGGTGTTCCTTTTAGTTTAAATTGACAAGGTGCAGAAGTAAACATACTTGAAAGTAATCACTTTAAAAAAAAAAAACGAAGCACAAGAATTTGCTTATGTGCAGGCGAAAGTACATACTTTGAAAGTAATCACTTTAAAAACAAAAACGAAGCACAAGAATTGCTTATTGCAGCAAAGTACATCGTACGCGCGCGCGCACACACACACCACACCACACACACTGCACACACATGCGCGCGCGCGCCGCGCCTGCACATCACACATCACACACACATTCACACCACATCACATACACTTACTCACTTCTCTCTCTCTCTCTCTCTCTCTCTCTCTCCTCTCCCTTTTCTCTCTCTCTCTCTCCTCTCTCTCTCTCTCTCTCTCTCCTCTCTCTCTCTTCTCTCCTCTCCCACACACACACACACACACACCCACAAACACACACACACGCACGTCCAATATCACCTATAGTAAACATACTTTAAATAAAAGAACACACACACGCACGCACGCACACACGCACACACACACCACGCACGCACGCACACACGCACGCACGCACCACACACACACACACACACACACACACACACACACTGTTTTGATCTCTCGTAAAGCCAAGAATAAGACGCAGACGACCACTTTTCCCATACCTTTTTAAAGAAACTAATCAGGTATGAAAACCCATTTTTGAACTCGAAGAAGCAAAAGTAAAAGGACAGACATGTACATAAAAAAACAACAGAATTTCATATATCTTTTTAAATTAAACTTATGAAGTAAGAAGTTACGAAGCACACCATAAGTTACAAGCTTCTTGTTGCTGAGTCCAGAATGCTGTTGTTATCAATGTTTATTCTTAACTCTGAATAAAATCTATTTAAACCAACTTACGAAGTGAATGGAGTTATAAAAACAACAACAACAACAATAAAAAATCAAAACAAACAAAAAAACAAAAAGGAAACCCAACAGAAAACCTAATGTATTTGCTACTCTAGAAAGTCTAAGACATTGAATTTTCTAAAAAGCTTTGCTGTTCATCAATGGTGAGATTTCTGCGTATGCATCCATTTTTTGACACACCACTTAGGTAGCCACATTCCCGCTTCGGGATGATGTCTAAACAGGATCTAGGATACCAGTGTGCGTGCATGTATCTTCCTTCTTCAAAGTTTTGTTGTTGTTGTTCCTCGGCTTGATCTTCGAGGTTCACCAATGGTGAAATTTTGCTCATGCGACTGTTTTTATACCCACCATTAAGGTAGCCGCATTCCGACATCTGGAATGGTCTCTAGGCACGACACCAGTGTGCATGTGTTTTTTTAAAACTGTCATTCTTTCTTGGCCGGCACGATCATGACCTACCCTCCAAAAGGCGGAACAGGTGTTTAACCTGTGAGCAATATATTCTGCATGCGTTCGCACACGGGCATCGCTTTATAGTCTCATCTAACGAAACCTTTTGGTTGGGAGTGGAATCAGGGCTGATGTTAACTCCAGGGGAAAATCTCCCTAAAAAAACGGTCGCCTCTTGGGTGACTCAATCCCGTGCCGTCAGATTTAACCACTAGGCTATCCTATCCCCCCTCCCGTCTTCAACTCATTTGAACATAACCCTTGATGCTTTTCTTGCATCGCCTTTCACCCTTTCACCTATCCCTTAATCTCGTAGACCGTTGGTGGCACCACTGAAGATTTTGAAACCAGATTCCTCGTTGGTAACATCAGTAACTGAACAAAGCTTCTAGTCTAAGCTATGGACATGGCAGTCAGTTAATTCAGTGCACTGGCAGGCAGCTTGGAGGATTGTAACTATGTAGTCAGTGAAATCGGAGCTCCGTCAGAAACCTACGTTAATGATCAGATTTTCCCGGACTCTCTCTAACCTGACTCCAGTCCTGAGGTGAATGTACTGTTGTTGTCTTTGGTGGGTATCTACATTGCGCACAAGCATTCCATTCAGACAGTCCGGGAAAGTCTGATAACCGTATGCTGTCTCAGACGAAGCTCCGATGTCACTGCATATATACAATCTTCCACCTGCCACTTCCCTACACTTACGGTGTCATGGATGTAGGGGGTCGGGGGGGGGGGTATCTAAAATAAACTGTTTTAGAAAAAAAAAAGTTGACCAAATTCTAGCTAGCACTGTTGGTAGGTAGGTGTCTGTTTTTCGCGGTTTGACTAATCTTAGTGAGATTAGGTGAACGGAATTGAGAATACAGGTTTTTTTTTTTAGTGTGACATCAAGCTGGATATATGAGACATCATCTTTAAAAATGTCTTCACTGTCGAGCGTTATGCATTCCAGGGAGATCTGATTCGGTTTCTTCCATTCTCCTCGGGGAGAGTAGCTTGAATTTCAAGCAGAGAAATCTGCTGTGATTTAAAGGGTATACAAATACAAATACAGACACAAATCTGTAGCTATCGCATCCCCACTCAGTATTACGTGCTTCAGAACGATGGGATTCAGTTCCTCCAATACCAGGGCCTATTCACTCCTGCTGTCTTTTCCACTTTCCTTTTTTTCACGTTAATTTCTTTAGTCTTTCATTTTGAGGATGATGGAATAAGCACTTTTATACTTTTCAACATGTTGCCTAGTCCCCCGTGTGTACGCAGTCTATGTAAATTTTGTCACCCTTTCCCAACCGGCACACAATGGCCTACTCTTTTTCAAAAGCAGAACGGGTTTTAACGAGCGCGCGAGATGTTCTGCGTGCACTCACACACGGAACCTCGGTTTACAGTATCACTCCGAAAGACTTCTGGGGGAAGTGAAGTCTGAAATGATGTTAACTCCACAGGAAAAAATTCTTTGAGAATGCGCCCCGGTGGTGACTCGAACTGGAAGGAGCGAGGCATCAGAGACCTCAGCTTCTCTAGGGCCAGCATGTTGAGGGCGGCGCCCGTCTCCTCTCCCTTGCTACTTTACCTTCCCTGACCCTAAACAGGGCAGGTAACCATTTATTTACGGCTGGATGAACTGGTGGTGGTGGTGGGGGGGAGCTCTATACTGTAGCCAAGGCGCACGAACGGTCGGTCACCCATCCAAGAGGTAACCACGCTCAACCCTGCTTAATCTTAGCTTTAGGAAATAGCGAGATACTATGACCATTGAACTATCCACTAAGCTGGTGTATGTTGCATTAAAATGTAATTTTTCCCAGCCTATGAACCCTGAGTCACTCATCACACTTGAAAATTATTCAGAAATACCAAGTTACCCAGCATGCACTCTAAAAGATGGGCTCCGCCAAGTTTCAGCCGACCTCAAGAATCACTGCCTGGAAAGAAAACATCAATGCAGTGCCACCTACCTCTACCCTCACCCCCAGAAACGACTCCTTAAGAAGTTAAGATGAGAAGTCAAACGTCTGGAATTTCCATTTTGGATTTGAAAGCATTGTGGGCAACAAAACACACGGACATTTAAGAAATAGCCTCTGGCAATGTTTGAACAGGCTTTTTTAGTTATTATTATGAGGTTACACATCAAATCATATTCGTGTGTCAAATGTAATGTGAAATTGGGTGACTGTTGTTGTTTTTTTGGGTGGATGGGGGGCGGTGGGGGTGAGGGGTGGGTGGGAGGACATTTTGGGATATTGTGTTAGATGGAGAAAGAGAGATAGACAGAAGGAGAGAGAGACAGAGAGAGAGACAGAGAGAGAGAGGGGGGGAGAGAGACAGAGACAGAGAGACAGAGAGATGGCAGACAGAGACAGAAAGGCAGACACAACACAGACACACAGACACACAACACACACACACACACACACACACACACACACACACACACACACACACACACACACACACACACACACACACACACACACACAACAAAGTAACATACAGATACACACACACAAAGCAAACAGACACACAGACATATAGACACATAGACGCACACATACACACAGAGACACAGACATCGTGTCCCGGTGGGAACAGATGACATTTACAAAACTGGATACACACAGGGACTGGATGTAAAAAAGCACAAGAGTGTTTATTCCATTATCCTCGATATAAAAGAATAGAGCAAATCAAATCAAATCAAATAAAAGACAAACAGACAGAGACAGACAGACAGACAGACAGACAGACAGACGACAGACAGACAGACAGACAGACAGACACACACACACACACACACACACACACACACACACACACACACACACACACACACACACACACACACACACACACACACACACACTTACTCACAGATCGAGATATCTCAAACCTAAAAAAAACACCCCCCAAAACACACACTCAGGCTCAGAATAAACAAACGAAAGGTAAGAAACGAGGATGCCACGTACCCTTTTATCTTAATGAGATAAATGAGTTGGTCTAAAAACAACAACAACAACAACAACAACAACAACAACACCCACCACCACCCCCCACACCTACCAAACAAGTAATTCCACAAACACATACAACATCTCACATCTCATCATCAATCACATCCTCCTCGTCACTGTCAAGAATTCCATTTCCATCGCTGTCATCATCATCGCCACCACCATCAACACCCCCACCATCAGGAAATTATGATAACACATCGTATCGTAATGCACTGTATAAGGAAGAGGGTGCCAGAATGGTTAAGACATTCGCCTATCAACAAGTAAACTGCAAGAGGTTCTGAGTTCGATTCCCAGCCTCGCTCTTCTAATTTTGACCAAAAAAAACCCAATCAAACTGGATGTCCAAAGTCCTTTGGTTGAGACATTAAACTGCAGCCCAGCGCATTTAGAACATCTTGCACACACGTTAAAACCCTATCGCGCTGCGCCTTTGGGAAGAGTAGGCCATTGTGCCATTGCCAGTGTGCCATTGTGTGCCGGTAAGGATGGATGACAGAAAAAAAAACCCAGCATGCACACAGGCGTCGTGTTTAGAAACTATCCCCGAAGTCGGAATATGTCTGCCTAAATGGCTGCTGATATGTCAGTACCAGCAAGATGTGGACTGAGACGAAGAAGAATGCGAAGGAAAATACGAAAGAAAAAGAATTGCGAAGAAGAAGAACTGCAAAGAAGAAGAATTGCAAAGAAAAAGAATTGCGAAGAAGAAAAATTGCGAAGAAGAATCCTGAAGAAGAATTGCAAAAAAGAAACGAAGAATTGCGAAGAAGAAGAACTGCAAAGAAGAAACGAACAAGAATTGCTAAGAAGAATTGCGAAGAAGAATAGCGAAGAAGAAATTGCGAAAAGAAGAAGAATTGCATAGAATTGCGAGAAGAAGAAGAATTGCGAAGAAGAAGAATTGCGAAGAAGAAAAATTGCGAAGATAAAGAATTGAAAAGAAGAATTGCAAAGAAGAAACGAAGAAGAATCGCGAAGAAAAAGAAATGCAAAGAAGAAGAATTGCAAACAAGAAACGAAGAAAAATTGCGAAGAAGAAGATTGGTACAAAGCAATTAAAGGGTAAATAGAGAAGAGAAAATAAACTGGAGAGAAATCAGGAAGTCTGGAGACACAACCAAAAAAAGACAGAATTGATTTGACGTTGCATGTCACTGTTAATTGGGCACGTAGGTTTTTCCTCCAAGTTTATATCTGTTCCAGATTTTTCTCACCTTTTAAAACTCTTTCTAATTCTCTCTATCTCTCTCCTGTCTCTCTCTCTCTTTTCTCTCTGTCTCTCTCTCTCTTTCTCTCTCTGCCCTCTTCTCTCTCTGTCTCTCTCTCTCTCTGTCTCTAGTGTTCCCATTCAAGTGTTGCTGCAAAGGTCAGGTACTCACCAGTAGCACAGTGTTTCCCGATATGTCTTCCACTCAGTTAGCAGAAGAAAGATATATATTGTCTGAATTTGATATATGTTTTTGAGGTAATGAGAGTTAGCTTGGCGGGATTGATTGCTTTTTTTTTTCTTTTGATAGTGCACTTGAGATGTCTTGGGATTTCAGCCAGGGTCAAGCACATGTTCATATTGCGCAACGCAAGTTTCTTTTCAATCTGTCTTGATTTTTAAGAGATTTTGGTTTCAATTTTCCATGTCATTCTTTCAATCCCTGAGTTTTGACTTTTGTATGTTTTCATCAACATGTTCTTGCATTACCACACCCATCTCCCAACTGGTTGTATTGTGGCTTAAGCCGAAGTACCATTAAACCATTTCAGTGTTCAGTGTTCAATGTTCTCTCTCTCTCTGTCTCTCTCTGTCTGTCTGTCTGCCTATAGCCAAAACAGATTAAGCATTTGAATCTCTCTCTCTCTCTCTCTCTCTCTCTCTCTCTCTCTCTCTCTCTCTCTCTCTTCTCTCTCTCTCTCTCTCTCTCTCTCTCTCTCTCTCTCTCTCTCTCTCTCACTCACCCCCCCTCTCTCTCTCTCCTGCCCCCTCCGCCCCATTTCTCTCTCCTTCCCCCTCCCCTATCTCTGTTTCCCATTCCCACCCTATTAGATATCTCCCTCTCTTCTATCAGTCCTCCCTTCACTCCTTTAATCTGAAGAAAGCACCGTCATCACATCTGCTCCAGCCTTTCTGTTTTCCTTTTCTGTTTCTTCTGTCCTCGTCTGTTTGTTTGTCAATGAACCAAGAGAAGGGAAAACAACGACAGCAAAATCTATCAACGCCTCCGCTAAAATGTTTAAAAAGAAAATAAAAACAACACGACTAAAACATAGAACAGAATAGAAAAAAAAGAAGACTTAAACTAAACTGAAATCAAAATATAGGACGGGAAGAAAAGTACACAGCATGTGCACATGGGTATGTGTTCTGTTCTCTGTCTGAGTGTCTGTCCGTTTGTCTGTCTATCTGTCTGTCTTTGTCTCTCTATCTCTGTTTGTCTGTCTCCCTCTGTCTGTCTCTCTGTATGCTTTTGTCTTTTCTCTCTCTCTCTCTCTCTCTCTCTCTCTCTCTCTCTCTCTCTCTCTCTCTCTCTCTCCTGTCAAGTCAAGTCAAGTCAAGTCAAAATTTTATTTCCAGTGGTACACTTGAGTAGCAATAAATGTGCTTTTTTTCATCTGTGAGGGAATGAGTGAATTTGAGAGAGAGGAGTGTGTGTGTGTGTGTGTGTGTGCATGTGCGTGTGTGTACGTGTCATAAGTGTGGTGTGTGTGTGTGTGTGTGTGGTGCGCGTGACAGAGAGACATAGACACAGAAACACAGACAGACAGAGAGACAGACAGACAGACAGACAGGCAGGCAGGCAGGCAGACAGACAGACAGAGACGAACAGGTGAGGATGCTGTTTCGGTACCCAAATATCCCAAATGCTATTGGAATTCGGCCCTTAAATTTCAGGATTTTCCTCCTCATGTTTGCTGCTCGGTGGCTGGGGAAGGGATGGTGATGGTGGTGGTAGCGGTGATGGTGGTTGTGCTGGTGGTAATGGTGATGGTATTGGCAGTGGTGATGGTAGTAGTCAGTATTTGGTGGTGATGGTAGTGATGGCGGTCTAAATGTAGTGTGAGTATACGTTCTTTCATTCAACGTCTTTTCACTATAAGTGATATTAGACAAACAAACAAAAAAATTAAATTGCGAAGACAAAGAACTACGCAGAAGAATCCAGAAAGAGACAAGAAGGACATTTGTAAAGAACAGCGAAGAAAATTAAGTGTGAAAAAGACTTGTGAAGTATTGCGAAAGCTTTCCGAAAAGACTGGCAAAGATTTGCAAAAAATTACTGAGAAAAAGAACTACAAAGAAGACGAAGAACTGCGAAGGATTGCAAAGACGAATTGAAAAAAATACATTGCAAAATTGTGTAAGGAAGAGGGAGAAATGCTCAGAAGAAAAACTGAGGAAGAGTTGTGAAAAATGCAAAAAATGTGAAGAATACGAAGAAGAAGAAGAATTGCGAAGAATACGAAGAAGAAGAAGAAGAGAGAAGAAGAAGAAGAAGAAGAAGAAGAAGAAGAAGAAGAGAAGAAGAAGAAGAAGAAGAAGAAGAAGAAGAAGAAGAAGACCTCTTTTCTATTATTTTTTCTTTTGTTATTTTTGTTTTAAAAATATTCTTCAATTTAGATTCTAATTCCTTTTTCTCTCTTATTATTTTCCGTCTGATCTTTTTAACTTTCTATCCATTTATCAATAAAAATAATGCTTATATTTTTTTGTGTGAAACCGATGTTTTATATAAGAAACTTGTTTTCTTTTTGTTCGAGTTTGCTCAGTGCTTGTTTGTTGTTTAATTTTTGTTTCCTATTTTCTCCTATCGCATTCTCGGTGATTTTTATTTGCACTTTTGCTTAGTTTACTTTATTTTTTATTCTTTGATTGTTTCC
>CM060319.1:69301592-69306592 GCA_030674155.1 Stramonita haemastoma
GGTTACCTTACTGGGTGGGGTGTGTAGAGCCTGGCGCTCTTTCATGGTTGTGACATTTGCAGGAGGTCTGTCCGCTGGCCTCAGCCAACACAGTCATGTCCATTCCACAGCAGCCGTTTCAATGCACACAAGCTGCATGCTTGATGTGTTAGTGTTTCTGCAACCCACCAAACACTGAAATGACTACAGGATCTTTAACGAGCAATATTCGATCTTCTGCATGTGTATACATACGAAAGTAATAAATGCATTGGCGAGTGTGTACTTCACTTTGAAATAGGGGGTTCGTAAAATTCCCCATCCCTAAATCACCAGACGCTGCCGCCGAGATGCGAACCCACACTTCAAGGACCCGCAGGAGTGAGGTAAAACGGCCTAAACCACTCGGCTACAGCGTCCATCAAACTAGTGTTTGGTTATCATACCGTATTCGTCCAGAAAGACTGTTTCTCGTGACAGGAGAATAAGCCACGGATTCAGAACAGTAAAATCTCCCCTGAGGGGATGCTGGGGGGCTGTCAGTATCAACAGCATTCCCACAATTTCTGGGAATTCTGTGCTAGGACTGCCCTCTTTTCTATCCCTCTCTTTGTTTCTTCTCTTTCTTCTCATCATCTCCTTCTGGTCTATTTTCTGCCATCTTGCTCCATCCTCTGCCTTTTCTCCACAGTGACACTTTAAAGATAACACTTCTCTCCCACGCCGAAGTAGGATGTTCTGAACTTAATTTGTCAGGCGATTAACGGCAGTGCAACACATTTTTGCTCATATGACAGGCAATGATAGTTCCTATCCTAGCATTTGACGAAAAAGAAACAAAAGGTAACGGTAGAGGTTAGGGTTCGTTGGGGGAGCGAGATATCAAAGACCTTAGCTTCTCTAGGGGCCAGCATATTGAGGGCGGCGTTCATCTCCTCTCCCTCGCTGCTTTACCTTCCCTGACCCGAAAGAGAGCAGGTACCCACTCACAGCTGGATGGACTGGGGGACTGCACTGTAGCCGAGGCGCACAAACGGTAACTCATCCACTTTGGCAACCACACTCAATACTGCTTTAATCTTAGCGTAGGGGAAAGCGAGTGTTTTTACTACTGAGCTACCCTGTCCCCAAAAGAAGACAAAAAGAAGAAATGAAAGAGTTTGAATAGGTCAGTAACAAACAAACAAGAAACACAAGAAGAAACAGCTAGAATAATAAACAAGAACACCAACAACAACATAAATAAGAAGAACAATAACAAAAGCAAGAACAGCACCAAACACACAAAAAGCAGAGGGTGGGGGGAGAGGACAGTAAAGGGAGGGTGGGTGTGATATGTCTATATATATATCTATCTTACCTGATGCTCCTTTTATATACATGTCTGTGCAGCTGTTACAAAGTGCCATATTGATTCTGCCAAGAAATCGGTCGACACTAACCTACCTATAGATGATCGTAAAATATCGTGTGTGTGGGGGGTGGGTGGGGGGGTGGGGGGCTTGTGCGTGTGTGCGTGCGTACGTGTTTCGACACTAACGTACCTATAGATAATCGTAAATAATATCTTGCGTGTGTGTGTGTGTGTGTGTGTGTGTGTTGTGTGTGTGTGTGTGTGTGTGTGTGTGTGTGTGTGTGTGTGTGTGTGTGTGTGTGTGTGTGTGTGGTGTGTGTAGTGTAGTGTAGTGTAGTGTAGTGTAGTGTTTGTGTTTGTGTTTGTGTGCATGTGTGTGTATGCGCACACAGAGTAACACCATTTTCACTGTTGAAGCTGATAAAACAAAATCTTTACAACGTTCTTCCCCCTCTGTGAAAATTTATCAGATTTTTTACGGTATTTCCCACAAGTTAGTATCATCTTTCACGACTAGATAAATACATGTTTTCCTCCAAAATAATTACTCATGTCGTAGTTTGAAAAACTAAATTTTCTTAATGTTAAAATGTTTGTTTCATATGTTTTGTATGTTTGCTTAGTATTCAGTATTATTGTTCTTCTATAACTGAACAGAATTCTATGCAGTACAGTTCATGTTGCCACTGATAACACATCTGTAGTAAATTGATGTCAGGATTTTTCTCCTGTTGAATTTCTGTGTAATCCTCCATGTCCCGAAAGGGATGAAGGGAATTAAATGTTAAATCGTACGAGAGCGTGGAAGAGCTTATGCTTGAGAGGAGAGAAGAGAGAAGAGAGAGAGAGAGAGAGAGAGAGAGAGAGAGAGGAGAGAGAGAGAGAGAGAGAGAGAGAGAGAGAGAGAGAGAGAGAGAGAGAGAGAGAGAGAGAGAGAGAGAAGAGAGAGAAAGACAGACAGACAGACAGACAGACAGAACAAGAAGACACACAGACAGACAGACAGACGCAGAAAGACAGACAGAGACAGAGAACAGACAGAGAGACAGAGACAGCCAGACAGAGAGAGACAGAGACACGCGCGCGCGCGCGCGCTTGTTTGTGTGTGTGTCTGTGTGTGTGTGTGTGTGTGTGTGTGTGTGTGTGTGTGTGTGTGTGTGTGTGTGTGTGTGTGTGTGTGAGTGTGTAGTTTGTAGTGTGTGTATGCGTGTGTGTTTCTCTTTCTCTGTCTCAAGAAGAACAAGAACAAGAACAAGAAGAACAAGAAGTACAAAAACAACAAGAAGAAAAAAGAACAAGAAGAAAAAAGAACAAGAACAAGAAGACGAGCAAGAAAACAAGAACAAGATTGTAGTAAGTGGAGTGCCATTCATTCATTCATTCATTCATTCATTCATTCGTTCGTTCATTCATTCATTCATTCATCCATGATCCCTGCTGACTCCTAAGATATATCCTCAAATTTTCCATCAACCACTTGACGTAACTAATAGGTTACCTATTTCCTGAAGTGAAGAAGACACCAATGAAGAGACAGATGGAACAGACAGAGAGAAAATAGCTCTGCAGAGGTGGGTGGGTGAAGTGACTCCAAGACACCAGGTGTAGGACCATTCTAGTACCCTCAAATTTCATTGAACCTTTTGGCGGGCAGACGACAGGTGCTCATTAGTGCAATACCTGTCTGCACTTTGTGGGTGGAATCAGAAAAAGACTTAATTGTCAGCATTTTATTTGCTTAGCTATAGAGCTCTAAGGTTTACCAATGGTGAGAGTTTTGCGTATGTGACCGTTTATATGCGTCATTCTTTGAGGAAGCACGCATTCTGACAGTTTTGTTTTTATATCTTAGCTGAAAAGGGGGGGAGTTAAAAGGAAAAAGAAAGAAGAAGAATGAGAGAAAGAGAAACAGACATACAGACAGACCAACAAACAGGCATCCAGACAGACAGACACAGATAGACAGACACAGACAGACAGACACAGATAGACAGACACAGACAAACAGACAGAAAGGTACATAGACAGTGAGATACAGAGACCGAGAAAGGGAGGCAGATATGAAACAAACAGGCAGGTAGACAGACAGACAGACAGACAGACAGACAGAGAGACAGACAGAGAGAGAGAGAGAGAGAGAGAGAGAGAGAGAGAGAAGAGAGAGAGAGAGAGAGAGAGAGAGAGAGAGAGAGAGAGAGAGAGAGAGAGAGAGAGAAGCAAACATGATACAGACAGACAGAAACACAAACATGCAGAAAGGGAAGCTGGCAGGAGATAGACATGCAGGCACACAGACAGACAGACAGACAGGCAGACAAACAAATAGAAAGAGAGACAGGCAGACAGACAATCAGGCAGGGTGGAGTGTGGGCAGTGTGCGGTGTACAGACAAAGTGTGAGAGGGCAATTAGCAGTGACTGGTCCACTGGCCGCTGAACTGACCTCCATCCTCACTACTGCTTTGGCCACACTCCACCTTCAAGTTTTGGCCACTTTTCCTTCTGTTTTCCTATAATGATTGCTCTTGCATTCATACCACATGTTGCTAGGGTTATCCACAGAAAGTAAAGTAAAACACCAAACACTTGGTGTGTGAAAAAAAATTCCTCTGATTCAAAACGTGTGAATTGTTGGCATAAATTTGGTAAGTTTGATTTTTTTTAAATATCTTTTTTTTTATTTTTAGGAAATACTCTACCACCCTCAGTTCTTTCTCGCCTGCTAGCTTCCTAACCGCAATATTAATGCATGCGCCGGGTCAACACTGTAAGAACACAAGCAATCCTCATTCTGATGATCATTTCCATTTTTTGGTGATAATCAGGTATTGCTCTATATCCTCAATCTCTACCCCTCCCCCCCCCCCCCTTAAAAACAAACAAGTACACAAGTTCCTTTTTGTTCATGCTGCAAAAAATAACTATAAAAATCAGCAGGAATATTTTGGACAGGCACTTTATAGAAAGATTCTACATGACCCAGAAACTACAGGTGGAGTGTAGCCTGTATATAGGCCACCCTGCCTGTTGTGCTTACCTCCCTTTTACTCTTTTTTCGTCTGCCATTGTTTTTCTCCCCTATTTTTTCCGTTCCTTCCCTCCCTCCCACATTTTTGGCTTTCTTCTCCCTAACAACTATGGATCAATGCCCTTAAAGACAGGAGAAGCGCGTGAGTTGGTGATAGAGTTCCAATTAGGTCTGTCACGTTTTCTTTTGTTTTTTTAAAAGGTGGTGGTAGAGGGGGGGGGGGGGGGGGCGTAGGGAAAGGGTGGTGGTGGTTGTGGTGGTGGAGGTCGGGTATTATTTTTTAAGAAGAGATGGAGTTGTTTTTCTTTTTTTTCCCAAAAAAAGCAATAGTTGCTGTTAGCTAAAATAGTTTATTTCTGAACAACTTCCACCCCCCAAAAACTACTAAGTTACTGTTTGACTTAAGAGCTTGAATGGGAAAATATAGTACCCGTCTATGTCATTCATGCAATTGGTGTAAATGTCTGGATAGTAAAATGTTCTACTGTCTTTGTCATTCATGCAATTGGTATAAAGTCCTGAATGGGAAAATGTATTATTTATGTCAGTCACACAATTACTGTTAATGCGTGAATGGCAATATATAGTTTCGTCTATGTTAATCATGTAACTGATGTAAATGTCTGGGTAGGAAAATAAA
>CM060319.1:69309092-69316592 GCA_030674155.1 Stramonita haemastoma
CCCCGCCCGTATGCAGTGAATGGTGTGATGTAACACTGACACGCCCTTCCCTGTCAGCTAATGCACTGCCTTGGGGGGACAGGATAGTCTAATGGTCAGAACATTGCGCTCGCAATGCTCGCCCCAGTTCGACTCCCGTTCGAGGGGATTTTTCTCCTGGAGTTAACATCAGTGCTGACTCCACTCTTCCCAAAAGTCTTTCGGATGAGACTGTAAACCGAGGCCCCGTGTGCGAACACACGCGGAACATCTTGCGCACACGTTAAATCCTGTTCCGCTTTTCGTAAGAGTAGGCCATTGTGTGTCGGAGGGAACAGATGACAAGATTTACAAAACTGCATACACACGGGGACTGGTTGTAAAATATTACAAAACTGCAAACACACAGGGACAGGATGAAAAAAGCACACGAGTGCTTATTCCATTATCCTCAATATAAAAGAATGAATAAATTATTTGATAAATAAATTAAAAAATAAATAAATAAATAAATAACAAATCCTGCTACTCTTCTCTGTGCCGTGCTGTGTTGTGCTGTGTTGTGCTGTGTTGGCTGTGTTGTGCTGTGCTGTCTGTACTATGCTGTGCTGTGCTGTGCTGTGATGTGTTGTGCTGTGCTGTGCTATGCTGTCTGGAACTCCTGCAGGGATACTGATGGCAAGGAGAGAGAAGGGGCTATCATGTACTAGATAAATAACATTATAGACGTCGGTTGTGTGTGTGTGTGTGTGTGTGTGTGTGTGTGTGTGTGTGTGGTGTGCCCGTGCGTGCGTGCGTGCGTGCGTGCGTGTGCGTGCGTGCGTGCGTGCGTGCGTGCGTGCGTGCGTGCGTGCGTGTGTGTGTGTGTGTGTGTGTGTGTGTGGTGTGTGTGTGTTTGTGATGTGTGTGTGTATGTGTGTGTGGTACCTGTGTTTGTGTCTGTTTCAAATAAGACACTGGTTTGGTCCCACTTGATAATGACATTTTCTCGTTCGTCTTTTTTATAGACTGAGTAATTAATTTGTTGATTTCTGGGTTTTTTTCGTTTTTCTTCTTTGTTGCATGCTTAAGTAGCAATTACTGTTGTCTGTCTTGTGAGCAAAAATGCGAAACGCTGCCGTTAAGCGCCTGACAAGTCAGGCCCAGCGTATCCTACTTCAGCCTGGAAGAGAATCGCTCTCTTTTATTCTTTCTTGGGAAAAGTGGGCGGGAAAATGGACCAAGAAGGCAGAAAATAGCCGTGAAAGAGGTGACAGGAAGAAAAGGAACCAGGCAGACACCAAGTCACAGGGATAGAAAAGAAGAAAATCCAAGCATTTTATTTCCAGAATGTGGGGATGTTATTATAGATACTGACAGGCGCCCTGGCATCCTCGTGGAAGGGAGAGATGGGGCGTCTCCTACATCTGTTTGACTGTGATGAATTTGAAATGTTTACAGCAGAGAAACTTACACCTCCTTCACTTATTGCCTTCACTTTGCACCCGAGGAGTTTCAAAAGCTTGTCAGCGGGAGAACACAGAAAGTGCAGGAGGATTGATGCGTAAACAAAGATGATGCCAAGTGATGTAATGAGACTAGTCTATTTATACTTACTGTGTGAAATATAGCAACTGTCCTGTTTTTGGTTTTCGTACATCGGCTAGAGCTTCGAGTTCACCACTAGTGAGATTTTGTGTATGCAACCATTTTTTGCCGCCATCATAACTGTCATTTTGAGTATGAGTGAGGTTTTCAAGCACAGCTTTAGGATATTGACTGGCTTCTAACCGATAAAATATATGGGTGATTACAGTCTGTATTGTATTGTGTTATATTGTATTGTGTTGCATTGTATTGCATGTATTGTACTGCATTATATTGCATGTATTGTATTGTATTGTATTGTAGCGTATCGTATCGTATTAAATTGCATTGTATTGTATTGTATTGTACTGTACTATATTGAATGTAATGTATCGCGTTGTATTGTATTGCGTTAAATTGCATTGCATTGTATTGTATTGTGTTGCATTGTATTGTGTTGTATTTATTGGATTGGATTGGATTGGATTGTGTACCACTATAAGTCAGCAGATTTCTCTGTATGAAATTCAGGCTGCTCTCCCCAGGCGAGAGCGTGTCGCCACGAAGCTGCTCCACCCATTTTTTTTTCTTTTCACTGTGTGCAAGTGTATTCATTTCCTTATCACAATGGATTTGTTCTATGAAATTCTACCACAGACAACTGTCATGCTACTTTAGATTCTTGATTGCGTGTTACTTACGGGACCTCACTTTATCATCTCATCCGAAAGACTACCACCTCGACCACCCCCAGTCACAGTCTAGAGAATGGGAGAAAGTGTTACTGGGCACACAATGGATACTGGACCTGCACTTACTGATTTAGAGGTAGGTGTGTTATCTCTAATTCACTAATCCATGTCCATTGGCTTTTAAGCGGATGGCCTAATCCACTGGCCTGTTTTACCGCAAAAGGATGAAGCAATAAAAGACTAGGGGTTATCTGATGGTCCATGCATTACTATGGAGAGTACGGCGAAAACAACTACGATAAAAACATGCAAACGTCAGACGCCATCTGAGTGGTTAAGACCGTTTGACCTCTATTCCATGGGTCCATGAAGTTGTGTGTTTGAATCTCGGCGGCGGTGTTTGATCAAAGTAATGAAGGTGGGATTTTATTTTTACGATCTCCAAGGTCAACTTCACGTGCAGATCTGCCAGTCCTTAATTAGTTCCCTTTCTGTCTGTACAGATGCTGATCAAATATGTACGTTGAAGAACCTGTAAATGATTAAACTGCGTTCGGTGGGTTACGGGAACACGAACATACCCTTCATACATCCCCGAAGTCGGAATGCGGCTAACTTAATGGTGGGCGAAAAACGGTCGCAAACGCAAAATCTCACCAGCGGTGAACTTTAGAGATCTAGCCTAGAAAGGAAAACAACAACACCCCCCAAAAAAAAAAACAACAACAACAACACAACAACAATAAACAAAACAAAACAAAACCAAAAAACACAAAAAAACCCAAACCAAAGCCTTTCCTCCCAAAGGAAAAACAACATAGAAACGAAAAAGAAATTAACCCATATATGCCCAATTTTTATTTTCAAATAAAAGATGCATATTTGTATTGCATTTGGTCTGTTATGAATGTATTTGACACTTATTTGAATGGAAACTTTGATTTCAGTGATTTAGAGGACAAAATATGACAGTCCTATTTTGGGACAGTGGGCACGAGAGGGTAGGGTTTTCCTTACTTTTTCACATTACACAAAAAACACAGTATTTGGGTTGTTCTGACTTTTACTGAAATCATGTCACCAAAAACAAAGATTAACTGTCACAAATCTGTAATGTAGGCAAAACTTGCTTTGATAAAAGGAAAATAATGCATTTTTTCATAATGTCTACAGAACAAAACAGCATTCTGGTGAGAAAATAACCTTTTATTGTTAAAAAAATCAATGTTTTCACTGTTGTTTCTTCTTTTCGTGGTGATTTTGGCTTCAAGTGAACAGCAGGATAGACATCTAGTTCCTAACAATAGAAAACCATTTAGTTTGATACAGTTAAAACCATAATTATATAATGTACCCCAACCTTGAATTTTGAATGACACATGATCCTCTTGCCCCATGCAGCACACCTCAACTATGTAGTTCAGGCTTCTACCACATGATCCACCTGGTCAAACTGGCCTCACATGGGACACTCTAGTCTAGAGACAGCAAAGCCAACTGGAAACCCAGACCCCGTTTGGAAGCCTACAGCCCGAGCAGAGTAGACCCTGGCAGTGCACCTGCAGACTGCAAGAAGATCCACTGAGTCATTCTGTGCTGCCTCCATAGCTCTGCACAGTGCAGAATCAAGACAGGAGGAAAAGAATGCTACTATCACTTCTTTGAGTGTGTGGGAACCCCACACTTGACAATTTTCTGGTCAGAGCAATCCTCACTATCCATGGTTTGATCGTAGCCTTTGATGACAAAAGGCCGTGTGATCCGCACTTTCTAGGACTGGGACCACCACCACCTCTGTGTACCTGAACTAGATGTAGACCAGCCTTGTTGGAAAAACACATTATCAATGTTTCTGTTGTTCCACCAAATGTCAAGTATCCTTGACTTTGTGTTTGCGGCATAATCAAAGGAGCCCATTGACATCTTCAGCATCTCCTTGATATCCTTCACAGGGCAGTCCTGCAGAGAATTCCCCAGATAGTGTCTGCACAGGAATGTTCTTTTCTGACAAAGGTTTCCTGCAGAGGATTCCCCAGATAGTGTCTGCACAGGAATGTTCTTTTCTGACAAAGGCTTTCCTGCAGAGGATTCCCCAGATAGTGTCTGTTCAGTGATGTTCTTTTCTGACAAAGGCTTCCTGCAAGATTCCCAGATAGGTCTGTCAGTGATGTTCTTTTCTGACAAGGCTCAGTGAGGGTGGCTTGTGACTGCATTGTCAAAAGTAAGGAGGTAGAACACCCTTCTTCCTCCTGGAGCTCCAATACCAACACCCGGTACTCTATCACATCGTTTGGTGCCTTAATAATGCTTAAACTGAATGAAATAATATCCAGTCATATTGACTACATCAGCTGAAGAACTGTCACTCTCTACATCACACAATGGCTGATGTTCCTCATCATGGAATAATGTCATGGTAAAAGGTGCCTACAGCTGATGGCGATTGATGCTGAAGACTGTTCCTGCCCTGCCCTCTTGTCTGCTGTCTTCATCCAGGTCCTCATTCACTGAAGATGGCTAATGAAGATTGTGGCTTCTTAGACACTGCTGTCATCTTCCAGCATTGATAAAACTTCATATACATTGTAAAGGCTGTAGCACAAGGGACACAAATTTCTTATTTGGACGACTAAAAAAAACCCACCCCTCCCCTGCCCACTGTCCCATTTTTGGGAGGGTACTTCAAACACCCACAGATGCAAGTAAAACAATTTTCTGTGAAATCTGCCCAAACCGTTTTTTAGATGATACCCAATCTTCATTATTTGTTCTCGGTATACACCAAAAAAGTGTTTAATGTAAAAGATACAGGCTGACCTTTTACTGCTTGTCATTGCTGCTCAACGCGTTGGTGAAAAAAATGCAATGGCGGCTTTTCTTGAAACCTTGAAGCGAGGCCAATGACCAAAAACACAACGGCTGGAAAGACATAGCCCATCTCGACTTGACTCCTTCCAATACATCAATGACCTCACCTCACTTTGACCAGTATCATGGGAAACACATAGCGTCCCAAAAATGGGACGGTGGGCATAGCACACAAAAAAGATAACTTTTCAGATGCGTTTGCGAAGCACGTGCTCACTAACATACACACATACAAAAATTCCTGACCAATGAAGTTTCAAATCCCAGCAACAAAAGAAATATGTCATTTTGCCTGACATAATTATAGTGTCTGGGAGGAAATTAGATCCCCACATTTTCAAAGCCGCTCTATGAAGACTCATCAAACTGAAGTTACTCCCACACATTTTGCTATTTAGTCGACAGATTCTATTTCCATCAAACCACCATTTTCTGGCAAGTTTTTTTCTTTTTGTTTTTTGTAAGGGGTTCTTTTTTGAGGGGGGCGGGTCCATTTCTTGTTAGCTTCAGGTAAAAAATGTCCATCAGTTAACCAAAATGGCTCAGCATTTTAGAAATGAGCCGGAATCACCGTCCTTGACAGTGTACTAATGGAGCTATTACAGGCCCTCTTTTCCCCCCCTCCCCCCCCCCCCCCACAAAGTAGGTGTGCCGGATAAAAAGCATTCACCAGAAAAAGCTGGTTTCGTTGATGTACTCTCCCTGTGTCTCTGTCTGTCTGTCTGTCTGTCTGTCTGTCTTCTCTCTGTGTCTGTCTATCTATCTATCTATCTACTATCTATCTATCTATCTATCTATCTATCTATCTATCTATCTATCTATCTATCTATCTATCTATCTATCTATCTCTGTGCTGTCGCCACATTCACCATAAAGAATTACTATTTTGTTTGTTTGCCTTGTTTCGTTTTTCCTTTGTTTTGCTCTACTTTGTTTGACCCCATTCTAGGGGCTGGATGCATGAAGAATAAACACTATTCATTGTTCATTGTTCTTTCTCTCCCCCCCCCCCCCCCACACACGCAAGCAAATGCACACACACGTACATGCTGAAGATATCGCGCATGCACAAAGCAGACACAGAGAGAGAGGGAGAATAAAAGAGAGAGAGAGAGAGAGAGAGAGGGGGGGGGGGAGGGGCAATAGAGGAAGAGATACAGACATTACACAGAGAGAGAGCTATAGAGAGGGAGTGAAAGACAGAGGAGAGAGAAGAGAGAGAGTGAAAGAAGAGAGAGAGAGACAGAGACAGAAAGAGACAGACACAGAGAGACAGAGAGAGGGGCAGTCAGAACAAACAGACATAGAGACAGAGAGATAGACAAACAGTTGCACAGAGAGAGAGATAGACAGAGGGAGTGACAGAGAGAGAGAGAGAGAGGGGGGGGGGAGGGGCAGACTGTCTGTCTGACAGAAACAGAGAAAGAGAGACATAGACAGACAGACAGACATGCACTGACCACCAGGCTACCCTCCCTCCCCCCCCCCCATTCTCCTTCCCGTCCTCCTCCTCCTGGCAGCTTCAGGCGATAGAGAGAACCGGGGCTGCAGTACTTAGCTCCTTTTTTTCATTACCGTTGTTAGTCTCTCCACTCTCTTTGTACCTTTAGCCTTCCTCCCTTAAGTAGTGCAAAGGTAAAAGAAGAAGAGTGCGAAGAATGAAAAGAATGCAAAGAAGAGGAAGAATTGCGAGGAAGAAGAATTGAGAAGAATTGCAAAGAAGAAGTAGAATGCAAGTAAGAAGACCTTCGAAGACGAATTGCGAAGAATTGCACAAAAGAAGAAGAAGAAGAAGAAGAAGAAGAAGAAGAAGAAGAAGAAGAAGAAGAAGAAGAAGAAGATGAAGAATTGAGAGAAGAAGAAGAAGAAGAAGAAGAATGAAGAAGAAGAAGAAGAAGAAGAAGAAGAAGAAGAAGAAGAAGAATTGCGAAGAAGAAGAGAAGAAGAAGAAGAAGAAGAAGAAGAAGAAGAAGAAGAAGAAGAAGAAGAAGAAGAAGAAGAAGAAGAAGGAAGAAGAGAAGAAGAAGAAGAAGAAGAAGAAGAAGAAGAAGAAGAAGAAGAAGAAGAAGAATTGCAAAGAATGCAAAGACGAAGAAGAATGGAAGGAGAATGCGAAGAAGAAGAAAGAAGCGAAGAGAAGAATTGCGAAAGGAAGAAGAGAAGAAGAAGAATTGCGAAAAGAAGAATTGCGAAAGAAGAAGAAGAAGAAGAAGAATTGCGAAGAAGAAGAGAATTGCGAAGAAGAAGAATTGCGAAGAAGAAAGAATTTGCGAAGAAGAAGAAGAAGAAGAATGAAGAATTCGAAGAGAAGAAGAAGAAGAAGAAGAAGAAGAAGAAGAAGAAAAGAAGAAGAAGAAGAAGAAGCAGCGAAAAGATGTGTGAGGTGTGTGTGAGT
>CM060319.1:69331592-69334092 GCA_030674155.1 Stramonita haemastoma
CGTGCGTGGTGTCGTGCGTGCGTGCGTGTGTGTGTGTGTTGTGGGTGTGTGGTGGTGTGTGGTGGAGGGGGGTGTTGTGTGTGTGCGCGTGCGTGAGTGCATGATCGTCATCATCATCATTATATCATCATCATCACCAGTATGATGATGATGATGATGATGATGATGATGATGATGATGATGATGATGATTGTTGTTATTATTATCATCACCATTATCATTATTGCCATTAGTTATAGTAGTAGTAGCAGTAGCAGTAGAGTAGTAGTAGTAGTAGTAGTAGTAGTAGTAGTAGTAGTAGTGGTGGTGCAGTAGTAGTAGTAGTAGTAGTAGTAGTAGTAGTAGTAGTAGTAGTAGTAGTAGTAGTAGTAGTAGTAGTAGTAGTAATAGACCATCATCATTATCATTATTGCTGTTACCATTATTACCATCATTATCGTTACAAAAATGACCCAGCATAACCTTCGAAACGTTCAAAAACAACATCAACGTCGACATTTTTGTCAGTGCACCTCTTTTTTCACCCTCACCCCCCTCCCTCGGAACGTTCCCCCTTCCCTCCCCCTTTGACTTGCTATTGCCGCAGACTAATTTATGTCCCCGTTGTCTGGCACCAACGATGCTAATCAATGGAAGCAATTAGGGGGTACAATGGGGGGTAGCATAGGGAGTGTCAAGCAGGAGGGTGGGGTGGTGGTGGTGGTGGTGGTGGTGTGTGGTGTGGTGGTGTGTGTGTGTGTGTGTGTGTGTGTGTGTGTGTGTGTGTGTGTGTGTGTGTGTGTGCGCGTTGTGTTTGTGTGTGTGTGGTGTTTTTTTTTTTATTTATTTTATTATTTTTATTTCGAGGATAATGGAATAAGCATGCATGTGCTTTTTTTTACATCTGGTCCCTGTGTGTATGCAGTTTTGTAAACCTTGTCATCTGTTCCCACGGACACAAAAGGCCTACTCTTACGAAAAGCAGAACAGGATTTAACGTGTGCACAAGAGTGTTCTGCGTGCGTTCGCACACGGAGGCTCGGTTTATAGTCTCATCCGAAGTGTGTGTGTGTGTGTGTGTGTGTGTGTGTGTGTGTGTGTGTGTGTGTGTGTGTGTGTGTGTGTGTGTGTGTGTTGAGGGGGAGGGAGGGGCTGTAAATTGTAAATGCGAACCAGATGGTGACTACACTCCGCTCATAGCTAAACTACGTCGTGTAAAGTTGATGAGTAGTTTCCTTTATTTCTGTTTTTGTGTGAAATTTTGTTTATCGAGCTATCCTTTCGAAAATTAACTGATGGAGAGAGTGAGGTTTATGTAAGGAAGGTGGGAGGGTGGTGTGAGAGAGAGGGGAGTTGTCGAAGACAGAGACTGACAGAGAGAGAGTAGAGTGTAGTAAGAGAGAGAGTAGGAGAGAGTAGAGTAGTGAGAGAGAGGGAGTAGTTAGTAGTAGAGAGAGTGAGAGAGAGAGAGAGAGAGAGAGAGAGAGAGAGAGAGAGAGAGAGAGAGAGAGAGAGAGAGAGAGAGAGAGAGAGAGAGGAGAGGAGAAGGAGAGAGAATGCAGTCAGAATTTATAGCTATGACCTGGACAAAAATTGAGAGTCAACAGACACATTGAAAGAAAGAATAACTGGAAAAAAAGTTGAATTTATAGTGCTCTACAAATTGAACGTACACATAGGTATATCAAAAGACTAACATTAAAAGTTTGCTGCCTTCGTCATTTTATTTTTCTTGCAAAGTTGCAATCTCTCTCTCTCTCTCTCTCTCTCTCTCTCTCTCTCTCTCTCTCTCTCTCTCTCTCTCTCTCTCTCTCTCTCTCTCTCTCTCTCTCTCTCTCTTCCCACCCGGCCTCCCTCTCGCTTTCCACCCTCCCCCTCTCTGTCCCACTTTGTAGGCTGATTGCAATACCGCTAACAGTAAAAGTTTTGCATACTGCTTTTGACATTTTTTAAAGTTGCTATTACTAAGTTGTAGTGCTCTCTCTGTCTCTGTCTCTGTTTCTTCTATTTATTATTTTTGTTCCTACGAATTTTCTTCATTTTTCCCTCCATCTCTCTCTCTCTCTCTCTCTCTCTCTCTCTCTCTCTCTCTCTCTCCTCTCTCTCTCTCTCCTCTCTCTCTCTCTCTCTCTCCTTAGTATCTTTATCTGATTCCTAAAAGGGCGGGACGAGTAAAAACACATATGCTATATTCTCGAATAAATTTTGCCTTGCCTTTGCCTTGCCTTCTTCTTCTCCTCTCTTCTTCTTCTCTTCTTCTTCTCTTTTCACCTTTCTCTATCCCTTTTTTGTCAACTTTATACTTATCATGTGTTTCACTTTTCATTTTCTGTTTCACAATTTTTTTTTTAATTAATGGGCATAGCTGGGCAATGACAAAAATTGTTCGAGCCTTAGACGTCTTACTCATTGTAAAGAGCACAGCACCATTTTCTAAATCTCACCATCGTTCGTTATCAATCAATTCATATCCGTTTTTGTACATTACTTTCTTCTAACACAAAGCCGCCTCGATGAATTT
>CM060319.1:69339092-69341972 GCA_030674155.1 Stramonita haemastoma
AAAGAGAGAGAGAGAGAGAGAGAGAGAGAGAGAGAGAGAGAGAGAGAGAGAGAGAGAGAGAGAGAGAGAGAGAGACAGAGAGACAGAGAGACAGAGAGACAGAGAGACAAAACAGACAGACGACAGACAGACAGACAGACAGACAGACAGACAGACAGACAAAGCACAGATAAAATGCACCCCTAGTTATCTCAGCATTTCTGTTGTGTTTAAAAGAGTTAACAGTGCAGCAACAAGGCTTCTCACCACTTATCAGGTAAGGACAGGAATATGTTTACCGACATATGGCACAGACAGTTCAATTTAGAGGAAAAGGAATTTTACTGTTTGACTTCCAAATTGAAAATATTCCAGATCTTTGTTTGAGTTTTACTCTTTCTGTTTGTGGCATAGTTACCTCCTTCTTTCTTTCTTTTTGTTTTCTTTTTTCCCCTTAATTAATTACTGTTGTTGTTTTGTGTGTGTGTGGTGTGTGTGTGTGTGTGTGTGTGTGTGTGTGTGTGTGTGTGTGTGTGTGTGTGTGTGTGTGTGTGTGTGTGTGTGTGTGTGTGGTGTGTGTGTGTGTGTGTGTGTGTGTTTGTGTGTGTGTGTGTTTTGCATGTGTGTGTGTTTATTTTATTTGTATCTTATTTATTTATCTTATTGATTATTTTATTTCGAGGATAATGGAATAAACACTCATGTGCTTTCTCACCCAGTCCCCGTGTGTATGCAGTTTTGTAAATTTGGTCATCTATTCCCAAAGGCACACAATGGCCTACTTTTTCGAAAAGCAGAACGGGTTTAACGTGTGCACAAAATCTTCTCTGTGTGTTCGCATATGGGACCTCGGTTTATAGTATCATCCGAAGGACTTTTGGGGGAGTGGAGTCGGCACTGATGTTAAGTCCAGAGGGAAAATCCTCTTGAACGAGATTCCAACCCGGGTCAGCAGATCACAAGCACAATGCACATCACTCTAACCACCAGACTATCCCGTCCCGTCATTTTGCTTTTCTTTCACTTTTTGTCTTTCTTCCTTCCTTCCTTTCTTTCTTTCTTTCTTTTTTTCTTCCTTTCTTTCCTTTCCTTTCTTTTTTCTTTCTTTTTTCTTTTTTCTATCTTTCTTTCTTTCTTTTTCTTTCTTTCTTACTTCTGTCGCCCTTTTTCTCTGTCTTTCTTTTTCTATCTTACTTCACTTATTTTCTCTCTGATTGTCTTTCGTACTTTCTTTTTTCTCTTTTTCTTTCCATCCCCAGCCTTTTTTCTTTCTTTCTTTTCTTTTCTTTCCCCTTCCATTCTTTCCTGTCTTTTTTCCATCATTAGGTGTTTTTTGTCCCTTTCTTTCCTTTAATTCTGTCCTTTATTTTTTTTCGTTTTCTTTTCTTTCTTTCCTTCTTTCTTTCTTCCTTCTTTCTTTTATTTCTTTCTTTCTTCTTTTCTTTCTTTCTTTCACTCCCTCTACCCACCCTTCCATTTAGCTAAAACCCATGCCCCTGAGGCAGGCTGATGAAGGCTTAATGGGCAGAAGACTTGATGTGACATACCTTGGAGATCGTAGCAGCGACGAAACAACGAATCGTCCGACAGAGACTGACCGACTGACTGATTGA
Source organism: Stramonita haemastoma (assembly GCA_030674155.1). Lineage (NCBI taxonomy): Eukaryota > Metazoa > Mollusca > Gastropoda > Neogastropoda > Muricidae > Stramonita > Stramonita haemastoma. Next base: position 69,340,685 of record CM060319.1, read on the forward strand.
CTGACTGATTGACTGATTGACTGACTGATTGACTGATTGACTGATTGACTGACTGACTGACTGATACTGACTGACTGACTACACACGGGGACTAGATATAAAAAGCATATGCGAGCTTATTCCACTATCCTCGATATAAAAGAATAAAATTAAAGAATAAAATTAATTAATTAATTAATAATTAATCAATAAAAATTGACTGATGATGATGACTGATTTACTGACTGGCTGACAGACTAACTGACTGACTGATGTGACATACCTTGTAGGCGGATACAACAAGAACAAATCTACCTACCTACCTACCTACCTACCTACCCTACCTACCTACCTACCTACCTACCTACTTACCTATCTACTATCTATCTATCTACCTATCTATCTATCTATCTATCTATCTATCTATCTATCTATCTATCTATCTATCTATCTATCTATCTATCTTATCTATCTATCTATCTACTCTCTGTGTCTCTGTGTCTCTGTTTCTTTGTCTGTCTGTGTCTTCTGTTTCTGTCTCTAGTTCTCTCTGTCTCTCACTGTCTGTCTGTCTGTCTGTCTGCTGTCTGTCTGTCTGTCTTCTGATGTCTGTCTGTCTGTCTGTTTGTCTCTATCTCTGTCCTGTCTCTGTTCTATCTCTCTCTCTAATGCCATGTTCAGAAGAATGGGCAGTGGAATCAATTCACACACAGACACACAGAAACACACAGAAACACACACAGAACACACACACACACACACACACACACACACACACACACACACACACACATACACACACACTAACACAAACACTCTCTCTCTCTAACAAAACACAACACACACACACACACACACACACACACACACACACACACACACACACACACACTAACACACACACACTAACACACACACTAACACACACACACACACACACACACACACACACACACACACACACACACACACACACACACACACACACACACACACACACACACACACACACACACCAGATGCCGTCCAGGCGTCAGTAAAATGGCTTTATAATCCACCGTTTCTCCCCTTATAGCTGATACCACCCCTTGAGAGGAGAGAGAGAGAGAGAGAGAGAGAGGAGAGAGAGAGAAAAGAGAGAGAGAGAGAGAGAGAGAGAGAGACGAGAAGAGACAGAGAAGAGAAGAGAGAGAGAAGAGAAGAGAGACACAATATATATTTAGAGAGAGAGACAGAGAGAGAGAGAGGCACAGAGAGAGAAAGAGAGAGACAGACAGAGAGACAGACAGACGGAGAGAGAGAGACAGAC
>CM060319.1:69344572-69347072 GCA_030674155.1 Stramonita haemastoma
GCCTGTTCGTCTATCTGTCTCTCTCTGTCTGTCTCTCTCTCTGTATATGTGTGTGTGTGTGTGTGGGTGTGGTGTTGTGTGTGTGTGTGTGTGTGTGTGTGTGTGTGTGTGTGTGTGTGTGTGTGTGTGTGTGTGTGGTGTGTGTTGTGTGTTGTGTGTGTGTACATGTGTGTGCGTGTTTTCAAAGCCTTTTGTTTGTTTTGGGGGCAGTGAAATTGTTGCTGCTGTTGTTTAGCTTTTGGGTTGGGTTGTTTTTGGACTTGGAAAGGGAGGGGGGGGGGAGGGGGGGGTCGGTCTCTTGTATTTTTTTGTGTTCTGTTTTCTTGTTCTTTTGTGCGGTTTTTTTTTTTTCTTTTACTCTTTATTTTCTTGTATGTATGTTTGCACTTGTTTTTCTTCTCTGCTTTTCGTTTTTTTCTTTTCTTCTTTTCTTGTTTCTTGTCTCTGTTTGTTTTGTATTTTTCGGCCGAGGAGAGGTAGGGTGCTGGGTTTTTTTGTTTTTTTTTTAATGCATCCTTGTTCACTACTTTGTGCCTAGCTTATGTTGTTGCTTTGTGGACGATTTTGTTGTAGTTGCTGTAATTTTCGTCGTCGTCGTTGTTGTTGTTGTTGTGTCTATTCTTATTTTAGACTTGTTTTTGTTGAGGATATTCGCATTTTTATGTTGTTGTTGCTGCTGTTGTTGCTTCTTCTACTGCAATATCGTTATCGTCGTGATTTGATGCTGTTGCGGTTGTTGCTGTTGCTTGCTGCTGTCTTCCTTTCTCTTCTTCTTTTCTTTCTTCTTCTTCTTCTTCTTCTTCTTCTTCTCTTCTTCTTCTTTCTTCTTCTTCTTCTTCTTCTTCTCCTTCTTATTTTTCTTTAATTCTTCCTCTTTCAATGTCTGTTTTCCTCTTTGGGTGCTTTCTTTTTTTCTCTCTCTCTCTCTCTCTCTCTCTGTCTCTCTTCCTCTCTCTCTCTCTCTCTTCTCTCTTCTTCTCTCTCTCTTCTTCTCTCTCTCTCTCTCTCTCTCTCTCCTCTCTCTCTCTCTCTCTCTCTCTCTCTCTCTCTCCTCTCTCTCTCTCTCTCTCTCTCTCCTCTCTCTCTCTCTCTCTCTCTCTCTCTTCTTTTCTTTTCATGATTTCACTCTCTACGGCATTGTTTGTCGTTGTCATTATCATTACATTTTGTCGATACTGATGTTTTTTCTTCGTTTTATAAAAAAAAAACATTGTCCTGATTTTGTGTGTTGTTGTAAACTTTGGTGTTTAGATAACGATACACACTTTTTTCCCCCCTACATATTTTGTTCATCTTTTTTTGTTGTTGAAAGTTTCTTTCCTCTTGACTATTTCTCTTCACGTCTTGGTCCACTTTCATTTGTTCCCTGCTTCCTCTTTTCCTTCCTGCTTTCAATTCTTTTCATTCTTTCTTTCTTTCTTTATTCTTTTTTTTCTTTTTTGCCCTATCTACTTTTTTTTTTTTTTTTTTTCATTTTTATACTGTGTATCTATCACTGGTGTTTGTTCTCCCTTTTTCTTGAACTCTTTCTCATCCCCTGTATTCTCATTCCCTCCCTCCATCTCCTCCCTCTCCCTTCCTCCTTTTCCTTGTAAATAGGGATAGTGGAAGATTAGCACATATATGCAGGTTGGTGGGAATAGCCAGAAAGAAAGGAAGAAAGAAAGGGAGGAACATAAAAAGAATGAAGGAAAGAAAGAAAGAAAGAAAGAAAGACACACAGAGACACACAGAAAGACAGACAGACGGACGGACGGACTGAAAGAAAGAAAGAAAGAATAGAAGGAAGGAAAGAAAGAAAAAAAACAGAAGGAAAGAGAGAGAGAAAGTGAGACAGACGGAAGGAAAGAAAAAAAGAAGACAGATGGAAGAAAAGAACAAGACGCCAAGAAAGAAAGATAGTAAGAAAGAGACAAAAGAAAAAAAAACGAGAAAGAAGTACTGTAAGAAGAAAGAAAATAAAAAAAGAAATAAAAAAGCAAGAAAGAATGAATGAAGAAAGAAAAGAAAAAGACAGGAAAAGAAAAAGAAAAAAGAAAAGAAAGACAGATAAAAAAAGAAAAAGAATGGAAAGAAAAGAACAAAGAAAGTAAAAAAGGGACTGAAGGAATAAAGAAAAAGAAAGAATGACTGAAAGAAAGAGATTGATTGATTGATTTGATTGATTGATTGATTCTTTTATATCGAGGATAATGGAATAAGCACTCTGTGCTTTTTTACATCCAGTCCCGTGTGTATGCAGTTTTGTAAATGTCATCTGTTCCCACCGACACACGATGGCCTACTCTTACGAAAAGCGGAACAGAATTTAACGTGTGCGCAAGATGTTCTTGCGTTCGCACACGGGGCCTCGGTTTAAAGTCTCATCCGAAGGACTTTTGGGGAGAGGGAGTCAACACTGATGTTAACGCCAGGAAAAAATCTTCTCGACCGGACTGGAACCTGGGTCGTCAAATTGCGAGCGCATCTTCATGTTCTTTACTCACTCAGAGAGAGAGAG
>CM060319.1:69352072-69357072 GCA_030674155.1 Stramonita haemastoma
CCTCCACCCCCGCCTTCCGGAGTTGTCATTGGTTTTGATCTCATATCCCGTGAATCTTCTGGATGGATTTTTTTTTTATCGTTCCACAATCAGAGCTTTAAGGTTTACTGATGGTGAGAATTTTGTCTATGTGACCGTTTTTGCCCACCATGAAGGTAGCCGCATTCCGACTATAATTATCCCTGAAGTCAAAATATGGCTACCTGAATGTTGGATTAAAAAGTGGCATACGCAAAATCTCACCTTTGGTGGACTAGCTGAGGAACAAACAAAACAATGGCGTTTGAAGATGTTTTGTTATGTTTTGTATTTTATTTCGTTTGGTCTTTATGGATGGTTTGATAAAGAAAGCAGATGTGCTGCCTGTTCATTGTCTTATCCTCATTATATTTTTTCCAGCTTTGACTGTTGCCTAATCTTTTGACCTACTGCCTGAACTTTAGCAAGTCTGTTTTTTTTTTTTTAATGAATGAGCAGGAAACCACCCAGTTTTATGCTGAGGTAGTGTAGAAGTTGAGGGAGTGGAGAGGATGACAGAGTGAAGGGGGGAGGGAGAAGGGGGGGGGGGGGTAGATGATGGAGCGTCTCTTTGAATTATGCAGTCACTCAATGGAATGCGTGATGGGAATTTCCTTTGGAGACAATAAGGTTCCACTTTTTTTAACCTCTGATCTGAAATGATTATGTAGGCTGGTCATCTTTTTGTGCGTCTTTTCCAGGGGGGTGAGAAAGGGGTGGGGGGAGATTTTATTTTGGTTTTGGTTTGAATTTTAAAATTGTATTATTTATATGTCTTTTATTTCCCACTTTTGTCATTTTCTTTCTTTCTTTTCGTATTTTCTTTCCCTGATCGCTTTTCTTTCCTTTGCTTGTTTATTTTCTTTATTTCGTTATTTTCTTTTAAAGTAATTTTTTTTCCATTTTCTTTCTTTCTTCTAGTCTGTCAATCTAACTTTCTTTTTTATTTATTTCCCTTCTGTTTGTTTTTACTTGTTTTCCTTCTTTATTTTTTCTTTGAGTGTCTGTTCCTTTCTCTTTTCTTCTTTCTTGCCTATCTTTCTTGGGGCTTTATTTTTCTTGGTGTTTCTTTTACTTTCTTTCTTTTCTTTTAAATCTTATTTTCTTTATTCACTTTTCTTGAGGATTCTCTTTTTTCTTTTCTTTTTCAAATATTATTTTCTTGATTGATTTTTCGTACTGTTTTTCTTTCTTTCTTTTCTTTTAAATCTTATTTTCTTCATTCACTTTTCTTGATGATTCTCTTTTTTTCTTGTCTATTAAATCTTATTTTCTTGATTTATTTTTCTCGGTGTTTCTCTTTCTCTCTTTCTTTTCTCTTAAATCTTATGTTCTTTATTCATTTTTCTTGAGGATTCTCTTTTTTTCTTTAAATCTTTTTTTAAAATTTATTATTCTTAGGGTTTCTCTTTCTTTCTTTCTTTCTTTCTTTCTTTCTTTCTTTCTTTCTTTCTTTCTTTCTTTCTTTCTTTCTTTCTTTCTTTCTTTCTCTTTCTTTCTTTCTTTCTTTCTTTCTTTCTCTTTCTCTTTCTTTCTTTCTCTTTCTTTCTTGTTTTCTTTCATTCCTTCTTCCTTCCTTTCTTTCTGCTGTCGTTGTCATCATTAGAAGTAAGAAGGATGGTAGAATAAGGGAGATAGAATGTGTGCACTTCGGTAAGAAGGTAAAGGTACAGGTAAAGGTGTTCCACAACCTATGTGATCTTAGGGGAGCAAGGTGTCAGAGACCTCAGCTTCTCTAGGGTTCAGCATATTGAGGGCGGCGCCCATTTCCTCTTACTCCCTGCATTACCTTCCCTGACCCTAAAGAGGGCAAGTATCCATTGACAGCTGGGTGAACTAGGGAACTGTACTAAAGCCAAGGCGCATAAACGGTCACAGGGGGACGGGATAGCCTAGTGGTCAGAACATTGTGCTCGCAATTTGACGACCCGAGTTCGATTCCTGTTCGAGATTATTTTTCTCCTGGAGTTAACATCAGTGCTGACTTCACTCTCCTCCAAAGTCCTTCAGATGAGACTATAAACCGAGGCCCCGTGTGTGAACGCACGCAGAACATCTTGCGCACACGTTAAATCCTGTTCCGCGATCCGCTTTTCGTAAGAATAGGGCATCGTGTGCCGGTGGGAACAGATGACATTTACAAAACTGCATACACACGGGACTGGATGTAAAAAAAAGCACATGAGTGCTTATCCTATTATCTTCGATATAGAAGAATTAAAAACTAAAAAAATTTAAACCTATCCACTTGGTAACCATGGTTGACGCTGCTAAACCTTAGCTGGGGGAAAGCCAGTGCTCTGACCACTGAGCTATCCCGGCTCCTCACCTTGGTATCTTCTTTTATCTAGGCAGTTTTCTTTTTACAACTCCTGTGTAAACAAAGGTAAAGGTGTACCATAACCTAGGCCGTCGTAGGGGAGCGAGGCATCAGAGACCTCAGCTTCTCTAGGGGTCAGCATGTTGAGGGTGGCGCCCATCTCCTCTCCCTCGCTGCTTTACCTTCCCTGTTCCTAAAGAGGGCAGGTATCCATTGACCGCTGGGTGAACTGGGGAACTGTACTGAAGCCAAGGTGCGCAAACTGTCACCCATCACTTGGTAACCACGCTCCATGCTGTTTAACCTTAGCTGGGGGAAAGCGAGTGCTCTGACCACTGAGCTATCCCATCCCCTCACCTTGGCATTTTATTTTATTTTAAGCAGGGTTTTTTTTTTAAACTCTTGTGTAAATGTTCCGTTAATTTCTTAAAAAGATTTTTTTCGGGAGATATTGAATGACTGAGTAGGAATCTACCCAGTTTTCTCTTGATCCAGTGTAGAAGTTGAAGGTGTGGAGAGGGTGACAGAGTGAAAGGGGGGGGGAGAGGGGGGGGGGGTTAGATGATGGAGCGTCTGTTTGAATTATGCAGTCACTCAATGGAATGCGTGATGGGAATTTCTTTTGGAGTCCCTGAGGCTCATCATTTTGTTTAACCTCTGATCTGAATGATTATGTAGGCTGGTCATCTTTTTATGTGTCTTGGGAGGGTGGGTGGGTGGGGGGGGGATGGAGTTCGGTGGTTTTATTTCTTGCTCGTTTTTCTTTTGTTTTTGTTTGTTTTGTTGTGTTGTTTGATTGTTGTTGTTGTTGTTGTTGTTGTTGTTTTTGGGAGGGAGTCCGGTGAGTTTTTTTCTTATTTTTGTTCTTTCTGTTCTTTTCAGGTGCTATATTTCTTTGAAAAAATACTGTGGTTTTTTCCCATTTTTTTCTGTCTTTGCTCATATCTTTCCTTCTGTTTACCCTCCGTTCTTTTCCTTTCCTCATAATGTTTCTTACTTTCTTTCCTTGATTGATTTCTTTCATTTTCTTTCGCTACCTTTTGTATGTTTTGTCTTATGTATGTCAGTTTTTTTCAGTTATTTTTTTTTCATTTTTGTTTTTTTCTCTTTTGGGAGTTTGTTTTTATTTTGATCCGTTTTTCTTATTCTCCCTTTTTTTCCACTTTTGTCTCCTTTTTTTGCCCTTATCTTTTGTTCTGGTTTTCATTCTTCTTTTCTTCTTTCCTTTTCTTTCTCTCATCGATTTCTTCGTCCTTTCTTTCATTTGAGTATGTTCTTTCTTTTTCTGTCTTTACCTTTGATATATAGCTTTTTTCTTTCTTCCTGTTCTTCTTCTTTGCTTCTATTCACAGTTATGGTATAAAACAATGACATTTTTTCAAAGAAAAACATAACAAAAATCCACAACACCAACATCAAACAAAAATGGAGTTATCATGTTTTTATATAGTAAGGGTGACTTCGACAGATTTCTGTTTGCTTATCTGCTGCTTTTAATTTTAAAAAAAACTCGTAAAAAACAAATAAACGAAATAATTATACGTTTATATTTGCCACAATTATATAACCCTATCTGATTATTGACATTCTATTTCTTTTTTGTTTCCGTTTTTAATCACCATACTGGTCGCACTATGTCAAACACACACGGAATTTTATTATCATTTTCCAATTAACGCAAAAACTTTTTTTTTTAAAGATTTGGGGGTGACTTTTTTCGATGTAATTGGATGTTGTCGTGAATTTATGGACGGTAAATGATCCGTTCCCTCCTTAATTACCAGGTTTTCAATAGTTTGCTGGTGGTATGACGTATAATTTGGCTTTTGTGTGATTTAAACATCATTTTTCAAATAGTTGATTAGGATCTATTATGTGATGTGTTTGTATCATTTTTAAAAATAAATTATTTTTTTTGTTAAAAATTAAATTTAGAAAGTTATGGCTAAAGATTAAGCACACACACGCACTTGACCACTCGTGTTGCATTGTGCAATGTCTCAAACCTAGGTTTAAAAAAAAAATTGGAGTCATGTTGCAGTGATGGTTAAAATTGGGGTTTTATGACACTTCCGTTTTGTGATACGCCTTCCTCTTTTTCGTCGTCTTCCTTCTCTTCCTTCTTCTTTCTTCTATTCGTTCTTGACCTCGTATTCATCCTTCCTTCAGTGCCGTAAAAACTTCATTCCGTAACATGATTATTGTCGTCATTATAATATAAAAATAGAAGGGCAAGTAACAAAGCCTTACCCCTCCCCTCCCCTCCCCTCCCTTGACCTTCTTCTTCTAAAGTACATCTTCCCTTTCCACTACCCCTCCATCCCAGCCTACCCTCCTTTCCACCTAACCCCTCCACCTCCCCCTAACCTACGTCCCTAATGTATTCTTTTCCTCCATCTAACCCATCCAAACCCCTCTCCCTTCTTCTACCTGCAGAATGTATGGACAGCAATTCCAAATATGTGGACAACTTAATGTGACCACACCAGCTTGATATTTTTGAAGTGCAAGGTGAGAGACAACTTCCGAAGTGACTATAAGTGAATTAATGGCAGATTTAAAAAGAAGTTGACGAGCAAAGGCAGAATGGACAATCTCAGTAGTGATAAAGAAGAAGAAAAAACCTATAGCAGATAATTATATCACGACGATATGAGAGGTA
>CM060319.1:69367072-69372072 GCA_030674155.1 Stramonita haemastoma
TCATGTTGACGGAAAAAATGATATTTTGAATTTTTCTTGTCACAAAATAAATAAACTCTTTTTTGATTTAATTTTTTTGATAAGCGGTATGAACGATATCCAATCCACCATTTTCATAACCAGAAATGCCTTCTGCACATCCATGAAACTTCACTTCAGGGTTTGGAGGCGATGGAGAGACGACTGGGTAAGATTTTCACTTTTGTCACGGTTAATTTTCTAGTAGCGAAGGACTCCAATGTAACAAATGACACCTTAGAACTAGTAAATATGTATATATGTATTTTTGTGTGTTTCTGTTAACTTTTTAGACAGTGCTTAAGTTAAGATTCTTGTAAAAACTTTGTCTGAAAAGTTAAACATGTGATTGCTGAAGTTTAGCATGTGTTTCATGGTCTCAATCATTTTATGACAAAACTGGGCACGAAGTTACAAATAACGAATAACTCCATTTTACTAGATTTTCACTGCCATAGTTATTATCAATAGCTTTTTTTTACACTAGTTACAACAGTACATTTTGTTTATTTGAATGGATAGGTTAAATGTCTAAAATTTTTGGTTTAACTTATAAAATGATCACTAAAAGTGTCCTTCGTAATGTAACCTTGTGTGGAACTCATTGTAGGTAATTTTGAGTAGCATGGTCATTCCTCCCGGTAATTTGGCCATTAAACCACTTCATTTTCACAATTACTTCAAGATGTTTTAAGTTTTGTTAATTTGATACAAGCATTATGTGAGAAATTAAGCCTTAAACATTTTTTAAATGGCTGTACTTTTTTTTATATTCTTCGGTCTCTTTACCTAGTGAAGGCCTACGTGACAGAATTGGTCTTTAATTTTTCTGAGCTAGACACCAAAACATTAAAGTTCAAAATGAATGATGCATTTTAGATAGCGAGTGCATTAGTGAGAAATCATTCTTAATTGAAGAAAAGAGCTGGGAAGCTCAGGTAATTTATCCATGACAAGCCCTGAACGAGAGAGTCTGATACCTGTGCTGATACTCATGGTGGCATTACTGTTTGTTAATTAAGAATACAATTGAGTCAAATCATGGTTTTGCATATATATAGCACTGTCACAGCTGTCAGTTTCCCCCACTTTCAGCTCCTCTCAGCTGCTAATTATCCCATCCTGTCCCATTCCATTTGGGGCCAGCTTGTGCTAATTATAGCAGGAGCTGATCACACATGGTCTAGCTAAAAGGCAGGAGCATGCTAAATTTAGCACTCTTGACTAGAACCTACTGAGTGATGCTGGATTTGTGCACTGTGCTGTCAGTGCTGGGGTAATTGATTAGCCTACCTCACATGAAACGTGAGAGGGGAAAATATTTTCAAAATTTTGCTTCTCCATTTTCTCTACACAATTGTATTCTTTAACCAGGTCTTCGGCCGCTAAAGCCAAAACCAAAGAAGTGCCAGCCAAAACCAAAGAAGTGCCAGCCAAAACCAAAGATGCGCCAGCCAAAGTCCAGTGCTCAGAAATATGCTGAGTCCCGCGAGCGACTGAGAGAGGATCCAGAGGGCTATGAGGCTTTCCTCGATGCAAAGAGAGATGGCAGCAAAAAGTGGCCAGCGTCAATATCCCAGTGAGGAACAAAAAATACGGGACCGCCAGTTCTCCAGACTGCATCAGCAAAAATGACGGTTGGTCGCTACAAATGAATATATTGTGATTTTTCATGTATAACACTTAATGCCGTTTTATTTGAAAGTTTTTGTTGTTATTTGTTACAAGACTCTTGATAATTTTTATTTAAATATTTGACATAACTACCTCAAAGAAAATGGCATATCACTTAGAAAACAGACTCACATACACAACACTCTCTCTCTCTCTCTCTCTCTCTCTCTCTCTCTCTCTCTCTCTCTCTCTCTCTCTCTCTCTCTCTCTCTCTGATGAAAAAAAGTATGTAATGCTTACTTACTCTGTTACCCTTGAAAAATAAAGATTATTCATTCATTCATTCTCTCTCTCTCTCTGTGTCTGTCTGTCTGTCTCTGTCTCTGTCTGTCTGTCTGTCTCTGTCTGTCTGTCTGTCTGTCTGTCTGTCTGTCTGTCTGTCTGTCTTTCTCTCTCTCTCTCTCTCTCTCTCTCTCTCTCTCTCTCTCTCTCTCTCTCTCTCTCTCTCTCTCCTCTCTCTCTCTCTCTCTCTCTCTCTCTCTCTTCTCTCTCTCTCTAATTGCAAACCTACATGAGCAAAGAATGACTTGATTAATTAATAATAATATGTATTTTGTTATAATATTTTTCTGTTTTTGTTGTTGTTGTTTTTTAGGGAAAGACTGAAGAAGGAAGCAAAAGAGGCCAAAGAACTGGAGTCCAACATTAGCGCAAAACCTGCAACGCCTGCAAGAAAGCCAGAATCAAGAGCAGATGAAGAACAGAAGAGAATACAAAGAGAAAAGGCTGGAGATCGCCAGAGAAAAACAAGGGCAAATACGTCAGCCGCCAAAAAGAGATCAGAAAGAAATAAAAGAAAAGAAAAAGATTGGGCAGAAAAACTAAACAAGGAAGTTCAAAGAGCTCTCAACTATCTTGCTGCTGACTGTTCAAAATCACTGAACATTGCATCTATGCTGAAAGACACAATAGCAGATCTCAAAACCAAGAGAGACAGGGTATCACTCTTTAAATTAGACCTCATAGAGTGTTTGACAGGCAAAACATTGCAGAGATGGAGAAAAAAAATTTGTACCCCCAAAAAAAGCGGGACCACAAAGTTGAAGATTTTTATTTTGATATTGCTGTGGACCTTCCAGGCAAAAACGTAGCTGATCTAAAAACTTTTGTTAACAAAACAGTGCTGACAATGAGAGTGGAAGATGAATACAAAGAATTCAAGCAAAAAAATCCAGGCTATGACATATCACTCGCAACATTTGCCAGACGAAGACCAAAAGATGTACTGTTGTCAAGCAGTCGAGCATTTCGACAATGTCTTTGTGAAAATGTGTGAATCCTATGCTTAAGATGGAAAAACTCAATCCACACATTAAAGAAAAACAAAAAAAAAACCAGTTGCAGATCTTGTAGGCGTGACGCTGTGTGAGAAGGAATTTTCAGGCAGCTGTATTGAAGGGCAATGCCCTAACTGTAGTGTTGATCACAGTTCAATCCTGGATGGAGCAGATAGGGCCCAGTATAAAATCAGAGGTGGCATGGCACAGATGGGAAAAAACAGCCCATGTTGCAAAAGACCAAGTTCAAAAAAGAGGAATGCTTTTAGACTTGATTTTAGAACTAGGTGAAGAAATGAACAAACTAGCAATGCACTGGAAGACTGCTGGATGGCAAAGGCAGCAGTATCAGAATCTGACAAAAAAACTTGCCTGATGATTATGCTGTCATCACTGTAGATTTTGCAGAGAATTACCTCTGCCAATTCCAAAATGAAATTCAATCTGCACACTGGAGTTACAGGCAGATCACAATTCATCCATGTGTTCTGCACTACAGGTGCAAACAAAATGGTTGTAGGACAGTGATGAAAGAGTATGCCAGGAAACTGCCAGGAGACCTGTGGCAAAAGTATATTCTAATTTCAGTAGATGGGGATGGCAACTGCTTTTGTCACACCCTTAGCGTGTTGGCATCATGTAGTGAAGAAAGCCATGTTGAAATGCGTGTCCGAATGACTCGGGATATGATTGAAAATGAGGACCTCTATTTGGATAGAGCATATCTAGAACAATCTTGTAACCACAGTGGCAGTGATATTTCACAGTTCCTTGCCCTTCCCTCAGCAATCCCTGTCAATACATCAGTGTTGAATGACAAAGATGATCTGAAACATTTCTACAGATCAGAGATAATGGCTGTGAGAGAGAGAGAGAGAGAGAGAGAGAGAGAGAGAGAGAGAGAGAGAGAGAGAGAGAGAGAGAGGAGCTTATAGCAGGCTCTGGCAGCTATTTTAAGCAGCAAACAACCTGCAGAATAACATCCAGTCTGTATACCCACATCTTGGGGATGAAACTGTTTAGTGAGTGATGAACAGCGGGTTCTATCCCTCTGTGGGTAAAGTCTCCAAAACAGAACACCAACTGTGGACATCACAACGCAAAGACCTGGATCCTGCCCACTGGGTGGCAAACCTTGTGGTGCCCCTTCTTCCAATGCAGATGACAGAGGATGCAGAGCAAAGGGGGTAAGTGTCTAAACCATGTCCTTCAATGGAAATTAAATTCATCTATGGATGTGATGCGCATCTGTGGGACAGTTAAATTCAGTTTCAGGTGTGTTTTAAAATAATACCAGAACAGTGTCGAAAGGAAGAGATTATGAAATGGTGCCAGTGTCATACATTTCTTTGTTCTTTTTAATTAATCAGTTGTCTGTAGAAAAAATCCCCCCCCCCCCCCGAAAATATCCCCAAAGATTTTACTGAATGATCATGGCCATGTATAGAACAACTGAAACAAAACATATTATTTAGAATTTACAGTTTCAGAGGATTTTAACGAACATAAACATTTAATACTGTCAATACTGTTAATACCTTCATTTTGTCATGAAAAAGGTCTGGTATTGTTAGGAGGGCCCAGTTGTTACCTGTAAGCTGTTGTTTTCTTTTGTCTAGCTATTTTTCTCAATGTGTTTAGTTATTTGTGCTCTCTTTGTTGAAAGGTGATGGGGGTTGATGGAGACTGTGTACGTGTGGATTTCATGGATCAAGTGGGCCACCATAATCAGCACACTTGGCCACTACGACCAGAGTCATCTGTGGAGCCATGCAGTTTATTCCTGGGACCTCCCTTGAGGATGAAATTTGATGATCAGAAATCAACAAACCGAAACCTGTTCTTTTCAAAAGAATGCTCTCACCGAGTACCACCCTCTGGTATCTGCTCAAAAAATTAATTTGCTGCGGAATAGAATCCAGAACAGCCCTTATTTTCAAATACCTTTTCTTCATTTATTTACTTCAGTTTGGTCTTTTATCTTTCCATATCTTCATTGTAGTTTTTTTTGTTTTTGTTTGCCTCATCCTT
>CM060319.1:69377072-69384572 GCA_030674155.1 Stramonita haemastoma
TTCAGAGCATTCTGGAGGAAGGTGAATGTGAGGAAGTGCAGCAGGTGAAAGATGAATGGTTTTCCCTGATGAAGGTAAGGCAGGCATGCTGGTTTTGGGTTTTCAAACCAGTTTTGTAAAAAAAAAATTATTGACTGCTATATTTTTTCTAATGTGAGAGCATAAAAGCTTTGTAGTTAGAGTGCTGAATGCATGACTGGACAGTGACTGAGGGTAAGGGTTCATGCATGTGTGTGTGTGTACATTCGAATTTGCTGAAACTGTAAATTGTTATTTTTTTTTAATTTATTTATTTATTTATTCTTTTATATCAAGGATAACAGAATAAGCAATCATGTGCTTTTTTTTTTCATCCGGTCCCCATGTGTATGCAGTTTTGTAAATATTGTCATCTGTTCCCACCAGCACACGATGGCCTACTCTTACGAAAAGTGGAACAGGATTTAACGTGTGCGCAAGATGTTCTGCGTGCGTTCGCACACGGGGCCTCGGTTTAAAGTCTCATCCAAAGGACTTTTTGGGGAGAGTGTGTGAGAGTGGTTGCTTGTGTGTTGTTTAGGTGGAATGCAAATGCTTTGATTTGTTTTTTTACAAGATATAGCGCTATACAAATTCCGTGTATTATTATAATTACGTTCAAACCTTTCCTGAGGTGTACTGGATTTTTTCCCTGTAGAACATTGGTTCTAACTCCATTTTTTGATACTGTTTTAGGATGATGTTTTGACCTGAGGCCACACATGAGAATGATTGGAACTCATAATAAATGAGGGGTAGGATAGCCTAGCGGCCAGAGCATTGAGCTCGCAGTGGGATGGCCCAGGTGGGGAAAAACAAACTTTTGTGGTCTGCTGCATGTTAATTAAATTTATAAAAATTAGTTTTTCTAATAGGAAGTTTAAACATTTGAACTGATGATGGCAGGAATTCACCAGTGTGTTTGGAGTGGGCCCTGCCACTGCCAAGAAATGGATTGAGAAAGGCTGGAAGTCTATAGAAGAGGTTCGACAGAGTGACAGTTTTGGAAAAGATGAGCGAGTGAACTGGGGTAAGAACTGTTTGGAGTGTTATGTGTGTATGTCTCAGGGGGTAGGGGATAGAATGTGTGTGTGTGTCTGTGTCTGTCTGTGTGTGCCCACATGCATGTACACATCTGTCAGTCTGTCTGTTTGTGTCCATTTTGTCTAGGTGTCTATGTGCGTCTGTAACTGCATCTTTGTGTCTGTGTCTGTTTGTCTGTGTGTGCCCACATGCATGCACACGTCTGTCAGTCTGTCTGTCTGTGTCCATTTGCATCTGTAACTGCATCTTTATGTGTTTCTGTGTCTGTTTGTCTGTGTGTGCCCACATGCATGCAAACATCTGTCAGTCTGTCTGTCTGTGTCCATTTTGTCTAGGTGTCTATGTGCATCTGTAACTCCATCTTTATGTGTTTCACTGTCAGTGTGTCTGTCTGTGTGCGTGTGTTCTTTTTTGTGAACCAGTGTGTATTAGTAAACATGTATAAGCAGGTCATATTTAAGGAAAACCAATTTTTCACAATATTGATTTTCATCCCCAAAGTCAGAATGCTGCTACCTTAATGGAAGACAAAAACAGTCGCATACACAAAACATCCTGAACCATGTAGCTCTAGCTAAGGAAAAACATCAACAAAACAAAATGTGGATTGTGTTTCAGGACTGGCTTTCTACGAGGACCTGACCAGCCCAGTCAGCGTGACAGAAGCAGACATGTTTGTCCAAATCGTGAAAACGGAAGCTGAGAAAATCCTGCCAGGAGTCATCGTCACGTTGATGGGGGGCTTCAGGAGGTTTGGTCTCTTGCCTTTGTTTTTTCTGTCTCCAACTTCACTTCCTCAGAAGTCAGAGTATGGCTGCCTATAATATGGCGAGGTACTTGAAAACAGTCATACATGCAAACTTCTCATTCAGTGTGCAGTTTCAATCTCACAGTGATTCCCAGGTGGGATAAGTGAGTCAGAGTGCACATTCTGGGTGACCCCCAGAGTGTTAAGCTGGGGAACGCACAACAACAACAATTAACTTTTCTGTCAGCTTGCAACTAGTGTTTTTGATAGTAAAGAGATTTTCTGTTGAACTTCGCTGTTTCATCTCATATCCAAGTTGGAAATTTCACATTCGCAGGTGCTTGCATTTGTTTTTCATAGAAACTCTTGTGATCTATACTTTATCCTCAGTGTTCCCTCTGTGTGTGTGTGTGTGTGTGTGTGTGTGTGTGTGTGTGTGTGTGTGTGTGTGTGTGTGTGTGTGTGTGTGTGTGTACGTACGTGTGTGTGTGTACGTACGTGTGTGTGTGTACGTGTGTGTGTGTACGTGTGTGTGTGTACGTGTGTGTGTGTGTGTGTGTGTGTGTGTGTGTGTGTGTGTGTGTGTGTGTGTGTGTGTGTGTGTGTGTAGGCATTTGTCTATGTGTGTGTGTGTGTGCACGCGCGTGCGCGTGTGCGAAACTGAGTCTGCATACATATCTATGTGTATGTATGCCTGCATATATCAGTTTGCCTGTATGTGTCGCTTCTTGAATGTGGGCGCGTGTGTGCGTGTTTGTGTAATTCAGAGAAGCGTCCTTTGATGCAGATTCGTTTTCTTGTCAACATGTCATGTTGTATATCGGTTGTTATCTACACTACAGTCAGTCGTCTGTGTGTGAGGGGGTGGGGGCGTCTGCTTGCTCCCAGTGCAGCTGTTGTTTCTGACCTGAATTTGTGTTGTTTTTGTTTTTTTGTGTTGATGTCACAGTGACACTGATGACATTGCTAGATGGTTTGTGATTCAGAAGGGGCAGGTGGTTTTGATAAAGATTTAAAGCATGGGCACTGTTGTTGATGATTGTTTCCTTATGGTTTGTTTTGGAGGTTTTTATTGGATTTTTTTTTGTAGTTTTGACTTTTGATATTTCCTCTCAAGCCTAGAATGACTGGACAAGAGAAATTCTTTTCTTTTATTCTTTTATTCATTTAATTTGTTTTTATTCTTTTATTTCAAGAATAATGGAATAAGCACTCATGTGCTTTTTTACATCCACTCCCCTTGTATGCAGTGTTGTAAATTTTTTCACCTGTACCCACCAGCACACAATGGCCTGCTCTTCTGAAAAAAGGAGGGAGGGAGAGGGAGAGAAGAGACAGACACAGACACAGACACAGACAGACAGACAGACAGACAGACAGACAGACAGACAGACAGACAGACAGACAGACAGACAGAATATTTGATTAGGTATAGAAAATATGAGTGCATGTGCTTTTTCTGTTGTTTTTTTCAAGGTTTTTCATGTATTATATTGTAAATCTTATTATATAACATGTCATGATAACCTTGATGTATGTGTGTGTGTGTGTGTGTGTGTGTGTGTGTGTGTGTGTGTGTGTGTGTGTGTGTGTGTGTTGGTGGGTGAGAGAGACAGAGATACAAACAGCAGACAGACACAGACAAACACACACACGGACACAGACATAGGCGCACACACAGACCCCCCCCCCCCCCACACACACACACACACACTACTTTGTGACAAATAAACAGGATTGCCTGTTGGTTGTTGTTTTTGTTGCCGCCTAATTTGGCTTGTGTTATTTGTTATATAGGCTTATGATTGCTATCATACACATGGTTTATTCCGTGCCATTTATAATAGTTCAACAGCTGTTGCTGGTCATCATGTGTAATTAGGTCCATTGCACCCCCCCCCCCCCCCCCACCACCTCCCAATGAATATTGTACCCGCACCATGGAAAATGGTTATTTGTGTCTGTCTGTCTGTCTGCTGTCTCTTTCACTGCAAATGTACAAGGATATCCCTAAAGTCCCCAAAACTTTTTCCCCAACCATTAGACCCTGAATGGTGGTCTGGGCGCAGGTCTTCCGGATGAGACGATAAATCGAGGTCCCGTGTGTCACACATCACTATTTAGCGCATGTAAAAGAACCCACGGCAACAAGGGGGTTGTCCCTGGCAAAATTCTGTAGAAAAAAACCACTCTGATAGGGAAACAAATACAGTTGCATGCAGGAAAAAGAAAAAAAAATGGGTAGGCGCTGCACTTGGCAACGTGCTCTCCCTGGGGAGAGCAGCCTGAATTTCACGCAGAGAAATCTGCTGTGACATAAAGTGGTACAAAATTTAAAAATACAAAATACAAAAAGTCAGAATGTGGCTACCTAAATGGGGGTGAGGGAGGGGGAGGGGAAATGGTAGCATATGTAAAAATCTTATCATTGGTGAACCTCAGAGCCCTAGCTGATGAAAACAAAAATGGATATTTTTTCACTGTCATTGAATGCAACTCCCAGTCTGGTGATTTTTTACCTATTCTGTAGTCTTGTAGACCGTTGGGGCACCACTGAAGATTTTGCATCCAGTATGATTTTAGTCCATGTAAATAGTTTGGAGTGACCGGAATTTGGAAAAAATGTTATGACTGTGTTTTCAGAGGGAAGCATGTGTGGCCATGATGTGGACATTGTGATGACTGTTGACATTGGTGATGACTGTTTTCAGAGGGAAGCAGTCAGGGCATGATGTGGACATTGTGATGACTGTTGACATTGTGATGACTGTTTTCAGAGGGAAGCAGTCAGGATGCATGATGTGGACATTGTGATGACTGTGTGTTTTCAGAGGGAAGCAGTCAGGCCATGATGTGGACATTCTGATGACTCACCCCCAGGAGGGACAGGAGCTGGGTCTGCTGACCGCTGTCCTGCAGGCTCTGGACAGGAAAGGTGGGCTGCTCTTTATGGTAATGTTAATGTTTATGTTAAAGGTGGTTGACCCTTATGGCTGGCCAGGGCATTGATACAAGGAAGGACATAAGAGTTGGGTTGTTGGGTTTTTTTGCTGCCTCGTCTTCTGTGACATCCCCGTCCTGTTGCTCCCACGCCGCTCATTTCAATCTCCCCGCCACAGCCATACCCAGATTTGTTGTCTCATCCCTGGGATCGGCAGTCCACAGGGAGCACATCAATATTAGGCTCCCACGGGGCCACCAGCCAGAGGGGCCCAAGGACAGTAGAGTTGATTTTATACCCTGTTTTAATCTGTAGTAGAAAAAGAGACAACAGATCAAGTTTTCTTCATCTTCTGCATTCCCTGTTGCACAGTTTTATTTTGAGATTTAAAATTTTATAAGGTGACATCCCCGATATGGCCTCTGTGGTCAGCGGGGCTATAAATGATGAGATTGGATTAGGGGTTAGAGCATCAGACTTGTGTGGTCTCAGTGTAACTGAGGGTGAGGGCGCGATTCTCCACTGAAGCGTCTGTTCAAGGAATTTATCCCCTGTGCACAGTTAACACTGATACTGCACTGGCTCCATTCCCTTGATAGTCCTTCAGAGGAGACTATAAAGTGAGGTTCAATGGACAAATGGTTTCTTTGTCAATTTCATGGTAGAAAGGTAAAGGTGTCCCATAACCCATGTGGTCGAAGGGTAGTGAGGCGTCAGAGACCTCAGCTTCTCCAGGGGCCAGCATGTTGAGGGCGGCACCCATCTCCTCTCCCTCGCTGCTTTACCTTCCCTGACCCTAAAGAGGGCAGGTACCCATTGACAGCAGGGTGAACTGGGGGGACTGTTCTGAAGCCAAGGCGCGCAGTCACCCATCCAGTTGGTAACCTTGCTCAGTGCTGCTTAACTTTAGCTGGGGGAAAGCGAGTGTTCTGACCACTGATGATGGTACAGCCCCTAAACTCTTCCAGGACTCTGAAATACAACTAAACCAACCAAAGTTAGATGTGTGATTCATTATAAACTTTTTTTGCCCAGGGTTGGTGCTGATGGGGCGGTCGGAAGCCAGCACCTACACGCCGGAATGTCTGACCACCGACTCCAAACTGCTGGCCATGCGCGGCCAGCTGGACCATTTTGAGAAGTGGCTGGGGATCTGCAGGTTTGAACCTACAAAGCAGACCACCACCAGTGGCAGAGAGGACCATACAAACATCGTTGCAGGAACCTGTGATAAAAAACCTGGAACGCATCACGAAAAATCAGGGATGATTTCCGATGGCACGAATTCGGACAAGTCGAGTTCCAATCCTGAAGTAGCCCTAAAGAGTAGGAACACTGACTCTTGTGTCCAAGAAAGTGAACACCCTCATCAAAACACACACCAAGACCCGAACCCAAAACACCACTCCGACGACCACCACCACCACTCTCAAGCACGCACGCAAGGGACACACACCCCAGAAAAAACCCACAGCACGCCCAAACACAAACCAGACTCTGACAACGATGACATGCTGCCTCCCAACCCAACCCAAACAGCAGAAGACCAGCACAGGCAAGGCCCAGTCCCCCTTCCAGCTGGCCAGGGCAGACAGGGCATGGAGGGCGAGGCGTGTGGACCTGATCGTCAGCCCTTTCTCGCAGTATTACTATGCTGTGGTGGGGTGGACAGGCAACAAGCATTTCAACAGAGACCTCAGGCTGTATGCGCAGAAAGAGCTGGGCATGAAACTGACCAGTCACGGCCTGTGGGACTATGAAAAGGTAATGTAGTTAAGGGGGGTGGTGGGGGTTGGGAGGAGGGGGCTGGGGTTTTGGAGGTGTGGGGGGTGAGGTGGAGTGGAATTTTTGGCTGTGAGAGTGAATAAAATGTGGGGTGGGTGGGAGGGTTGTGTGGGTAGGGGTGTGTCGGGGGGGTGTTTAGGTGTGTCTGAGTGGGGGTGGGTAGGTGTGTGTGAGTGGGTATGTGTGGGTGGGTGGGTGGGTGGATAGTTGGAAGGGGTGGGGGTTGTGGGTGTGTGTTTTAGAGTAGTTTTTAGTTTTATTCTTTTATATCGAGGATAATGGGATAAGCACTCTTTGTGCTTTTTTACATCCAGTCCCCGTGTGTATGCAGTTTTGTAAATGTCATCTGTTCCCACCAGCACACGATGGCCTACTCTTACAAAAAGCGGAACAGCATTTAACGTGTGTGCAAGATGTTCTGCATGTGTTCACACACATGGCCTCGGTTTATAGTCTCATCCGAAGGACTTTTGGGGAGAGAGGAGTCTGCACCAGTGTTAACTCCAGGGGAAAAAATCCTCAAATGGGAATCGAACTCTGGTCTTCAAACCACGAGCACAATGTTCTGACCACTAGGCTGTCCCGTCCCCCCAAGGTAATGTTGGGGGGGGGGGGGGGGGGGAACTGGCTTGGGTGGATTTTGGGTGGGTGTGGAGTGGGATGGGTGTGGGATGGGGGAGAGGGGGTAGTTTCTAGATTTGTTTGGTTAATTGTGAGACTTAAAAAAAGTGTGGGGGGTGGGGGCAGGGTGTGTGTGTTGTGTAACGGTGTATGCATGCAACATCATCACATAACCCCCTTCTTGCATACAAATGAACGTACACACCTGTAACACACACACACACACACACACACACACACCCATGCGTGTTCATGCACATAAAATGTGTACATGCACATACACACACATGCATGACAGTCAAACATTAACACACACACACACACACAACACACACACCACACA
>CM060319.1:69389572-69399572 GCA_030674155.1 Stramonita haemastoma
ATCTAGTTCAATAGGATTTTTCCTTTGGCATTAATATCAGTGCCGACTCCACTCTCCCCAAAATTCCTTCGGATAGAACTATGAACTGAGGTTCCATATGTGAACACACGCAGAACATCTTTGCACTCGTTAAAACCTGTTCCACTTTTTGGAAGAGTAGGCCATTTTGAGCCAGTAGGAATGGATGAGAAAATTTACAAATCTACATACATACGGGCACTGGATGTAAACAACACATGAGTACTTATTCAATTATCCTTGAAATAAAAGAATAAACACACACGCACGCACGCACGCACCGCGACACCAACCCACCACACACAGCACACACACACACACACACACACCAAAAATAAAAACACACGCACACGCACCCGCCCCCCCACACACACCACACACACACACACACCACAAAAAACAAACTTCGCGTCTACTCATGTATGCATGCACGTGTGTGCATTTTTAACCCCTATTACAAAGTTTTACAATGTCACTATTTTCCTTTTAGAGTTGGGAACACCAGACATGATTGCTGACTGCAGACAAAAACATTCCCCCTTGTCCTGTCTAATGCCATTATCCACGAAATCCCTTAACAGCTTTTACCACAGTCTACTGGCTACACACCAGTATTACTTTTTGTGACACTTTTTCTTCTATTGCCCTATAATACTCTTGCATTTGTAAACTGTTTTTTTCCCCTGTTCCTCGGCTAGCACTCTGAGGTATACCAATGGTGAGATATTTGCATTTGCGATTGTCCATATTGTTAGCTGGTGAATGTCTTAACCGTCCTGCCACATTCCTTCTTACTTTTGCATTCATATCCTACATATTACGGCATCCACAGAATTTAAAAATCAAAACAAGACACCCCCCCCCCCCCCCTTTTTGTAACAGTTATCCTGTGACTCACAACTCATGTCATTTTGCACAAACTTGGCAGGCATGAATTTAAAAAAATGTTTCAGCAAACACTGTACACTGTCACTCCTTTGTCATCAGCTGCTCCCTAACCACAATAATTATGTATGCGCAGGGTCACACTGTAGGAACACAAGCAATCCTCATTTTCATGATCATTTCCAACTTTCTACTGGCTTACAACGTATTTCTTTATGTCCTCAACACACCCCCCCCCCCCTTCGAAAAAAAACACACAAAAAAGCAACAAAACAAACACACACCCACACTCCACCCCTGAAAAAAACAACCCTCCCCCCAAAACAAAAAACCCGCATAAAACCCCAAGTACACGTGCATTTTGTTCCTACTAAAAAAAAAAAAAATCTAGAACTATGGGCAAACATTTTCCTAACTGGCACTTTAAAATATACAGATACTACAGCGACCAGTAGCTATAGGTGGAGTGTAGCCATACTGTGTCATTCCCTTCTAGTGCCAAAACAGACATGCCAAATTCCTGAAGTTTTCCTCCACACTGTGGACAGAGAGTGACTGAAGCTGTGGTCTGGAAACACTCTCACTTCCAAAGTCTGGTGAACCTGTGGCAGTAGAGGTCACTTCTTCAGCTTCCTCCTGAAAGACTTTGCTCCTAAATTTTCAAAGTCTTCACATGTCCGAGACATAAAAAAGACTGTTTGAAAGAAAAGAAAGCTTCTTTTAAAGTCTTCATACGTTTGTATCATTTAAAACTTCTTCAGTCTTCAAAAGTTTACATCAAAGAGCTTTTTTGTCTGAGCTTAATGAAGTGGAAATACTTTGCGGGTTTGATGTCTGTGGGTCTTTTGATTTGTTTTCTTTTACTTTTCAAAGCATTGGAGGGGAACAAATTACATGTGTCTGAGGACTCCTTTTTCCTTTGTGGTAGTAAAAGCAGGAATATGACTCCTCTCCTTGGCTACCCACCACCTCTAGCTAGATTCTTGGCCACTTTTCCATCTTTTTTATATCACTTTTGCCTTCATACCATACATACTAAAGTATCCATAGAAAGATTCATTTCTGTGAAAGACTAGCCTCTAACTCAAAAGTCATGTAATTTTGCATAAATTTGATAGGCTTGAATTTTTATTTCTGCAAACACTCTATCCCCTCAGGCTTTTGTTGTTTGCTAGCTTCCTAACTACAATATGCATGGGCAGGGTCAACACATAGGAACACAAACAATCCTCATTTTGATGATCATTTCCAACTTTTTGTAACTAACTTGGTATTGCTCAATGTCCTCAATACCACCCTCCCCTCCCAAAAAAAAAACAAAAACAAAAACACAAAAAACAGCAACTACACAATGTGTTTTTTCATACTTTAAAATTTGTAATGAAAATCAGACTCCCCCCCCCCCCCCCCCCCCCCCCGTAGCACTTTATACAGAAAGGTACTACATAACCTGGAAGCTAACGGTGGAGTGTAGCCACTCTGTGTCATTTCCTTCAAGGGCCAAAACAGACTTGCCAAATTCCTGAAGTTTTCCTCCACACTGTGGACAGAGAGTGACTGAAGCTGTGGTCTGGAAACACTCTCACTTCCAAAGTCTGGTGGACCTGTGGCAGTAGTGGTCACTTCTTCAGCTTCGCTCCTGAAAGACTTTGCTCCTACATTTTCAAAGTCTTCACATGTCCGAGACATAAAAAAGACTTTTTGAAAGAAAAAGCTTCTTTCTAGTCTTTGGTAGGTTTGTATCATTTAGAATTTCTTTTAGTCTTCAAAAGTTTGTATCAAGGAGCTTTTTTGTCTGAGTTTAATGAAGTTGAACTTACCTTGAGTTTTTTATGTCTGTTTTTGGTGTGTGTGTGTGTGTGGATGTGTGTGTGTGGATGTGTGTGTGTGTGTGTGTGTGTGTGTGTGTGTGTGTGTGTGTGTCTTTTGTGTGTGTGTGTGTGTGTGTGTGTGTGTGTGTGTGTGTGTGTGTGTGTGTTGTTGTGTTTGAACCTTTCAAAGCTTTTGGATAAAAATCACATATGTATTGTGAGATTCGATTTTGATCAGATTGTGTTAGTAAAAGTAGGAATAACACCCCCCTCTCTGTCTCTCTTTCTCTGTCTGTCTGTCTGTCTGTCTGTCTGTCTGTCTGTCTGTCTGTCTGTCTGTCTGTCTGTCTGTCTGTCTGTCTGTCTCTCTCTCTCTCTCTCTCTCTCTCTCTCTCTCTCTCTCTCTCTCTCTCTCTCTCTCTCTCTCTCTCTCTCTCTCTCTCTGGTAAAAAAAAGTATGTAAACACTTACTCTGTTACCCTTGAAAAATAAAGATAAAGAAGGATTCTCTCTCATGAAAAAAAAGTATGTAAACACACACACACACACATACACACACACACACACACACACACACACACACACACACACACACACACACACACACACACACACACACACACACACACACACCCCAATGTTTGCTATCAGTGTCTTAAGTCGTGGTCATTGACAGAAATCAGGGGGAGGGGGTATTCTCAGAACTCTGTGAAAACCTTCATGCTCAGTAGACAATGGTACTCCTCTTCACAACCCACGTGTTTAATCATACCATCTGTAATTAAACAGGAACAAATACACTCCAAACTTTTCTAGTCCATGTATAGGCCTACAGGAGAAAGCTTTCAGTCACCTTTTTTCTATAACTAACACATGATCACTACTCTCAAGATGTTTGTATTGTTTTCACTTGTAAGATAATGTAAGGTAAGTGTCAGATAAGTGCAAGATATGTGCAAGATAAATATAAGATAAGTGTAAGATTGGTTGGTGCAAAGGTGATGGAAACGAGATGAAGAAAGTGTACATAGATACCAAGTGAAAAGAACCCCCTGTAACTGATAGAGGAAGAGAAGTAGAAGACACAACTGTGAGAGCAAATTTCCAGCTGATTCAATAGTTTATTTGTGAAACCACTTCTCTTGTCTTTTTCTGTCCCTCCCGGCCCCCTCCGCTTCCTTTAGATGTCTTGGGGGTTTAGGATGATGTACTATTACACTATTTCAGATCTCTCTCTCTCTCTCTCTCCTCATCTCTCTCTCTCTCTCTCTCTCTCTCTCTCTCTCTCCTCTCTCTCTCTCTCTCTCTCTCTCTCTCCTCTCTCTCTCTCTCTCTCTCTGTGTGTGTGTGTGTGTGTGTGTGTGTGTGTGTGTGTGTGTGTGTGTGTGTGTGTGTGTGTGTGTGTGTGTGTGTGTGTGTGATTTGTATGTGCATTTGCCTGCGAGCGTGCATGCGTGAGTGAGTTGCGTATATGTATGTATGTATGTATGTATGTATGTATGTATGTATGTATGTATGTATGTATGTATGTATGTATGTATGTATGTATGTATGTATGTATGTGTGTGTGTGTGTGTGTGTGTGTGTGTGTGTGTGTGTGTGTGTGTGTGTGTGTGTGTGTGTGTAACCTACGTGTAGGAGTGAGTTTTACGTGTATTATTATCATACTATTATCACTATTGTTGATATCATTCTTATTGTCATCATTATAATCATTGTATTATCTTTAGTTCCTTCTGAGTTCATTTTGTTGCTATGAGTTGTAACAATGTTGTAGCTAAGTATTTTTGGGTGGACTTTTCTTGGTTGCTAAGTTGTTTATTTCATTATGTTTCTTTGGTTGCTCTTTATCTATTAACGCTTCTCCTTTTCTTTTATAATCAAAACCATTTTATAGTGGCTTCTGATTTTCGTCTTCTGAATGTGTGCATTTTTATTATCTTATTATGTATAATGTCCTTATTCCTTTATGTTGTTTGGTACTGCATATAGTTTTACTGTTTAGTATCTTTTTATCTTGATGTTTTCCCTGAAAAGGGCGGGGACTGGATGTAAAAAAGCCCATGAGTGCTTATCTATTATCCTCGAATAAAAGAATTTTGCCTTGCCTTGCCTTGCCTTGTCTCTCTCTCTCTCTCTTTCTCTCCAGTGTTTGCTATCAGTGTCTTCAAATATCTGAACTTACAGAGTCGTGGTCCTTGGCAGAATTCAGGGGTTGAGGGGGTGGGGGGGGAGGGAGGTGGAGGGTGGAGGGTATTCTCTCAGAATTCTATGAAACCATTCATGCTCAGACAATGGTACTTCTCTTCACAACACACGTGTTCAATCATACCTCCTTTGACAGGGACAAGTACACTGCAAACTTTTCTAGTACATACAGGGTGAGTAGAAGTGGGTGGAGGGGCAGGAGGCTTTCAGTTATTTTTTTTTTGGGGGGGTTTCTTCCATGCGTAGATCCGGGGATGGTGGGGGAGTGGAGGGAGGGGTCTAGAGGTGTTTCTTGTTTTTTATAGGTGGAATCTGTACGTTTTCAATACAGTCTGTTCATTATTTCTAAAATATGTAATACCCACCCCCATAACACAAATGGAAAAAGAAACCAGCCTACTAACCAACAAACACAGAAGGAGGAGGAGGAGAAAAAGAAGAAGAAGAAGAAGAAGAAGAAGAATTGCAAAGAGGAAAGAGAAACAGAAGAAGAAGAAGAAAGACAAGAAGAAGAAAAAAGTAGAAGATCGAAAGGAAGAAGACGATGACAGAGAAGACT
Source organism: Stramonita haemastoma (assembly GCA_030674155.1). Lineage (NCBI taxonomy): Eukaryota > Metazoa > Mollusca > Gastropoda > Neogastropoda > Muricidae > Stramonita > Stramonita haemastoma. Next base: position 69,395,054 of record CM060319.1, read on the forward strand.
TTTCTCCTCTAATGTGTTCTTGCACCCTCATAGTGATTCCAAGGAATGATGAGTACAATCTGGATGACCCCCAGAGTGTTAGCCAGGAAACTCACAACATCATCAACACAACAACGACAATATAATATAAAAAGATCATAAGAATTAACAGGCCACCAGGCCATCAAGAGATTGGATAGGGGACGGCATAGCTCAGTACTCACAGCTGTCAGTTCCCCCACTTTCAGCTCCTCTCAGCAGCTAATTAACCCATCCCATCCCAACCCAGCTGAGGCCAGCTGGTGCTAATTACAGCAGGAACTGACAGCACTTGGACTAGGTAAAAAGGAAAGGGTGCACTAAATTTAGCACTCTTGACTAAGTGATGTTGGATTTGTGCACTGTGTACTCGCTTTTCCCAAACTGAGGTTAAGCAGCGCATTGAGTGTGGTTACCAGGTGGATGGGTGACCGATCAACTGCCTTAACCCCAATACAGTCCCCCAGTTCATCCAGCTAGCTGTAAGTGGGTAACTGCCCTCTTTAGGGTCATGGAAGGTAAAGCAGCAAGGGAGAGGAGATGGGCGCTTCCCTCAATATGCTGGCCCCTAGAGAAGTGAGGTCTCTGATGCCTCGCTCTCCTATGACCACATAGGTTATGGGGACACCTTTACCTTTACCTTAGACAGTCAAGCCCCTCTGTCACTGAAGAAATGGCTGGCATTGGTGGTGGTCTAGTGGTAATGAACATGTCTTGAAAGTGGGAAGATGTGGGTTTCATTCCCTACAGAAGACAAAGAATTGCACACAGAAACATCTTGCCTAGATTTTTCGTTGTAGGAGTAAAGGTGGAAGGTATCCCATAACCTTTGTGGTCGTAGGTGAGCGAGGCAGCAGAGACTTCGGCTTCTTGTAAGTGGTACACAATAGTGGTAAGAAACTCGCATAGAGCATGGCAGCAGAGAGTCCTCAGAGGAGAAACCCCCTTCAAACAAGTGTTTCGGGCCTTTTATCTTCCTTGCACTCTAGGGAGGCCGGCCCACATCCAGTTCATGACTCTGGATGTCTCTCTGCTGCCCCTTTATGTATGTGATGAGTTCAATACACTATAGCATGGCTCGATACAAAACAATGCGACACAACGCAGTGTGATTTCATGCAATATAAGTTGATACGATACAACACAACACAGTACATTGCAATGTAACACAACAAAATACCCTTCACCGTAGTACAAGACAGTATACTTATCAATACGATACAATGCAACACTCTAAGTGACCTATTTCCATGGAACTAGGATATCGTAATACAACCATGGATGGGGAATCACTCAGTGTATACTGCTGAAATCCGCCAGACATCAGGTAAGTGAGGAGAGAAATCTATCGCTAATTCTCACGAAGCTGTTGATATACTTTCTCACACACACACACACACACACACACACACACACACACACACACACACACACACACACACACACACACACACACACACACACACACACACACACACACACACACACACACACAGTAATGCTTCGTTCACTAGTTGTAGACTCTACACGACACTCTGAGAGAAAACAACATTCTCTGTCTGTCTGTCTGTCTGTCTGTCTGTCTGTCTGTCTGTCTGTCTGTCTGTCTGTCTGTCTGTCTCTCTTCTGTCTCTCTCTCTCTCTCTCTCTCTCTCTCTCTCTCTCTCTCTCTCTCTCTCTATGTGTCTGTTTATCTGTCTGTCTGTCTGTCTGTCTGTCTGTCTGTCTGTCTGTCTGTCTGTCTGTCTGTCTGTCTGTCTGTCTGTCTCTCTTCTCTCTCTCTCTCTCTCTCTCTCTCTCTCTCTCTCTCTCTCTCTCTCTTTCTCTCTTCTGTCTGCCTGTCTGTCTCTGTCTCTTTCCCCCCCTCTCTCTCTTTCTGTCTGCCTGTCTGTCTCTATCTGTCTCACACTCTTATACACGCTCTTTCTGTCTGTCTGTCTGTCTGTCTGTCTGTCTGTCTGCCTGCCTCTCTCTCTCTCTCTCTCTCTCTCTCTCTCTCTCTCTCTCTCTCTCTCTCTCTCTCTCTCTCTCTCTCTCTCTCTCTCTCTCTCTCTCTCTCTCATGTAATCATAAGTGTGGGGGTTTTGAAGCTAGCTGTGTGTCGTGTCTAGGGGTGCAGGTGTATTGTATTGTTCAGGTGTTTCTCGAGCTTGATCTGTTAACGAATCCGTAGAAACTGGACACTGGCCGTCTTTTTTTCCCCGAGAATATTGAAGAATATCAGATTTATTCGGATGTAAGAAAAAATCAGTGTATATTTTACAATGGGAACTGATACGACTGTTTTGCTTGTGGCTTTTTTTCGCCAGGAAAAAAGAATATAATAAAATTCATTTTCTCTGTACCACCAGTGGCCCAGACAGCAGTATCGTTGGCAAAACGTGGGTGGATAATGTCACATCCACTGAGTGTTAAAACAGTTCCAAAATGTCCATAAGATGTGTGGCGTATGAGTTTTTCTCTCGAATGTAGTTGAAGAGACGTGGAGAAAGGAGACAGCCTTGTCCGACACCAGTAGGCGTAATGAATTGTCCGTTAATTACTTAACTCTGCCAATGAGGAGAATCGTGATACATTCTCCGCTACAAAGATGGTGTATAGTTTTTACAAAATTTATATAAAGCAGTATGTTCTATTGGTTTCAGGTAAGGTTATGGTCCTAATTCTATCAAATGCCCTCTTAAAGTCCACGAAGGAGCGGTACGTGCTCTGCTAGTGTTTTGAAAGTTTGTTTTATGTTTTCATCGTTTCCTTTATTCATTTCCGCAACAACCGGAATGTTTTGCACACGCACTACATCGCATTACCTAGATACTTGTCAGCTACATAATTGGTGTCTGCTAGTGAAACATTAAGTGGACGTTGGGATTTTTTAACCACCCGAAGCCAAAACTGATTTTTGGTTTGTTTTATGCATTCTTCCTGTTTTTCATATTAACACAAACTAAATGACTGATAGGCTGATCACTATCTTTTACTGGTCATTCTAAAATAAATTACAAATTGATTGCAAACACTGACTGTATTTTATGACTGATTAATAGCTGACTGACTGGCAGACTGATTGACAGATTGACAGACTGACTGACTGACTGACTGACTGACTGACTAACGACTGAGACATTGCGTATTGTATTCTCAACGGATTTTTTTTGTAAACAAAAGGTCAAGTTATTTTTTTAACACCCCAGATCACTGATTAAAATCTGACTCCTCTGCCCTCTACAAACTGGGTTGACATTTGCTTAGGTGACGTAAAAATCAAAGTGCATGCCCGACAAGATGTCGATGCCATAAAAGATGCGCGAACACGCGCACCCCCCCCCCCCCCACCACACACAACCACCACACACACACACACACACACACACAGCACACGCACACACAAACACACACACACGTACGCACACATACACACACAAACACACACACACACACCATACACACACAGCACGCACACACATCTTACTGTTTTGTACTGTATTGTCTTGTATAGCACATTCAGGCACAGCCTATTTTTCTGCGTGAAATTGGGGCTGCTCTCCCTGCCCGGGGAGGACGCGTCGCCACAAGAGCAACGCCACCCATTATTTTTCTTTTCTTTTCCTATCTGCATGTGAACTTGTTTCCCTGTCAGAGTAGCTTTTTATCTACATAATTTTGCCAGGGACAATTTTTTTCTTGTCGTGGGTTCTTTTACGTGCGCTAAATGCGTGTTGCACACGGAACCTCGGTTTATCATCTCCGAAAGTCGTGAGTTCGAATGTCGGCAGCGTATGGTGAATTAAGGGTGGGGAGCTTTACGATCTTTCAGATCAACTTTAGACACCATCCCTGAGGAAAAAAAATAATGGGTAGGCGCTGCACCTGTGGCGACGCGCTCTCCACGGGGAGAGCAGCCCGAATTTCACGCAGAGAAATCTGCTGTGACATAAAATGGTATAAAATAAAATAAATAAACTTCGAGTGCAGACCTGCCTGTGCATCTATTCCCTTTGTGTATATGCTAAAGATCAAATAATATATGCACGTTAAATACCCCATCATTCATGTCAGCGTTCGGTGGGTTAGGGAAACACGAACATACCCAACATACATCCTGGAAGTCGGAATGTGGCTACCTTCATGGTGGGCAAAAACGGTCGCATACGCAAAATATCATTTTTGGTGAACTTTGGAGCTCTAGCCGAGGAACGGGGACAAAACCCATACAAAACAAGCGAAACAGACAAAAAACAAAGTGAAAATAAAGAAAACAAAGCAACACAAAAAAACAAACATCTCCCCCCACCCGTTTAGACTCCTTCTCGCTTTTGTTGCCATGGGCTCTTTCACGAGCACCCCATGCATACTTTCAAAAAGCTTAGCCGTTCACATCAGCACTGAGCGTCTGGTGAGCTCAAAGGAGAACATAGATCTGGTTCAGGCAGGATTTAAACTAACGACCCTCCAGAGGTTCTTTCACGTGTAGATAGACCGCTTCATAAGTTTAAAAAAATCA
>CM060319.1:69404572-69407072 GCA_030674155.1 Stramonita haemastoma
TAGCTAACCAAGCAAGCAAGCAACCAACCAACCAGCTGACCAGCCAAACATCAAACCAGCCAACCAGCCAAATAACCAGCCGACCAACTAGCCAACCAGCCACACCAACTAGCCAACCTTTTTTTGCCTTCCATTAAGGTAGCAGCATTCCGACTTCAGGGATGCCGCTTAAACAGACATCACCAGTGTGCATGTGTATTTCTAAAACACTTGCAGGAGACTTATCAGAAACACTCAACACCAGTCCCTGATGTTCATGATACTCATGAGTAACGTAAGTATGACTAAGGTCATTTCTGACTAGACTAAAATCAAACACAATTATGCTAATTAATCGAGGAAAAAAGATCTGACAAAGCTAGACCCCTTAGAATCTTCAAAAAATGAATACGGAATCAACAGCATGAACTCCTTGCAGGATTGTGCAGGCTAAAGGCAGACAGAGGAAACGATGGGAAGACAACATCAGAGAGTAGACTGGCCTTGGGTGGAACGATTTGCTACAGAAAGCAGATGACCGCAGGGGGTGGGGGAAGCTGGTTGCAAACTCCTCATTGGTGCCACCACGGTCTTCGGGACTACGGGATAGCTATATAGGTGATGGTGAAGGAAGGAAGGCCAGAGTAGAAATGCAGGGTTTGGTATGGTTAATGCAAGGTGGAATCGCACTCAAAAGCACTTGCATAAGAATACGCGTAAATGCATAGACGAGAGAGAGAGAGAGAGAGAGAGAGAGAGAGAGAGAGAGAGAGAGAGAGAGAGAGAGAGAGAGAGAGAGAGAGAGAGAGAGAGAGAGAGAGAGAGAGAAACAAACAAACAAACAAACAAACAAACAAACAAACAAACAAAGAGAATAGGCAAACGATCAGAGAGACAGACAGACAGAAAGAAAGAGAAAAAGAGAGACAGAGAGAGAGAGAGAGAGAGGCAAATAGACAAGCAGAGGGAGACAGAGACAGAGAGAGACAGCTAGAGCAGACAGACAGACAGACAGATACACATACAGATGCAAAGAGAGCAAAAAAGCTGATCACACTGTAAAGCTGCAAAGAAAGACATTTTGGTCATCCTGGCAACTTTCATCTCCTGTCTATACACCAGCTGGACATCGTCCTGCCAAAGTATAGCAAAAGAACATGGAAACAATCAATGAACGCTGATGACAAAACATCTTATCCAGATTTTCTGTAAGAGATAAGTGCGTATCAACGCCACTATCAGAAACTATGTTATTTCCCATAGTTAACAACGAGTACAGAAAACAGATGTCCCGGCATTGTGGAATCCTTTCCCCTCTCTCTCAGAGATCGATACCCCATCAGACCAACTACAGCCAGAGAAGAAGAAGCAGGAACCCAAAGATGGCCACTTTGTGGGAAGACTGGAAGTGGCAGTGCCAGATTAATAATATGGGTGAGACATTTGGTACCAGATGCTTGAGTAGGTATCAGCCTGTCAAAATCCTTTGATGCGGTGAAATCAATCATTAATTTGGCTGAGAAGGACGAGAAACGATGTAGATTAGCGGAGATATATGATATTGTCTTCTCCACCTCTCTCTCTTTGTGCCAGGCGTCATTTTCCACAAGTTATGTATTGTACACACAGGAGGAGATAGTTCAGTGGTCAGAGCACTTGCTCTCCCCAGGTTCAGGTTAAGCAGTGTTGAACTGGTTGCCTCTTCGGTGGGTGACTGTTCATATGCCTTGACTTCAGTACAGTCCCTCAGTTCACTCAGCTGTAAACGGGTACTTGCTCTCTTTAGGAATAGGGAAGGTAAAGCAGGGAGGGAGAGGGGATGGGCGCAACCCTCGAGATGGTGTACCCTAAAGAAGCTGGTAAAACTTATTCATGTTGAAGTTTATTTAGCAGGAGAAAGACATCGTTTCAATTGGGACAAAAGAGACCCACACCTGATATCACTGATGAAAAAAACCCATACGATTTATTCTGTAGAAGGAAAGTATCCTCACGAGATATACACGGAAACTACAACACGCAGATTTGGAACCGAATGCTATGCTAACCACTCTGTGCCCCATAGCCAATCAATGACCATTAAGATCTCCTTAGCCAATAGTGATTCAGCTCTGATTCCCACAAGCAATAAACGACCAGCTGAATTTCCTATAGACAATGAATGATCAGTTGAGATTCCCACAGCCAATGAATGATCAGTTGAGATTCCCACAGCCAATGAATAATCAGTTGAGATTCCCACAGCCAATGAATGAGCAGTTGAGATTCCCACAGCCAATGAAAGACCTGTTGAGATTCTCACAGCCAATGAATGATCAGTTGAGATTCCCGCAGCCAATAAATGACCAGTATATCACAAATTTTTGCCAATGAGAGAAATGACATGGTTATTTCCACCATATGATGCAAATTCACTTAAAAGATCTGAAATAAACGTACCAGCATTTACAGAGCAGTATATTTCCATTTGGAAAAAGCAAATTACCTGGCAAAAAACACAACAAAACATAACAATCGTACC
>CM060319.1:69424572-69429572 GCA_030674155.1 Stramonita haemastoma
CAAACTAGATTCAGCTTCAAAAGATTAATAAAAATTTTTTTTAAATACGATGCTATTTTGATGACGGACCAATAACATTTTGGCATCAATTGTAAAAGAAAGCATTCTTAAATTGGAATAAAGTGCAACAAATCTAAATGAAAAAGCAAAATACAATGATATCACATCCCCGAGGTGAGAATAGGGGTAAAAAGGGTCACATACGTAAAATCTCACCATTTGTGAACCTCCGAGCTGTAGCCAAGGAACAAACGATATAAACTATACTAACAAGACAATGGCAAAATAGAACACAATACAATAAAAGAAGCATATAGAAATAACACAAGAGTTGATCAATCAGAACAAATACTAACAAACAGTAAAAGAAAGAAAAATGCATCTACATTAAGATAACATGAATTAAGATAAAATAAAAAATACGGTAAAATATTAAAAACGGTATATTCACAAAACAACTGAAAATCGGTTACAAGATACAGCAATCCTGTTTCCTAAAAGTCCACCGAATCCGTTGAGGCCCTGTACAGGATAAAAGGGTCATCAAGTACACTTTTCTGTCTGGTTCCAGAAATAGTAACCCTGGCATTGCCCCACAGTTCTAATGGATTTTTAATAGACATCGCTTACCGTGCCTGTGGTATATTTTAAACCCACCATTGTAGTTCCGTTCAAAATATCTTTTCTGCGTCATTTTTGGATCATCTCTCTCTCTCTCTCTCTCTCTCTCTCTCTTCTCTCTCTCTCTCTCTCTCTTCTCTCTCTCTCTCTCTCTCTCTCTCTCTCTCCTATTGTAGCATGTATTTTAAACTCTATATAGTCGGGATCACGTTTCCTTGGTGATAGGGAGATGATTTATCAGTTAGGAGGTAGCAGGTCAGGATAGCTCACTGTGGTCAGAGCACTCGTTTCCCCTCTTTTCTACCTCTGTCTTTCTTTCTCTCTGTTTTGTTTCTTTTTCCCCTCTCACCTCCTTCTTGGTCCATTCCTCTCTCTCTACACACACACCACACTCACACACACACACACACACACACAACACAACTCTACACAACAACACTCACACAACCATTTTGTCCCAGAAACAAATAACAATTCTTTCTTACACTGAAGTCAAGATGATGCTAGTGCTAGGTAGCAAAAAGCAACTTTCATCATTGACAGAGACAAAATAGTTGCTGGACTGAGCGTTCGACGACAAACGAGAAGAGAGAAGAAGAAGAAGAAGAAGAAGAAGAAGAAGAAGAAGAAGAAGAAGAAGAAGAAGAAGAAAGAAAGAAGAAAGAAGAAGAAAAGAACAAGAATTCAAGAAGAAGTAGAAGACACGTGCTGTATATTCACGTGTCGATATTTCTTCTGTTGAAAATTGCCAGTTAGGAAAACATAGTGCACGCAAAAATGGACACACAAGAGCCAGGATTTAGCTTTGCTGTAAAAGAGATAAAACCCCTAGTATTATCACTAACCACCCGTAGCTGAAAACAGCTGCAAACTATCCAGTTATTTGCAGACAGAAAACAAAGTCCTACTGCTAACTACCCGGGACGGAAATTAAATGCTACTTTACCAAAAACCGAGTCATTAGCTTTTACCCAAATCTAAACCGAACGGTAGTAATCAGACGAAAACATGACTAACGTACGATACCTATTAGGTAGGAGAGTGAAAGGACTATTTTCACGTTTATGTGTATGACGTCAATGATTTGATTGTTGGGATTGAGAGAGAGAGAGAGAGAAGAGAGAGAGAGACAGAAGACAGACAGAGACAGACAGACAGACAGACAGACAGACAGAGACAGAGAGTTGTCCGGGAATACAAAAAGCTAGGAAAAGCAATACGGAACAATATTATCATTATTACCCTTTTTCGTTCCGTGTTCAATTTTCCTTCTATTCCTGTCCACAAGTCTTGTCTCCCAGCCTCTGTATGTCCATTTTCTCACATTATCATCAGTAATGATACACTGAAAGGGTTGCGAAAGAGGACAATGCCTGTGATAAATGATACATAGAGTCTGAGTTGTAAATTGCTCTCGACTGGTCAAAACACGTCCCAAAGTACGTGTAATTTTGGTAAGTACATTAGTACTTTAACATGACCACACACACAAAGAAGCCACCCCACACCGATTTTGCCCCAGCATAGAAAAAAGACATTCTGTTGTGATAATCACCGTCATTGGTCCTTGTCACGCTAGGTTATAGTTACTGACCTGTCAGATGAACAAGAGGAAGAGCGGGAGAGAGAGAGAGAGGGGTGGGAGAGAGAGAGAGAGAGAGAGAGAGAGAGAGAGAGAGAGAGAGAGAGAGAGAGAGAGAGAGAGAGAGAGAGAGGAGAGAGAGAGAGAGAGAGAGAGAGAGAGAGAAGAGAGAGAGAGAGAGAGAAGAGATTGATTGATTGATTGATTGATTGATTTATTCTTTTATATCGAGAATAATGGAATAAACACTCTTGTGCTTTTTTTCATCCAGTCCCCGTGTGTATGCAGTTTTGTAAATGTCATCTGTTCCCACCGGCACACGATGGCCTACTCTTACGAAAAGCGGAACAGGATTTAACGTGTGCGCAAGTTGTTCTGCATGCGTTCGCACACGGGGCCTCGGTTGAGACAGTGACAGACAAACAGGCAGAAAGATAGACCCACAGACAGACGGATAGACAGACACATAAGCAGGCAAAAGAGAGAGAGAGGGAGAGAGAGAGAGAGAGGAGAGAGAGAGAGAGAGAGAGAGAGAGAGAGAGAGAGAGAGAGAGAGAGAAGAGAAGAGACGAGACAGAGAGACAGAGGACAGAGAGACAGAGAGACAGAGAGAGACAGAGAGAGACAGAGAGACAGACAGAGAGACAGACAGACAGACAGACAGACAGACAGACAGAGACAGAGACAGACAGACAGACAGACAGACAGACAGACATAGACAGAGAGAGAGACAGAAAGAGAGACGGAGAGAGAGAGAGAGACAGAGAGAGACATAGACAGAGAGAGAGACAGACAGACAGAACAAACACACAGACAGACTGGCAAGCAGGCAGAGAAACATTTAACAGTGAATCACACAAAAAGCTTGTATGACTTTTTCCAATCACACTCAAGTGAAACTAGCCTTTAAATTCAAACAGACACACTACACACCATTGACCATTCATGCAGTTCAAATACCGGACTATTTCTGGAAGACATTTGGCAAAGTTATCAGAAGTATGATTTTATGGTCTGAAGATACACGTACATCTGAGTAACGTCAACTAGTCACAAGGGCAGTTGGCATGAAATTAGGACTGCCCTTCTCGGTTGATTAGGCGTGTCGCCACCAGTATAGCGCCACCCATATTTATATATACATATATATTGGCTTGTTTGTATTGTTTTATGTATTCATTGTTTTGTTTTGTATTGTCTTGCACTCCGCTCTAAGTCACAGCAGATTTCTCTGCGTGAAATTCGGTCTGCTCTCCCCAGGGAGAGTCCTTGTGTCGCCACAAAGCAGCGCCTCCCATTCTTTTTGTTCTTTTTCCTGTCCGCAACTTCGTTTCCCTATCAGATGGCTTTTTTCCAGATAATATTCCAAGAGACAACTTTCTTGTTGCCATGGGTTCTTTTACGTGCACTAAACAATTATGAGCAACACACGGGACCTCAGTTTATCGTATCATCCGAAAGACTAGCACCCAGACCACCACTCATGGTCTAATGGATGGGGGGGGGGGGGAATTCGGGCCAAAACGGGGTTACAACCACCGCACACTTTCAACCCGGACTTTTTCGCTATCTAGGCAGGTGCGTTACTTCTAGACCACTGATATAATTTTTTCTTTGTCTGCATGTAATCTTCTTCTTCTCTCTTGTTCGCTTTTACACCGCCGAATGTGTCTGAGGAAAATATCATGGCATGTATGTCCATTCCACTCCTCTCGTAGGCATGTGTAGCTTGGTTTGCAGGATGAGCTTGTGATAATGATGACTTATCTTGGAAGCAGAATTTTGCCTAGAGTCAACTCTCTTGTTGCTGGAGGTTCTTTTACATAAGAAAATGTATGTTAGTATAAAACTGACCAACTTTTATCAGTTGAGCCGACAGGCTAGCACCAGGCTATCACTGATGTGGTCGAGTTGGGCGGGGGAGGAGGGTGGAGATAGGCTTTAGGTGGATTTTTTTCCATTTCTTTTTGGGCTAGAGCTTTGATGTTCACCAATGGTGGAAATTTTTGCGTATGCATTCATTTTGCCCACCATGAAGGTAACCATTTTTCGACATTGGGATTTATAATTGGTATGTTAAAGTTTCCGTATCCCACTGAACGCTGACATCGATTACGGTGTCTGTAACATGCATGTGTGATCATTTGAATGTGTATTGTAATAATATACACGAACTGAATTTACCTACTGGCAGGTCTGCGGTTAAAGTTGACCCAAAATATCGTAAAATCCCCAACCCTTAATTCACCAGACGCCACCGAGATTCAAACCCACGACTTCATGGATCTATGAGATTGAGGTCTAAACGGTCTTTTAACACTCGGCTATAACGTCCGTCTAGAAATACTATAAAAACACGGAGCGATTCTGTGAGCAACATATATTGAGTGGATGTAAAAGAACCTTCGACAACATCAAGATATTTTGTCTGTGAATGAAAGCTCCGAAGTAGAGGAAGACCATCAGGCTGTACGTCAGTGGTCAGAGGAGTCACAGACTGGGCAGGCAGTAGGCTGGCTGAGTGCGTGTGACGACTGGCCCAGGACAAGACTGACCTGAGCATAGATCCACGGCACAACAGCCCTAGTCTTGGAACGGCGACTTGCCCAGTCCCCCCCCCCCCCCCCCCCCTTACTTCAAAAAAAGGAAGTCAAATCTATTCCAGCGCATGCGACTTTGACGTAAGAGAGACCTTTTGTCTTTTAAGTCTTTCTGGGAGGAAAAAGGCAGGAGAATGGACCAAGAAGGCAGAAACTAGATGAGAGAGGTGACAGAAAGAAAAGAAATAAGACAGAAA
>CM060319.1:69439572-69444572 GCA_030674155.1 Stramonita haemastoma
CAGTACGTCTGTACAATTTATGTAGCGTTAAAGTCATCTGAAAGAACTAGTGGGGGATGGGGTCAATACCATTTGGATTAGAATTGTTTTGGTTGGATTGAATTGGATTAGATTAAATTGGATTTGGTTTGACTTTAAAAACAAAATTAGTTGATTTAATTAAATCGATTTAAACGGATTAAACAGGATACGAATGGATTATATTGGGTTTAGTTGATTGTATATAATCATTAGAAAAGATTAGATTTGGTTGGGTTGAACTGGATTCTGTTGAATCAAATAGGATTTGGTGGGATTAGAACGGATGTGGCTAAATTAACTGAAATTTGGTTGGATAAGACGTGGATTAGACTGAAATGGATTGACCTGGATTAACCCCCTCCCCCGTTAAATCCTTTTCCGCTTTTCGTAAGAGTAGGCCATCGTGTGCTGGTGGTGGGAACAGATGACATTTACAAAACTGCATACACACGGGGACTGGATGTAAAAAAGCATATGATTGCTTATTCCGTTATCATCGATATATAAGAATAAATCAAATCAAATCAACCCCGCACCCCTCACCCCTACCTGTGGATGTTGTAGAGGGCGAGGATGCGGAAGGGGAGGAGGCAGACGAAGAAGAGGACCACCAGGGCCACCAGCATCACCACCAGCTGCTGGCGGGACCGGTTGGCCTGAGCCCTGGCCCTGTCCGTCATCTGACGACTTTGCATCGTGTCCACCGCAACCTGCATATCACACACATACACAGCGCGTGGATGCATGAAAGTACACATACATACACACACACATAACTATATATCTATATATATATATATACATATATATATATACATATATATAGATATGTATATATTGATAGAGAGAGCCAGACATATATATGTATATGGATACGTAGATAGATAGATAGATAGATAGATAGATAGATAGATAGATAGATAGATAGAATAGATAGATAGATAGATAGATAGATAGATAGATAGATAGATAGATAGATAGATAGATAGATAGATAGATAGATAGATAGATAGATAGATAGACAATTATAGCGGTCTTGTAACTCTTGTTCTTCAAAGTTTTTCGTCTCCTCCTCCTCCTCCTCCTCCTCCTCCTCCTCCTCCTTCTTCTTCTTCTTCTTCTTCTTCTTCTTCTTCTTCTTCTTCTCTCTTTTTCTTCTTCTTCTTCTTCTTCTTCTTCTTCTTCTTCTTCTTCTTCTTCTTCTTCTTCTTCTTCTTCTTCTTCTTCTTCTTCTTCTTCTTCTTCTTCTTCTTCTCTTCTTCTTCTTCTTCTTCTTCTTCTTCTCCTTCTTCTTTACCTTCAGAATTCGCCTTCTTCAAAAAATGGTCTTTCCTCCCCCTCTTTCTCCTCCCAAACCGTCTTCTTTGCTTTTCATAGTTCGGCCTACCTTTTGCCCTAGGGTCCTCCTTTTTCTTCGTCACTGTTCATTTTTCTTTTCTTTTTTTCTCTGTTCCAGTAGTCTCATTTGTATTTTCGTCGCCTTCATTATATGGTGTAATTATAATGGTAGGCTTTGATAGAAAGGCGATACTGTTCTATTCGCTTTCATCTCTCTATGAGACTATTAGCTTTCATAATCAGCCCGCCACCTAGCCCTACACTCACATTAGTGTGGTATACAGGACAGACAGACAGACAGACAGAGACAGACAGAGACAGACACACACACATACACACACACACACGCACGCACGCACGCACACACGCACGCACGCACACAGGCACGCAAGCACATACATACACACATCTCTCCCTCCCCTTCACACACAACCTCTCCTTTAACCTCTACCAACTCCCCCACCCACCCACCCACCCACCCACCCACCCACACACACACACGCACACACACACACACACACACACACACACACACACATACACACACACACACACGCACACACACACACACACACACACACACACACACACACACACACACACCACACACACACACACACACACACACACACCACCACCACCACCACCACCCACATCCCTACCCTCATCGCCACCACTTTTTACCCCTACCCTTCACCCTCTCTCACTCACCCCAAACCACCACCCTACCCCTACAACCCTCCATCCCCTCCCACCACCACCATCAAAACTCTCCACCCACCACCCACACCCAACTACACAACCCACACTACCACTCCTACCCCACCCTCCAACCCTCCAATACCCATCCCTTTGTTTGACACTTTCAAATCCAATCTAAAGACACACTTATTTCCTACCTAGGATCTTCCTCCATCATCACACCTCACATATGTCCCTATTTTCATTCAGTCTCCTCCATCTCCATCACTATGCGTTATCGTGTGTGTGTGTCCGGATGTGGGTGTGTGTAGGTGTGTTTGTTTGTTTGTGTTTGCGTAAATATATATAATTTGTTAATTTATTTGTGAATGGTTGCATGCGTGTGACTGATATGAATGCAAGCGCTATAGTTTGTTTGCATTACTTTGCATTATTATTATTGTTGTTGTTATTGTTGTTGTTATTGTTGTTGTTGTTGTTATTATTATTATTATTATTATTATTATTATTATTATTATTATTATTATTATTATTGTTGTTATTATTGTTATTATTATTATTATTATTATTATCATTATTATCATTATTATCATTATTATTACTATTATTACCCCAACTACCTCACCACCACCACCCCTACCCTGACCACACCACTACAACAACCACTAGCACTCCCCCCCCACTCCCACCATCACCCACCCCCTCCCCATCCCAACCCTCACCCCCACCTAACTACCCCCACAACACTGACTGACCTTAACGATGATACGAGAGTAGAGGAAGACGAGGAGGGCGAAGGGGACGACGAAGACGGCGATGAAGCGAGCGATGATGTAGCCGTACTTCCACTGCTGATCCACCGGGTTCATGCAGATGGTCACATTGACCTGGTCCACGTAGTGCAGCACGGTCGTCGTGTAGGCGATGGCCAGGAATGGGGAATTGCCTGTGATAGGTTTATTTATTTTTTTTATTTTTTTTATTATCATTTTTATTTTTTTATTTTTTTCTTTTATATCGAAGATAGAATAAGCAATCATGTGCTTTTTTTCATTCGGTCCCCGTGTGTATGCAGTTTTGTAAATATTGTCATCTGTTCCCACCGGCACACGATGGTCTACTCTTTCGAAAAGTCCATCAGATGAGACTTTAAACCGAGGCCCCGTGTGCGAACGCACGCAGAACATCTTGCGCACACGTTAAATCCTGTTCCGCTTTTCGTAAGAGTAGGCCATCGTGTGCCGGTGGGAACAGATGACAAGATTTACAAAACTGCATACACACGGGAACCGGATGAAAAAAAGCACATGATTGCTTATTCTGTTATCCTCGATATAAAAGAATAAATAAATAAATAAATAAAAACGGAACAGGAATTAACGTGTGCGCAAGATGTTCTGCGTACGTTCGCACACGGGGCCTCGGTTTAAAGTCTCACCCGAAGGACTTGTGGGGAGAGTGGAGTCAGCACTGAAGTTAACTCCAGGAGAAAAATCTCCTCGACCGGACTCGAACCCGGGTCGTCAAATTGCCAGCGCAATGTTCTGACCACTAGGCTATCCGTACCCTAAACAAGCAATCCGTACAATAAACAAGCAACGAACAACAGTTTTTTGGGGGGTTATAAATATTAGGACATTCTCAGTAGGCCTACATGACATTTTTGTGTGTTGTGCCCAGTCCACCCTCCCTCTGTCGTCCCCTTGTTAATGGGCATCCTGCTTATAGCAATAAACTTTTGTCAGTGTCTCTCTGTCTCTCTCTCTCAGTGTCCAGTGTTCTCTCTCTCTCTCTCTCTCTCTCTCTCTCTCTCCCCTCTCTCTCTCTCTCTCTCTCTCTCTCTCTCTCTCTCTCTCTCCTCTCTCTCTCTCTCTCTCTCTCTCTCTCTCTCAACTGTGGCCCAAGCGATGTGCAATTAAACTATTTCAAAGTTCAGAGCTCTGTCTGTCTGTCTGTCTGTCTGTCTGCCTGTCTGTCTGTCTGTCTGTCTGTCTGTCTGTCTCTGTCTCTCTGTCTTTGTCTCTGTCTCTGTCTCTGTCTCTGTCTCTGTCTCTGTCTCTCTCTCTCTCTCTCTCTCTCTCTCTCTCTCTCTCCTCTCTCTCTCTCTCTCTCTCTCTCTCTCTCTCGTGTTTTTGATGAGGAGAATTTGGTCAGGCTTTTTTTTTAAGACAGAAAGTTGGAGAAGTTGACACTTTTTTAAGAGAAGCCAATCCAATCCAATCCAATGATGTTGCTTAGAGCCCCTCCGACCGCACAGGCCATATCGGGGCTGTCACCTTTTAAGAGAAGGTTGCAGAATTGGTATAATGAAAACTGCCTGCTAAGTTTGGAGAACTTGGTGGGTAATTTTGTGGTCGTTTTCATTTTTTTTTGTTTTCATAGAAATACTGGCTTTAAAGTTTTGGAAAATTGGCTTTAGAAATAAAGTACCTTCAAAGATAGAATTGCCAATTTATAAAAAAATAGAACAGACAACACTGCCTGCATGTTATGAGAATTTTACTTTTTTGTTTAGCAATATCACCTGTTAAGTTTGGAGAATTTGGCTTTTTTTTAGAATTGGCTGTGAAGCTTTGAAGAATTGCCATTTTTTTGGTTTAAGAACTGATTGCAAAGTTTGGAGAATTTGGCACTATTTGAGAAGCACTGCTTGCAAATGTTGGAAAACTGGCTTTGTAATATTGAATTTTTTAAAAATGCTTGCAAAGTTGAAAAATTGGTAAGTTTGTTTTTTTAGAGAAACACTGCCTCCAAAATTGAAAGTGTTTTTTAAAATATTTTTTTAAGATAGTCCGAGAATTTGTATTGTTTTGGAGAAAGTTGGAAAAGTCTCTCTCTCTCTCTCTCTCTCCTCTCTCTCTCTCTCTCTCTCTCTCTCTCTCTCTCTCTCTCTCTCTCTCTCCTCTCTCTCTCTCTCTCTCTCTCTCTCTCTCTCTCTC
>CM060319.1:69449572-69457072 GCA_030674155.1 Stramonita haemastoma
ATGCCGAATGTCTTGCCATGGACATTTAGTTTTTATTCAAGTACAACCCTATGGTGTTCTTGGGGATCTTTCAGTGTATAAAGCATCTTCGCCTTTTGCAAACTATGTGCAAGTACTTCCCCTCTTCTATCACTTTCTTTAATTTTTCCCCCTTTTTGCTCATCTTTCTGTCATCTGTCTGGCTTTTTGTATGCCTTTCAAATTCAGTCTCCTGCCTTTTTAGAGAAAATCTTCTTTTAATGTACTTTTTATACATTATATCACATTTTGCCTGTATTGTTTTATTCTGGCGTCCAGGTAGCAATGTTAAACACACTAGGATGGGCACACGATGTCCATTCTGCAGTGTGATTTGCTCATGTGGCATTATTCTTATGTCTTTTTTCTTGTATCTTGAAGTGTTCATTATCCTTTTTTTACGCTTTTTTGTAACCTGGAGATGACAGATTAAGTGGAATAGCTGGCGTCCTTAGCACGGCCTGGCTTTATTGGCCTCAAGGAATGAAATAATTAAGGTACTTTGTCATTTCATGGAGTTTTTTCCATGTTTTTTTTCTTAAATTTTCAAATTGGCAGTGTTAGAGATTTGAGGGGATTGGATGTTGTTGAATTTGAACTTGAGGTGAATGTTACAAGAATGTCTTAAATTGGTTTAAGGTGACAGCCTTGATAAGGCCTTCATGATCGGTGGTCTGGAGGTAACGCACCTGCCGAGAAAGCAAAAAGTCTGGGTTGGAAGTGTGCGGGGGTTTGATCCCCGTTTGGGCCCGCCCAAAGCTGCCCCCCCCCTCCAGCTCCCTTCCATTAGACCATGAGTGATGGTCTGGGTGCTAGTCTTTTCGATGAGATGATAGACCGAGGTCCCATGTGTTCCACATAGTTATTGAGCGCACGTAAAAGAACTCAAAACAACAAGAGAATTGTCCCTGGCAAAATTCTGGAGAAAAAAAAGCCAATCTGATAGGAAAACAAACACAGTTGCAGACAGGAAAAGAAAAAGAAAATAATGGGTTGCACTGCTCTTGTGGCGACGCGCTCTTCCCAGGGAGAGCAGTCCGAATTTCACGCAGAGAAATCTTCTGTGAGAGAAAGTGATATACAATGTTCGGTGGGACTATAAACAACACGGAATGATCTGAAATTCAAAGCACTCAGACAGGAGGGTAAAAACTGTCGCAAGTATAATAATGCCAAAATCTCACCACTGGGGAACCTTAGAGCTCTAGGGGAGGAACAAAAACAGCACCATTACTCAGATAGCTTTCAAACTCGTATCAATGTGTTTTCATTTATCCAATTTTTAGGCCTTATGTCAGGATGAAAAAAGTCATAAACACAATGGAGAAGCGGCTTCTTTGATTAAACCTGTAGATTTTTCTTACTCTGGAACCGAACTGTCTACAGATTTTTATCAGTTATATCTTCGGTCACGTACAGTGATCACCGATTTCTTTGCACGAAAAGCAGTCCGTTTTCTTCTAGAGGAGTCAGCATGTCGCCACATTGCGCTGCCACCCACTTCCAGTGTACGTGTGCATGTGTATTTAGTTTCTGAATTTGAGCGGATTAAAGAAACAGAGATGCACGGAATATGCCAGGGACAACTTTCTGTTCCTGTGTACATGTGTGTGTATATTTAGTTTCCGAGTTTGTGTGGGTTTTTCAAAAAATGTACGAATTATTGTTAAGGATACCCCCCGTCTCTCTCTCTCTCTCTCTCTCTCTCTCTCTCTCTCTCTCTCTCTCTCTCTCTCTCTCTCTCTCTCTCTCTCTCCTCTCTCTCTCTCTCTCTCTCTCTCTCTCTCTGAATGTGTGGGTTGATGCCAGTGGGCAGACCTCCAGCAGAGTTACAAGCACAGGAGAAGACCTGACACTACACATTTTACCTGATATGACCATGCAAACATCCCCTACATAGTAATCAAAAACGCTGTTTAATCCTGGGATGCATCGTGGGTAGTTTGGTAGCCCACCAAACGCTGGTAGTAATGACAAAATCTTTAACGTGCATATGTGATAAACTCCATGTAAGTATGTACTGATTTGAAAAAGCTACAGATTGGAATGCACTGAGGTTCACCAGGGATTTCGTAAATATTCCTGCCTTTGATCTACATGGGTAATGGGGAACTGAACTTAAGACCCCCAAAACTTAATCTAGAAGAAGCGTTTTCTTTCAAGAAAACAACAGAAGAAAATAGAACGATATGACAAGAATCAAATTACGTGAAATGAAAAGACATAACAAATGCAAAATTAGAAACCGAGGTGGAAAGATAAAAATTTAAAGAAAGGCCTCACTGGTAGCAGTCAATAAAATGTAATCACCCTAAGATAAAAAATAAATAATGAGTTTATGAAAATAAAGAGTACCGTATAATTATAAAACACAATAATAAAAGCAAACCAACATCAAACACACTAGACGTGAACTGCAAATGGAATTGAAATCATAAAAAGCACAATCAAATTTAAGTTGAAATGATCAGAGGAAAACTGTCAATGAAATATAAAACAAAAAAATGAATTACAAGAAACGCACTTAAAACCCAAATCAATCTAAATAACATCGAGCAATCACCTCACAACAGGCCCTGGGGTCTACTTCGGTGAAAAGATATACTTGAACCTCCCAATAGCAATAAGAAACTGAGAAAGTGATACACATTTGATTCTGATTACAAACGCAGTTTTCGAGCCAAATAACGAAAACTAACAAACAAAATTAATAAATAAACAAGCAAAACACGATATACTTGAAGCTGCACTAAGAAAGCAATAAAAAAAAAAAGCTAATTCAGATTTGGTATTGATTACAAATGCATTATTTTAAATAACGGGAAACAAATAGATTAACAAAACAAACAAACAAGCGACCACACAAAAAAGAGAGAAGTAGTAGAAGCCAAATTCAAAGACAAATAAGACCGAGAAGAGGAAGAATGCGAAGAATGCGAAGAATGCGAAGAAAATTGCGAAGAAGAAGAAGAAGAAGAAAGGAAGAAGAAGAAGAAGAAGAAGAAGAAGAAGAAGAAGAAGAAGAAGAAAGAAGAAGAAGAAGAAGAAGAAGAAGAATGCGAAGAAGAGAAAATGCGAAGAAGAAGAAGAAGAAGAAGAAGAAGAAGAAGAAGAAGAAGAAGAAGAAGAAGAAGAAGAAGAAGAAGAAGAAGAAGAAGAAGAAGAAGAAGAAGAATGCAAGAAGAAGAAGAACTGCGAAGAAGAAGAAGAACGCGAAGAAGAAGAAGAGAGAAGAAGAAGAAGAAGAAGAAGAAGAAGAAGAAGAAGAAGAAGAAGAAGAAAAAAAAGAAGAAGAAGAAAAGAACAAAACAACAACACAACAACACAATAAGAACAAGAACAAGAGAAAAATAGGAAGAACGATAGTAAATAATAAAAAAAAAAAGTCCAAAGGAACAGCTTCCAGAACAAAACAAAAGTAGGAGAATCTCTCTCCCTCTCTCTCTCTGTCTGTCTGTCTGTCTGTGTGTATGCGTGTGTCTGTCTGTGTGTCTATCTGTGTGTGTGTGTGTGTGTGTGTGTGTGTGTGTGTGTGTTGTGTGTGTGTGTGTGTGTGTGTGTGTGTGTGTGTCTGTCTGTCTGTCTGTCTGTCTGTCTGTCTGTCTGTCTTCTCTCTCTCTCTCCTCTCTCTCTCTCTCTCTCTCTCTCTCTCTCTCTCTCTCTCTCTCTCACTCTCTCTGTGTCTCTCTCTGTGTCTCTCTCTGTGTCTCTCTCTGTGCTCTCTTGTCTCTGTCTTGTCTCTGTCTTGTCTCTCTCTGTCTCTCTCTGTCTCTCTGTCTCCTGTCTCTGTCTCTGTCTCTGTCTCTCTGTCTCTTCTCTTCTCTCTTCTCTCTTCTCTTCTCTCTCTCTCTTGCCATCATATACATCTTGATACTTCCTCTTCGAGCTCTGTCTCTTGATCTCTCTCTCTTATCCAGCGATGAAAAAAAATAAAAATCTGAATAACATTCCACGAAGAACTTTTTGAAGGACTCTTGATCAACACAACAGTAAAATCAGAAGAAAGAAAGAGAGGAGAAGAGTGAAAGAAAAGGAATGAAAGGGAAAAAGGGAAGAAAATACAAATAAAAACGAATGTAAAAAACATATAAAGACAGATAGAAGGTGAAGGAGAAGAGGTGATTAAGGGTGAGAGGAGGGGGAAGAGAGAAGGAGAAGAAGGAGGAGGAGAGAAAGAAGAGGAGAAGAGAAGAAGAAGGGAATGAAGATAGAGGAAAGACAGAAGAGGAAAAGAAAATGTACAAACCAAAAATTCAGACTGAAAAGATGAATAGCAAAACATGACAGAAGGAAGGTGAAGGGGAGAGTGTGATAAGGTGTGGAGAGTGAGAGAGAGAGGAGAGAGAGAGGAAGGAGAGAGAGAGGGAGAGAGAGGAAGAGAGAGAGAGAGAAGAGACAGAGACAGAGACAGGACAGACAGACAGACAGACAGACAGACAACAACAGACAGACAGACAGAGAAGAAGACAGACAGAGAAGTCAGAGAGAGACACAAGAACAGAGAAGAAGAGAAGGAAAAACAAAAAGGAAAAGCATGCTGAGAAGAAGAAAAAAAAAGTACCAAGGAAAACCAACAAAATAAACAATAAATAAATAGATAAATAAGTAGATAAATGAATAGATATATAGATGAATAGATAAATAAGTGAATGAATGAAATGAGAAGGATATAAAACTGAAAGAAACAAGACACAAATACTGACAGAAAAACCGTAACGGGAGGAATGAATAGATGTATTTGGAAATGGATGAAACTTAAGCAGACACCAAAAAGAAATAATTCAGAAATGAAAATATACCAAAAACCAGGAAGAGCAAAGGATGCAGAGGGAAGGGGGTGGGGGAGGGGAGTGGAGGTTGAGGGAGGGGGGGGGTAGGGGGGATAGTGTTTAGAGAGGGGGTGGTGGTAAATAGAATGAAAGGACGCACATACATCTGTCACAGGTGCGTGGGAGTGCTATGTTCAGTTGTTTGGTGTTTGTTTGTTTGTTTTTGTTTGTTTTTTATATTGTGTGTGTTCAGTCTTTACAAAAGCGCGTCGTTTTGTTTATTTATTTCATATATTTTGTTTGTTTGTTGTTGTTTGCACCTCTGTTAAATTACAGTTTATTCATTTATTTAATATGTTGGTCTATTTATTCATTCACTTATTTGGCCTATCTGTTTTGTTTATTCGTGCTTTTATGTCATGTTAGCATCTTAGTTCAATTATAGTCTATTCATTCGTTTATGTGTCTATTTATTCATTTATTTCTGGCCTATCCGTGTTGTTGACTTGTTTATTTATATCACGTAGCTTATAGATACGTAGGGCTTTTTTGTTTTTTAGGAGGGGGCTGTCAAAAAGAAGTAAGAGAGAGAGAGAGAGAGAGAGGAGAGAGAGAGAGAGAGAGAGAGAGAGAGAGAGAGAGAGAGAGAGAGAGAGAGAGAGAGAGAGACAGAGAGACAGACAGACAGACAGACAGACAGACAGACAGACAGACAGACAGACAGACAGACAGACAGACAGAGACAGAAGAAGAGACAGAAAGACAGGACAGATTGAAAGACGGATAGATACAGAGAGAGAAAGAGACACAGAGAGAGAGAGGGGCGGGGGGGGGGGGGGGGGGGGGGGGGGGGGGGGGGGGGGGGGGGCAAAGTTACTCTGAACTCAGACTTTTGGGGAAAAAAAAATCTCGATGTAGCTGTGATCTGCAGCAGCAATCTGACAAACTTGGGCCTGAAGGCAACACAGTTAGTGCATGTTGCACCTCTCCACCCATCAGTCTCTTGGAAAATGAGGACAGTTTATCTGCCTTACGTCACAGATTTGCTTACGTCATTGGGTTACAAGGCTCTGGGGGTATGGTGGGATGGCTACTGCGACCCCCCCCCCCCCCCCCCCCCCCATATATATATCACACACACCCTTTACCCACTACCAGTAACACAAAAAGTTACCCTATCTTCTAAAGTTTCGATAAAATCACATTTTTTTTCTGTTAGATTCGAAAACCCGTTTTTTAGTAAAAAGTAAAATCTTAAATTGTAACTTTGTTTAGGTTTTCTTTTTCGTTCTTGGGCTAAAGTTCTGAGGTTCAGCAGTGGTGAAATGTTTCCTTATGCAACTGTCCCCTCCCCTCCCCCTCCCCTTTCCCTCTCCTGCACTGTTTAGGTAGCTGCGTTCCGACTTGTATTTTAGTTGCTGTTGCTGGAAGTGTAATGTTGGTTAATTAGATGAATCTCTCTATGATATATCTAATTTTTTGTGATAGTAAAAAATAAATATTGTATTCTGGGTAAAACTTGGTGGTAGTAGTGGCAGGGGGGGGGGGGGGGGGGGTAAAAAACCGCGTAACATTTTTTTCTTTTTTGTTACCCCTAAGATAGTGTGGCCTTACTTTTGTTGGTTCTTGGGTGGATGTAAACGCGTCTTAGCATGCATACATTCTAGCAGAAGCATTTAAACCATTCTGGGATAAGGACCTCAGAACTCTAGCCGAAGAACAAAAAAAAAATGTCGTGAGAGAGTGCATTTGCCTTTTGTCTTACATAAATTATTATCCTTATTCATTTTCCCTCCCCCTCCCTCCCCTCCGCTCCCATTTTCCTCAGCTAGAGCGCCAACGTTTACCAATGGTGAGATTTTGTGTATGAGACCACTTTTTCCCCATCATTACCATCTGTTCTCAACGGCACAAACGGCCTACTCTCCCGAAAGATAGAGCGTGGGTTTTTACGTGTGCACAAGATGTGCTGCGTACATTTACACCCAGGGCCCTAGTTTATAGTCTCATCCCAAGGACTTTCAGGGGAGTGGAGTCGGCACTGATGTTAACTCCAGGGAGAAAAATCCTCTTGAATGGGTATATCGGTGGTGGAACAAACCTGGGTTCGAACCCAAGCCATCAAATCACATGGGCAACGTGGAATGCTTTAACCACCAGGCCATCCCATCCCCTGGAATGCCAGACAGAGAAAGGAACAATGGAATGACAGGAAGGCACAGACACGTTATCGAAAAAAAGAAGGAAATATGGAGAAAAAAAAATCAGGCTTTTTTGCTCTTGATATCTGTGTGCGCTGAATACTGGAGAAAAGAAACAAGAAAGAAAGAAAGAAAGAAAGAAAGAAAGAAGAAAAAGAAAAGAAAGAAAGAAAGAAAGAAAGAAAGAAAAGAAAGAAAAGAAAAGAAAGTGTATGATTATGGAAAGAAAAAATATATTTAAAACACAAGAAAGAAAGAAGAAAAAGAGAAAAGATAGGAAAAGGGGAAAAACATAAGGGAAAAAAAGAAGAAAGAATACAAAGAATAAAAAAAGAAAGAAAAACATAGAAAATCATACAGAAAAGAACAGACAAAAGGTTAGGAAAAAGAGTGAATAGAGGAAAGACAGACAGAAAGTCAGACAGAGAAAAGCGAGAAACAAGAAGAAAATCAAGAGAAAGGAGGAGGAGGAGGAGGAGGAGGAGGAGGAGGAGGAGGAGGAGGAGGGAGGA
>CM060319.1:69459572-69462072 GCA_030674155.1 Stramonita haemastoma
GAACCCGGGTCTTCAAATTGCAAGTGCAATGTTCTGACCACTAGGCTATCCGTCCCCCAGAGGAGAGAGAGAGAGAGAGAGAGGAGAGAGAGAGAGAGAGAGAGAGAGAGAGAGAGAGGAGAGAGAGAGAGAGAGAGAGGAGAGAGAGAGAGAGAGAGAGAGGTTAAAGTAACTTTGAGCTTCAGAGTTTGGAAATAATAGTATAGACCTGATGAGCGTCAATTTGACAAAGACGGCTGAAGGCCACAACTTTGTGCAAGAACTTTCGCTTCCTGGAAGAAAATGACGACCATTCATCTCTGTCTTACGTCACAGAGTTACTCTAGGTCATAGGTTTACGTAACTTGTGAGAGTTTTACAAAAAGTTTGTCCATTTTTTAAAGATTCGAGAAAATCCCACATTTTCTGTAGATCTCCAAAACATTTAACAAAAATGTAGAAGTTTGTGAGTTACATGAATAAAAATTGAGCAGGAATTTATTTGAATTGAGGCAATATGGGATCAAACAGAAAAAAGGTGAATTTTTTGGAAAGTTGGAAGAGAAACTTTCTGTGTTTTACTGCGCATGGAAAAGTTCAGATTCCAAAGCATGGTTTGGGGGTGAGTTGGGGGTTTTGTTTGTTTTTGTTTTTGTTTCTTTGCTGTTAAATTTATATGGGGTTGCATTTTTTATTTTAAAAAAATTTGCGCTATGTGGTCGGCTGAGGCCAGCGGGCAGACCTCCTGCAGAGTGACAAGCACAGGAGAAAACCTGGCACTGCGCATCTCACTCAGTAAGGGCACGCAGAGAAGAGAAGGTAGTTGTCGGAAATCAGATTAGAAGCAAAACCATACAAAATAACAAACATAGAATCCCAAAAAAAAAAAAAACAACGAACATCTAACTACACATAATACTTAACAGACTTTGAAAAGATACATCTTCTAGATCTAAAATACAAAAAGGCAGAAAAATGCAGGCCCTAATTTACAGAGTAACAATATATATATATATTTTTTTTTTTTTCGTTTGTCGGCTAGAGCTTCGAGGTTTACTTGTGGTAAGATTTTTGTGTATGCCACCGTCTTTGTCCACCATTAAAGTATCTTGCAAGGAACAGTCGAGGGCAAGAGAAGAAGAGGCCGCCAAAAGAAATCATGGGTTGACAACATCAAAGACTGGACTGCCCAACCCCTGCAACACCTCCTACTAGCCACACAGGATCGTGAAGCATGGAAAAAGATCTCCGTTGCGTCTTCTCTCATGTCCCCCCTACGTCCTTTGGGTCATGGGACTGAGTGAAATGAGTGAGTGAGTGAAGGTAGCTACATTCAGACTTCGTGGATGTTGTCTAAGCACAACACAAGTGTGCATGCGTTCTTTGAAATAGATATTTCTGTCATCTGTTCTTACCGGCATAAATGGCCTATTCTTTCAAAAAACAGAACGGGTTTTAACGTGTACACAAGATCTGCGTGTGTTCCCACCCAGGGCCTCGGTTTTAAAGTCCATCAGAAAGATTTTTTGGGAGAGTCGAGTGCAGTACTGGTGTTAACACCAGAGAGAAAATCTCGAACAGGCATCTTGGTGGTGGCTTGTACTCGGACGCGAACCGGGCCGTCAAATCACAAGCGCAACGCTCTAACCACTAGACTAGCCCCCACCCCCTCACACACACACACACACACACACACATTGCCAAGGTTTGTAACTGTCAAAGACAAACGTAGTAGCCAAAAGCTGACGTCACAAGTAATACGTCATAGGATTTACTTCATAAGAAAGACCCTTTTCAAACCTTATTTCATACAAAATACAAAACAAAGCGGCAGTGGTGAGTATAATGAGGTTTTCTCTTTATGATGGGAATTCAAAGATAGACAGACAGACAGACAGACAGACAGACAGACAGACAGACACAACACACACACACACACACACACACACACACACACACACACACACACACACACACACACACACTGAAAATGATGATGATTTTCATTTCCCAGGGTTACAGAAAATATCGACACACTTTTTTTCATCCACCCTTTACTCAATTTTGGAACACGAGAGAGAGAGAGAGACAGAGACAGACAGACAGACAGACAGACAGACAGACAGACAGACAGAAATGCGCGTGTACATGCCGCACAAAACACGCCATTATGTGCCGGTGGGGAATAGATGCCATAATTTACAAGACAGCATGCACATAGGGGCTGGATGTAAAAAAAAAAAAAAAACCCCAACAACAAAAACCCAAACACACGAGTGCTTATTCACTTGTCCTCGAAATTAAAAAAAAAAAATTAAATGAAGAATGAACTAATAAAATCACACCACACACACAAACACACACAGACACGCATGTGCGCGCGCGCCCTCACACGCCCTCACACGCCCTCACACGCACACACATACACACACAATACACACACACACACACACACACACACACACAACACACACACACACACACACACACACACACACAAAGTACGTCAGTTCCTGTCTTC
>CM060319.1:69467072-69474572 GCA_030674155.1 Stramonita haemastoma
TGTTACAATTCTAGATCGTTTTTTAATGCCATGGAATATGAACCTAGACAAATTCTCTTTGTGCTGCTCACTTTGTAGTTGAAGCAGTGTTGAGAATGGTAGTTGAACTGAGTCTCTTAAAAATTTTGATCGTATATCTGAATACATCTGACATTCATACAAAAAATGCGTTTCATTTTCAACACTAGATGTACAAAATGGACATGATTTCTTTTGATATGATTCGCTATAGCGATGCATGTTATTGTTAATGGGTAAAACACCAAATCTAATCTGTGTGAGTGCAACTCTGAAGCAGTATACATCAATAGTCGTTAAATATTTCTCCCTCTCAAAAACTGTTTTGAATGATCGGTACTGCATGTATGTATCTCTGTCTCTCAATGCCCCAGACCATTCCTGTATGAGCATGTCAATCAGACGCTGTTTGAAAATATTAAGAAAAGTTTTCACATTGCCAACACCCTGGTGCAGCCAAACTACAGTAAATCCTGTTACACAAAGAATCATTCGTATCTGTGACACCCAACAGTCTTTTCCCTTTTCATCTAAACACAGTAACATTTCGTAAGCTTTACGTGGTAGTCGTTGTTGTTCCATTGCTAACAGTTTAAACCAGTATCTTAATGAATTCATATAAGAATTAATATACAAGGGATAGCGCCCCAAATCACCATACACCATTTTGTTCGGAGTGCGTGTTGGAACGCCTAAAAACCTCTTACATGCCCTGAGGTGCACTTTCTCAATATCATTCAAACGATGCAAACCCCAAATTTCAGATGAGTACAGTAGAACTGGCTGTATTTTCGTGTCAAAAATCTTGAAGAATGTGCTTGGAGACATGTCCAAATATGTTTTGAAAATTTTATTCACACTCAGAAGTGCTTTTTTTCCCTTTGTCACCAGATGCTTTGTTCCTCGTGTAGCACTAATTTTAGTGGTAAAAGTGAAACCCAGATAACAATATTCATTTACAACTTCTAGTGCAATATTATCATAGAACCACTTTTTTTTTCACCAAGAAAGCCACCTTTACGAAAAACCATAATTTTACTTTTATCCTTATTTACATTTAGTTTCAAATTCTCACAACAAACCTTAAGACAATTTAACTGATTTTGAAGACCTGAAGGGGTATTTGACAGTAAAACAACATCATCGGCAAAAAGTAATAGGAATAGATCAGTAAGTTCGGGTAACATTTGAATACCATGTTTTCCATTTAATGAAATATAATCAGCTAGCTGGTTGATAAACAACGAAAACAGGTTAGGGCTTAATACACACCCTTGACGGACACCAACAGGACAAGCAAAAAAGTCAGACAATTGAAAATTCACCCTTACACAAGACAGCAGAGAGTTATACATGGATCTCAAAGAACACAAAAACTTTCCTTTTATCCCGTTGTTTCTCAGACATTCTAAAAGTTTACCATGGTGGACAGAGTCAAATGCTTTTCTAAAATCTATGAAAGCAACATATAACTTTTGGCCCTTTTTACTTAAACATTTTTGGACTGTAGCGTAGAGAGTAAAAATCTGGTCAACAGTGGAATAATGTTTTCGAAAACCAGCTTGGGATTCAGAAATCAGCATGTTCTCTTCAAGCCATAAACACAACCTAGAATTCAAAATACTAGTGTAACATTTAGACAGTATACTAAGTAGAGAAACACCCCTATAATTATCCATGTTTTCTGTATCACCCTTTTTATGTAAAGGTATAACAATTGCTTTAGCCCATTCTTGTGGATACTCACCTTTATCAAATAACTTATTAAACAACTTTGTCAAAAATAATACAACATCTTTTCCACTTGACTTAAGCATTTCTGCACATACCTCATCAAGTCCAGTTGCCTTGCCACTTTTTAGTCTCTTTATAGCATGATGTACTTCCTCCTCTGTTATAACACTGTTTAAAACATGATTTGGTTCTTCATGTTCATCAAAATCTGGTATGTCTTGGTGATCATTGTTATCATTTCCAAAGACATTTTTGAAATGACTATACCAGTCATTTAACGTAATAGTACTACTTATTTTACTTGTTTTATGCGTGCATCCCATATTTCTGACTTCCTTCCAGAATGATTTTGGATCCATCTTGTCTGCCGCAAGTGCAGCAGCTTTTTCTCTTTTAAAATTTCGTTTTTTCTGCTTTTTCAAGTTTTTATACAGCTTCCGAGCTTGTACATAATTTTCCCGGTCATTGTCACTTCTTGATACACGGAAAATTGATAGCTTTTCCCTAGAAATTCGTTTAGCTATTAAGCATTCATCATCAAACCATTTTGAGCGACGTTTATGTTTGCATGGATAAAATTTTGTCAACATACAGCTGCTAGCATTATTTAAACATTTCACAAATAAATTCAGAGCCTCATTTACATCATAATCTAATTTGTCATTAGCTGCTTTAAGTATATCTTGGATGTCTTTACTTTTCATTTTTTCCACAAATTCTGCCTCTTTCTCTATCTTCCAAATGTTTTTCTTAATGACATTTTGTTTTACAGTCGTATTTTTCTGCTCTTCTTTGGCAAAGCCATTTTCACCAAGATCATACAAAAGCACAACTGGTAAGTGATCTGATTCCGTTAAGTTTTGCACTTCAAGAGAAATAGCATGCAAGTTCATATACAGTTCAGTAGAAATGATAAAATAATCCACTACACTGCAACCAGAGTTAGAAACGTACGTAAAACTGTTATCCAGACCTTGATCACATAATCCATTTAAAATAAGACAATCGAACATACTGCAAAACTCAAGTAGTTGCTCTCCAAATGTGTTATAGTTTTTATCAAGGGAGTTACGAGGAAAATCACTTTGTGCACACACCAATGAGCTTGAAAAATCAGAATCCACAAAACAATAATTACTATCAGCAGTTCTAGCATTCAAATCACCAAAAAGTAAAATATAGAAATCGTCAAACATTTCTTGTAATTTCAAATAACACAGCTCTAACAATTCTATACCATAACCATCTTGTTTGCCCTTCCAGTATTTTGAATCACATGGAGGAATGTACACACATATGCACATAACATCTTTGTCCGTACCAAGTAAAGTTTTATCTATTTGAACAACAATAGTGTTATCTACAGAGGCTGGAACACATTTTACAAATGGGGAAAATATTTTCTTGATTAGTACAACTACACCACCAGAATACCTACCACGATGGGATAATTTCGAAGCTTTCGACGTAAATATGAGAAAATCACTGAACAAATCTGATTCAAAATCTGTGGCTATGAATGTTTCAGTTAAACAAATGATGTCATGAGATTGAATATACTGAATGAAATCACTGTCATCTAGCTTCGTCAGCAAACCGTTTACATTGTAATTAAGGAACTTTAAGCAACCCTTTGAACAAGAACTTTTCATGGAACTATGACACACTTCATCATCCATATGTGAATTATGATTTCCCATTTTATAGGCCTGGCCGATGTCCTATTTGTTATGGACACTTTTTGATCGTGTTTTAGTCCCCCCTCCTGACCCTTGTTGACCCGTTTTGCTCCATCTTTTGACCCCATTCGTTTCAGTGAGTCCAGTATACTGGACTGACTTTGAGACCTGCTTGTTGAGGGGGCACTGTCTGACTGACCCCGCTTTGCCCTTGGAGCTTTTTGCTTGCTCCGTGCCATCCTACCTGTCTTCTTTTTAGAATCTGTAGATGGGGAACTCACCTTTGCTTTTGTGGATTCACAGGGTGCAGTTACCTCATTCACACCATTTTGCGTGTTTTGTTCCTTGTTTTGTCTGTTCTGTACCCTGCTGTCGTTGTCAGTACAGGGAGTGTCTGTAGTATGGTCTTGTGGCACATCCACAGCTACCTGGTCATCAGACGGTGCCTCAGGTGTAATGTCAGTCTTATCTGTCAGTTTGTCATGTCCTGACTCATTTTGTTCGTCACAGTCTTCTTCCTTGTCAGTATCACTCTGAGGCTGATGGGGAGGCTGTCCATTTTCCTCAGAAAGATTGTCTTCTGTGTCAGTACTATAGTCCCCTATTTCATGTGTTGCCCTGATTCTGTCAAACCCGTCAGCTCTGACTTCACTGTGGTCCAGTCTGTCCTGAAGACTGTCATCATCTGTAAGCATGTCATTGGTATTTGTCTCTAGTTTGTCATTTATGGTTACGTTTTCCATCTGCACAAGTCTGACAATGTCTGTATTTGCTACATTAAAAGCATCATTTGACCTGCGCACTCCCTGATTTTGCTGGAGTTGGGTGCGTCTGCTGACTTCTCTGTCTCTCTGGTAATGATATAGCTCCTGGTCTCTGGTCTTGTTGGGAGGCTTTGTGTACAGTTGCTCATTCTTCCTGAAGGACTGGGGCCCCTCTGGACTTCTCTTGTGTAGGAATCCTGGCCTGTGGCAACGCGAGGTCCACTTCCTGGGTCACCAACGAAGTCCCTGCTGAGGTGGTGACGACGTCTGTTCTGAGTAGGTGGTGACCTTCTGTTTTCCTCGGTGCTCCACTGCTGTAATCCCCTTTGTTGGTGTCCTCTTGAACTATTGCCAGCAAAGTAGTACTTCTGTCCAGTGTCACTTCTGCCTTTCTTGCGTCTATCATCAGAACTTTCTCTTCCATGCCACTGACCACGGGATGGTTCTGGCCTGTGTTGCTGGGAACGTGGAAGATATGGCCAGTCTTCATTACGCAGAGCCTGAACACTGCCAGTGTCCATGCTCCTGTGCTGGTCAGGCTCATACTCACTTTCTTGATACCAAGGGGTTGTTTTTTTCATATTATCTGCAAAATGTAGACGGCCATTTCGATAGAAAACCGTTTGTCCCTGGCTTCTGTAGAATTCCATCATTTCTTTCTGTCTTGAGGTTGGGTCAGCTGTGACTCTAATTCCGTCACGTCTCAGCTCATCTCTTAGCTGTTTGTTGGTGAGAACAGACAGCTTATCTGCCCACCATGAGAACTGGGCCACCACTGGACGGGGGTCATCACGAAACTGGCGGGAATTACCAATGCGGAAGGCATGTTTGATGTCATTCAGCTCCCATGTTCTGCCACTGGAGTATTCATTGAGAAGATCTACAACCTGTTCTGCACAGGAGTAGTACAGGCCTCGCCGAGGTTCGGGAATTCCAAAAAACTTCAGGTTGCAGCGTTTGGTGTCCATTTCTGTTGATTCCTGTCTTTGCTCCAGTTTCACCAAGCGATTAAGGATGCATTCCCTTTCCTCCTGGAGATCTTGAAGGTCTTCTCTGTCTCTTTGGACTTGGGCTTTGAGTTCCCTCATTTCTTTCGCAAAATTCTGTAAGGACTGTTGCAGGTTGCTAAACTTGTCATTCATCATGCTACAAAGGTTGGCTGCATTGACGTTCATCCCCTGCCATAGTTGGGAAAATCGCCAATCCATGAATTGTAGGATGTTAAGATTTTCATCAGGGCCAGGGTTACATTCGATATCTTTGTTCTTCAGTAGCAAAACAACGCACAGCCAGTAAGCCAGGGAAGGAGACAGGCGAAAACAACTGAGTTGTTTTCTCTCCACTGCCATCCCTCTTGCTTTAACTGCACTGTCACTATTGTGCTTATTCTCTTCTTTCTTTCACTTAAATATAAAAAGTTAAATATCTCCAGAACTATTCCACCAATTACTTTCAAACTTTCACACCATCTTCTTTGTACTTTCACTGTACTAACTGTATGGTTACTTTTGCAATTAACAACTAATAAACTACCAAAATTGGCTTAATTATGCCTGCTGAAATTAGTACGTCTTGCTGAATTCGAGTTCAGCATCAAGCCCGAGAGAGAGAGAGAGAGAGAGAGAGAGAGAGAGAGGAGAGAGAGAGAGAGAGAGAGAGAGAGAGAAAACTCTTCTTTATGTGTGTGTGTGTGTGTGTGTGTGTGTGTGTGTGTGAGCAGAGAGAGAGACAGACAGACTGATACAGAGACAGAGACAGACAAACACACACACACACACACACACACACACACACACACACACACACACACACACACACACACAGAGGGAGACAGAGAATTGTGTGTATGTGTGTTGGGAGGGAGTGGAGACATAGTGGGGGGGGGGGGGGGCAGGGAAGAGAGAGAGAGATGGGTGGAGTGGTGGTTGGAAAGAGCTAACAGCTCTGGTACCATGACAACTTACAGGCAAGTGCCGAAAACAAGGTAATAATTGGGGGGAGGGGGGGGGGGGGAAAGAGAAGTGTGGCCGTGGATAGTAGACTGTAGAGAAAGAGGAAGGGTTCAACAGGTCAGTGTTGACAGCTCCTGTCACTGTCTGCTCTTTCCCGACGACGTCACAGACTGAATGGAGGCAACGTTACCGAACAATCTTCAAACTGATTTTGTTTCTCTTCTTATGTTTATTGGCCAATGTACAACCGCTGAATATGATAAAATATGCAAGATAATGTAAAGAAAAGTTCAACAGATGGTGCCAGTAAAGAAATATGAAATGAGAGCAAACCTTCATTTCATATGACTCCTTTTTACATTTCCACACATCTCATTTTTGTCAACCACATCAACACAACAGACTCACAGAACAAAGAATACTGACACAAGAACATGCATAAACATATTATTTGCCTAATCCATTACAAATTCAGAGAAGTACACTTACCAAAAATAACTATTTTGCTGATTTGTCCTCAAGACTATTGTTCCACACACACAAGTAACAGTGCACTTCCAGCAGAGAGAAGGTGTGACACAGCACTCATTTTTACCTAATACGTCACTTTCTCCCGTCAAATTCGCAGAAAAACGTCACAGACGCGTGTTCTATTCCACAATTCATCGAGGCAAACAGCAAACAGGGGACTGCCCTGTGTGATATAATTTTGCTAAGCACATTAATTCTGCCAGTAACGTGTATATGATCTGTGACGCAAAACGGATTTTTTTAGACTACATTTACTCATTTGATTTCAAGCATGAAACTGCAGCTTAATATTAATTTTCGCTCGATAAATAATCGATTTGTAACCAAATTTTGTGCAATTATCGTCTGCTGACTTGGTGCTGAAAGCAAAAAGTTGGTCATGATCTGTGACGTGGCTGGTAACGTAGAAACCCGAAATTCACAATCTTTGTTTGTCAAGAAAACTATTTAAAAACACCAGTTCTTTACGTGAGTATTTCAATGCATCTTTAATCTTTAGTTCTATGAAAGAATTTTTGACTAGGGGTTACGACCTTTGCAGTAGTGAACTTTAGAAGCGAGTAGGGGTAAGCCTTCCGGTTTTTCGTCGCCATTTTTAGGCCATTTTCGCCAGAAATTTCTCTCTCATAAACATAATTTTTTGTTCTGGGTCTTGTTTCTGCTCGCACTGTTTCCTTGATATATGTGAAATGTATTGAGTGATGATAAATGGTTCAAACATATTTTGTTTAAGTGTAATGGAAAGTTTTAGAGGGTGACCCCCCAATGACCCCAACAGTGGAGAAATAGTCATCTATATACCTATCTGTCTCTCTGTCTCTG
>CM060319.1:69479572-69480833 GCA_030674155.1 Stramonita haemastoma
TATCGGCCCTTAACCTGGCCTGATCGAATCACAAGACAGAGAGGGGGTAGAGAGAGGGGAGAGACAAGGCAAGGCAAGGCAAGGCAAGGCAAGGCAAGGCAACATTCTTTTATTCGAGGATAATAGATAAGCACTCATGTGCTTTTTTACATCCAGTCCCCGCCCCTTTCAGGGATAACATTAAGATAAAAAGACAGCCTCAACTAAAACAAGAACAATTATAATGATCCAATTACCAAAAGCAAACCACACCAAGTATCAAACAACAGGTAAGAAATAAGACAGAGATACAATATTAAGGTAATGTTATAAGAAGGCACTCATTCAGAAACGAAAATAAGTAGAATCAATGATGATTTTGATTTGAATAATAAACAAGCAAACAAACAAACAAAGAAACAAAACAACAACAACAACAACAAAAACAACAACAACAACAACAACAAAACAAAACAAAACAAAAAACAAACAAACAAACAAACAAACAAACAAAAAAAGAAAAAAAAAGGCGCAATTATTAGAGAGAGAGAGAGAGAGAGAGAGAGAGAGAGAGAGAGAGAGAGAGAGAGAGAGAGAGAGAGAGAGAGAGGTGGAGAGAAAGAGACAGACAGATAGACAGACAGACAAAGACAGACAGACAGACAGACAGACAGACAAAAACAGAGAAAGACAAAACCGAGACACTGTTAAACGTAAAATCGAATCAAGCCAGGTATTACAGAAGGACATCAAAAACAGGAAGCACTAAACCGAAACTATAACTCCACATGGAGGTTAGAGGAGGGTCGGAGAAGGGGGAAAGGAGAGGGGAAGGGGGGAGGGATAACATGGAGAGAGGAGGAGAGGAAAGAGACAAGGAAGCAGGAAAGACTGGAAAAGT
The DNA here is from genome assembly GCA_030674155.1 of Stramonita haemastoma. Classification (NCBI taxonomy): domain Eukaryota; kingdom Metazoa; phylum Mollusca; class Gastropoda; order Neogastropoda; family Muricidae; genus Stramonita; species Stramonita haemastoma. The sequence goes on from CM060319.1 coordinate 69,480,453, forward strand.
GTTGTAAATTGTGTTAGTACTTCTGAACTAAAACCATAAAAATCAATCTTTGCATACTTGAAAGAATGGAGTGTTGGAAATTGGGTTGATCTGTATGTGTCTTATCTTCACCTATTTCTTAGTCTAGTATAGACCCCTGGGGCACCACTGAAGATTTCGCAACCAGTTTCCTCCACTCCTCGTGGATTTTCAGCTTTCTGTGTAAGTGACTCCACTCAAGGCTAGTGGTCCACTGTCTGATGTTGTCTTTCCATCTGTGCGTACTTTGATGAAGTAAGTAGCATTTTTTGTATGAAAAGGTCAAGAAATGGACATTTTGTTCTCTCTGTGGCTTGGTTTCTCTTTGACCTCTTCCTTAACACACACATACGTACGCACGCA
>CM060319.1:69480933-69498433 GCA_030674155.1 Stramonita haemastoma
TTCTTCGCAATTCTTCTTCTTCTTCTTTTCTTCTTCTTCTCTTCTTCTTCTTCTTCTTCTTCTTCGCAATTCTTCTTCTTCTTCTTCTTCTTCGCAATTCTTCTTCTTCTTCGTCGTCGTCGTCGTCGTCGTCGTCGTCGTCGCAATTCTTCTTCTTCTTCTTCTTCTTCTTCTTTTCTTCTTCTTCTTCTTCTTCTTCTTCGCATTTCTTCTTCTTCGCAATTCTTCTTCTTCACAATTCTTCATAATTCTTCCTCTTCTTTGCAATTCTTCTTTTTACTTTTTCTCCTCAATTCTTCTTTGTCTTCTTCTTCGCGTTTCTTCATCGTAATCATGCTTCTTCGAAGTCACGATTTTTGCGGTTCTTCTTCGCACTTCTTCTTTGGAAAGTTTTTCATTTGCTTTCCAAAATGGTCGATTGTGCTGAAAATCTTCGAATTGTTCTACGTAAAACGTTTTTTTCTTCTTCTAATTCCTTTACCCAATTTTCAAACATCATTTTACTCGCTGTATAGATTTCCTTTCATCGCGAATTGTGTTATTTCATGGCAAACCGAGCCTTGCGCAAGTGTTACTGACCTGATGCTAACTAGGATCACACACACACACACACACACACACACACACACACCACACACACACACACACACACACACACACACACACACACACACACAAACACACACACACGTGCATATATATACATATAATAATATATATATATATATATAGTATAGGAGAGAGAGAGAGAGGAGAGAGAGAGAGAGAGAGAGAGAGAGAGGAGAGAGAGAGAGAGAGAGAGAGAGGAAGAGGATGTTGATGGGTGGTCTGGAGGTAACGCACCTGCCTAGAAAGCGAAAAGTCCAGGTTTCAAGTTTGCGGTGGTGTGATCCTCGCTTGTGCTTGAAACTTTCCCCCCACCCATTAGACCTTGAGTGGTGGTCTGGGTGCTAGACTTTCGGATGAGACAATACACCGAAGCCCCGTGTCTAATACTCATGTAGTGTACGAAAAAGAACATACGGCAACAAGAGAGTTGTCCCAGGTAATATTCTGTAGAAAAAGCCACTCTGATAGGAAACAAAATACTGTTGCAGACAGGGAAAAAGTGGGTGGCTCTGCTCTTGTGGCGACGCCCTCTCCCCAAGGAGAGCTGCCCAAATTTTACGCAGAGAGATCTGCTGTGACTTAAAGGGGTATACAATACAGTACGATACAATGCAACACAACACAATACAACACAACACAATACAATGCAATACGATAGAATTCGGTAGTGTACAATACAACGTATTAATTTTATTATTTATTTATTCTTTTATATCGAGGATGATTGAATAGGCGCTCGTGAGCTGTTTTATATGCAGTTCCCGTGTGTATGCAGTTTTGTATATTTTGTCATCTGTTCCCAATGCAATGCGATACAATATGATACAATACAATACAAGACAGCACAACACAATACAATAATTACCACTAGACCAAAAGGTGAACCCACTATGACGTTCTTTAGACTCACTGACAGCTTATACAGGGGAAAGAGAACCAGATGTTTGTAGATAAATATCATCATCGCAGCCTAAGGGGAGATAATACCTGTGTCCATTCTCATTTCCATGCAGATGAGTAGCTTATAGATATGATCCAGAGTCTCAGAGAGATTTCAACCTGGACATCTGGGTTAAACCATGGTCGATAAATTTTGTTTGTTCAGCAGTTTCGTAATCGCCACATGCTTATTTTCGCAAGTTTTTTTTTTAGGGGTACAGGGTTTGTAATAGAAATGTATACGCTGTTTGCACAATCATATACGTGTGCGCAAACAGCGCTTGCATATGCAGACAGAAAGACAGATAGAAAAACGGGCGTCCGTCTCTGTTTTCTCTCTCTCCCTCCACCCCCCCCCCTCCCCTCCCCCCCCTCCCTCTCTCTCCTCTCTCCTCTCCTCTCTTCTCTCTCTCTCTCTCTCTCTCTCTCTCTCTCTTCTCTCTCTCTCTCTCTCTCTCTCCATCCCCTCTCCCCCACAAACACCCCCTTCTATCTCGTTCTCTCGCTCTCTGATGTTATTGGAGAAAATGGGCAAGAGGTATCTTTGTGCTTCCTTTCTTTAATCACGTTGAAGTTTACATTTCAGGACATGATGTGTTGGATGTGGTAATGTGGTGTGCTATTATTGCCCTGAGGCTGAAAGAACAGACAGTGTTGTGAACCAAAATGAACTACACTGAACTGATTCGATTTGGAAAAAGACTGTATATTCTCAGTTTGTCTGTCTCGGGAGTGTGTCTTGTCTGCCTTTCTCTGTCTGTCTTTTTCTGTCTGTCTTTCTCTGTTTCTCTGTGTTTTTCTCTTTCTTGTACATTCTAAAGGTGTCTGTCTCGGGTGTTAGTCATGTCTGTCTTTCTCTGTCTGTCTTTCTCTGTTTTTCTGTTGTTTTTTCTCTCTATTTAGTTCTGTCTCTGTCTCTAATTGCACATACTGAGTTTGCCTGTTTTAAGTATCTGTATTTCTGTCTCTCTTTCTGTCTCTTTCTCTTAACAACAAAACCCATCTCGTGCCACCAGTAACTTTGATGTGTAAAGTTGTATGGCAAACATTTCATATATGAGGGGATAACACATTTTTTTAAAAATGTTTCTCTGCTAGAGCCCCGAGGTTCACAAATAGTGAGATTTTTGCGTATGCGACCTCCATCCCCTACCTTTTCGGTAGCCGCATTCTGATTTCGGGGATGGATAGAGGTTTTTGATTTCTATCCTTGTGTGTCCATGAAGATGTGGGTTTCAGTCTTGGCACTGGCATCTGGCAAGGCACCGGTGGGGACTTTTTATGGGTTTTTTTTTTACTATCTACCTTTGTTAATGTAAAGATCATACCTGCTCGTAATTCACCTTGTGTGTACATATACCTATATGCAGAAGATCGAATGGGCGCTCTAAAATGCCGTCCATAGCTGAAGTCGGATGCGCAGGGCCTGACTTGTCAGGTGCTTATTGGCAGCGCAAGGTATTTTCGCTCATGTGACAGACAACAATAGTTGCTGTCTGACCTTCCGACGAAGAAGAAGAAGAATCCTAAGATGAAGAAGAATTGCAAAAAATTGCGAAGAATTGCTAGGAGAAGAAGAAGAAGAAGAAGAAGAAGAAGAAGAAGAAGAAGAAGAAGAAAGAAGAAGAAGAAGAAGAAGAAAAAAATTATGTGATTCGTGTCAACGTTTGGTAGGCCACAGAAATCAACACATTCCCAGCATGCATTCAGCCACCTGGAGAGGGATGGGCTGTGCCAGTTAATTAAGCTTTCTCTGGACAGAGTCAGAGGCTGAACAACAACAACAACAACAACAAATCAGCGCAGGGCATTGTCCCCAATGACGTCTCCAGAAGTTAAGGAACAAGACCAGTGAAGACAGAAGATGAAATAGCACTGTACATAGCCATTCTTTTTTTAAAAAATCATTTTCTTCTTTTATTTTGAGGATAATGGTATGAATAATCATGTGTGTGTATTGGGGGGGGGGGGAGGGGGGGGGATTACATGCAGTCACCTGTGTGTATGCCATTTTGTCCATTTTGTCATTCGTTCCCAGGCAGGCATCCGTCAGTCTCGGAAGACTATGGAGTTGCGCTCCAGGCTCTCGAGCTCAAATTCTGGGTAAGACATTTTGGAAGGCAAGCTGTTACCCATGCAGCAGACTCCCCCCCCCCCCCCCCCCCCCCCCCCCCCCCCCCCCCCCCCCCCCCTTGTCTCCACGACGCTAGAATGGTCCATTGGAAAGGCAGTCACCGATATGAATGATTTCAGCGCTGTGCAGGAGCCGCCAGAACGCCATTGGTTTCCACTGGCACAGAATGGCCTACACTGCCAAATAAAGCATTGAGCTGGGTATCCAGATCTTAAGCGTGAGAAATTCACCACCTGACAGCATTATTGGCTATTTTCTTTATGAAAAAAATAAAAGAGTAGAACACCGGTCCATAATGTATCATTTTCTAATGTTCTGGATTATTTTTCTACGTGTTTTCTTGTTTACGTGGTGTTTTATCAAAGCTTAGTGTAAATTATAAACTTTTTTTTTCTCAGACATAATCAAAAGCTTTTTCGAATCTATCATTTTGTTTGTAATGCAAGAGATCGTTAAGTGTACTTTGCAAGGAAGAATGGATGGCATCCTGTCTATTTATGAAGAAGCCTTGCGCGCGTGTGCATGCGCGCACGAGTGAGATTGAGGGAGGGAGGGGGAGAGAAAGAGATAGAGAGAGACAGACAGACAGACAGACAGACAGACAGACAAAGACAGACAAAGACAGAGAGAGAGTGAGTTTATATGTCCATGGCAGAGTGGAACTTGAATACTGTCTTTCTCTCTCTCTGTCTGTCTCTCTCTGTCTGTCTGTCTCTCTCTGTCTCTGTCTCTGTCTCTGTCTCTCTCTCTCTCTCTCTCTCTCTCTCTCTCTCTCTCTCTCTCTCTCTCTCTCTCTCTCTCCACACACACACACACACACATACACACACACACTCTCTCTCTCACACACACACACACACACACACACACAAACACATAAATACATACAAGCACATGCACATGCACACACACACACACTCTCCGTCTGTCTCTCTTTTTCTTTCTCTGTCTCTACTCTTTCTCTCTCTGTCTCTGCTCTTTCTCTCTGTCTCTTCTCTGTCTGTCTGTCTCTCTCTCTCTTTCTCTCTCTCTCTCTCTCTCTCTCTCTCTCTCCCTCTCTCTCTCTCTCTCTCTCTCTCTCTCTCTCTCTCTTTCTCTTTCTCTCTCTCTGTCTCTCTCTCTCTTCTTTCGCTCTCTCTTTCTCCCTCTCTCTCTGTCTCTCTCTCTTTCTCTTTCTCTCTCTCTCTCTGTCTGTTTCTTGCTGTCTGCTCTCTTTCTTTATCTGTTCGATTCCATCTTCTTTGCTCTCTTTCCTATGAACTTGTGTCTGCATTTCTCCTTGTGTGGGTCTTTGTACTTGTCTGTCTTTTCGTCTGCCTTTCTGCTCCTCCCTACCTCCTTTCTGTCTGTCTGTCTGTCTGTCTGTCTGTCTGTCTCTCTCGCTCTCTGTCTTTCTCTCTGTCTCTCTGTCTCTGTCTCTCTCTCTCTCTCTCCCTCCCGATCTCTCTCTCTCTCTCTCTCTCTCTCTCTCTCTCTCTCTCTCTCTCTCTCTCTCTCTCTCTCTCTCTCTCTCTCTCTCTCTCCTCTCCCTCTCTCTCTCTCTCTCTCTCTCTCCTCTCCCTCTCGTCTCTCTCTCCTCTCTCTCTCTCTCTCTCTCTCTCTCTCTCTCTCTCTCTCTCTCTCTCTCTCTCTCTCTCTCTCTCCTCTCTCTCTCCTTCTCTCTCTCTCCTTTTCTCTCTCTGTATCTCTCTCTCTCACTCGACTCTCTCTCTCTCTCTCCCTCCCGACTCTCTCTCTCTCTCTCACCTGACTCTCTCTCTCTCTCTCTGTCTGACTCCCCTACCCTCACCGTATTATTGTATGTATGGATACGACAATGGAATTGATATTTTGGAACAATGTCTCATGGATATGTTCCTTTCTTTCAGTGATGTTGATTTATTGATATGTGGTGATCTAAATGCCAGGACTGCAGAATTTTTTCCTGAAATTATGAATGATGATGAACATCACGGTTGGCAAAAAACAGATTCTCATAGTAGTTTTCAAAGAAATTCTGAAGATAAGATATTAAATCTATATGGGAAAAAGTTATTAAGCCTGTGTACTGTTTTTGGTCTATGTATTTTGAATGGAGTATGTAATGGCGATCATTATGGTCGTTTCACATACATTTCTGATGTTGGTAACAGTGTTAATGACTATTTTTTGACAACTGTTAATTTATTTGAGGCTATTAAAGATAAATCGTATCTTCATGTAGTAGAAAGAATTGAATCGGATCATTTGCCCCTTTTAATGTGTATTGGAAAACAAAGCAGGTGGAAATCTAGCTCAAATGATGTAAATATAGTTAGAACTCAGTTTATAACGAAGTATTGTTGGAAAAAAGAATATGAACACTTGTTTTGTACTTATATGAATTCAAATGATGTGCAGGGTCGTCTGTGTAGTGCGGAAGCTCTGATAGATGTTGATGTTAATAGAGCTCTGAATGAATTTAATGACATTGTCAAAGAACAAGCTGAATGTATGATAAAAAGAATTCCTGGTATAAAAATAAATGAGCGAAGAAGATGGTTCGATCATGAATGCAAAACAGCAAAGCGTAAAGTGCGGAGGCTATTGAGAAAATTTAGAAAAACTCGACAGAACGATGACAGGGTTCGATATTGTATTGCAAGACGAGAATATAAAAATCTAAATAAAAAGAAAGAAAAAGAATACAATGATGCTTTATATACTGAGCTTTCAAATTCTGTAAATGATCAACAATTATTTTGGGGAGCAGTACGTAAAATATGCAATAGAAAGTCACAGCCTCAGAATGACATTTCTATCTCTGACTGGTTTCAACATTTTAAAAGTATATTAGAAAAGGATGATGAAGAAAATATTGTACAGGATGATGAATTAACAGAGGAAGGTGATGAAGTGTTAAATAGGCCAATCTCAAAAGATGAAGTGCTATTAGCTATCAGAAAATTGAAAAACAATAAATCTGCTGGCCCAGATGGTCTTATAGGAGAATTTTTTAAGAACTCTTGTGGGAACATAGTTCAGTTTTTAGTGAAGTTATTCAACTATTTATTTGATACTGGTATTTATCCTGAAAGCTGGAAAGAATCTGTTATTTTACCATTATTTAAAAAGGGGGATGTAAATAATGTCAATAATTATAGAGGGATATCATTATGTAATATAAGTAGTAAACTATATAGCTTTGTCATTAACAGAAGATTACAGGAATGGATAAATCAAAATGAGATTACTGGAGAATACCAAGGTGGGTTTAAGAAAGGTTATTCTACGGTGGATCATATGTTTACTTTGTTAGCAGCAATTCAGAAACAATTCACGAATAATAGAAAATTATATGTAGCATTTGTTGATTTTGAAAAAGCGTTCGATTCTGTTTCTAGAAAGTTGTTATGGCCTATTTTGTTAAACAATGGAATTACAGGTAAATTATGTCGTTGTTTGAAAGTATGTACCAAGAAGTGAAGGCGAGAATAAGATCGGGAGCACATTTTTCAGAAGTTTTAAACTGCACTCATGGAGTAAAACAGGGGGATGTTTGTAGTCCAGTATTGTTTTCATTGTTTATTAATGAACTAGCCCTGAACATCATCCAGAATGGTAAGCATGGTGTGACTTTTGACCTCATTGAATTGTTCATACTGTTATTTGCTGATGATATAATTTTACTATCGACAACAGTGACTGGCTTACAAAGGCAACTTGATAACTTGTATATGGCTGCATCTAGGTTAAAGTTAAAAGTAAATATGGGCAAAACAAATATAGTTGTTTTTCGTAAGGGAGGGTATTTAGCACGACAAGAAAAATGGACGTATGGTAATGTAAAGGTAGAAACAGTGAATGCATATAAATATCTTGGTCTGTACTTTTCAACTAGACTTAGTTTTGGCTTTGCATGTCAAGATCTAGTAAGCAGAGCTAAAAAAGCAGTTTTTGCCATTTTTCGTGTACTGTATAAATTGGACTGCTGTAGTTTTTCTCTTTTTTGTAAATTATTTGATACTCAAGTACAACCAATAATGTTGTATGGGGCTGAAATATGGGCTTTTGAAAAAAGCCATGTGGTTGAAAATGTACACTTATATGCTATGAAACGTTTTTTGAATGTTGACCTCCGAACCCCCAATGACCTTGTGTATGGAGAGCTTGGAAGATTTCCCATATATATTAACTCTTACCTAAAATGTATTAAATACTGGCTAACATTGACTCGTATGGATCAATGTAGAATACCTTTAAAAGCATATATAGTGTTGAACAATCTAGATAGGAATGGTAAGAAAACTTGGGTTACGAGTGTTCGGCAGTGCTTGAATTCATATGGATTTTCTTTTGTATGGGATAATCAAGGAGTACAGTGTATCCCAGCTTTTTTAAAAAGTTTCAAACAAAGGCTTATTGATTGCAGATGGCAAGATTGGCATGAACATGTGTATAACAGTGACAGATTTGCTCAATATAGGCTGTTTAAAACATCTTGTTCCAAAGAAATGTACATCGACATGAAAATAAATCGATATATTAAAAGTGCTCTAACAAAATTCAGGTTTGGTGTTTCTGATATTGCATGTCACCGCAATAGATACCAGAGTAAAACTGAAGATGAATTGAAATGTAGCTTATGTCATAACGCAAAAGAAGACGAAATTCATTTTTTGTTTTGCTGTCCAGCCTTACATGATCTTAGAATGCAATTCATTAGACCAAAATATTATAATGATCCTTGTAACTTTAGGGTAAATGTTCTTCTGTCGACAAAACATGAGGCATCTTTAACAAATCTTGCCATGTATGTTTACCATGCATTGAAAAGGGTAAATACTGCTTTATCGTAATATTACAAATGCATATTAATTTGTTTCAGTAACTGTAGATGTTCGGGAAATGTATTCTGATTGTTGTTGTTCATGATTATGTATAACCCCCCTTCAGAAAGGGGCTATGGCCTAAAATCTGAATAAACTATTCGTATTCGTATTCGTATTCGTATTCGTATCTCTCTCTCTCTCTCTCTCTCTCTCTCTCTCTCTCTCTCTCTCTCTCTCTCTCTCTCTCTCTCTCTCTCTCTCTCTCTCCTCCTCCCTCCCGACTCTCTCTCTCTCTCTCTCTCTCTCTCTCTCTCTCTCTCTCTCTCTCTCTCTCTCTCTCTCTCTCTCTCTCTCTCTCCTTCTCTCTCTCTCCTTCTCTCTCTCTCCTTTTCTCTCTCTGTATCTCTCTCTCTCACTCGACTCTCTCTCTCTCTCTCCCTCCCGACTCTCTCTCTCTCTCTCACCTGACTCTCTCTCTCTCTCTCTCTGTCTGACTCCCCTACCCTCCTTTTCTCTTTCCCTCTCCCTCCCCCCTCTCCCCACCCTACCCTCTCTCCACTCCCCCCTCTCTCTCTTTATTTCTCTCTCACTTCCTTCACTCTCTTTATCTCACTATCTTTATTACAACGCAAGACTCCCCTATGTTTCCTAGTTTCCCTACAGCGAACTGTCATAATGATTATGTTTCTTCTGCGTGCGAACTCGCCCTATACTGCAAAGTAAGGTCCCTAACATTAGGTCTGTGGTGACATATTTATTACATCTGTTACCATAAAGGAAGAGAGAGAGAGAGAGAGAGAGAGAGAGAGAGAGAGAGAGAGAGAGAGAGAGAGAGAGAGAGAGAGAGAGAGAGAGAGAGAGAGAGAGAGAGACAGACAGACAGACAGACAGACAGACAGACAGACAGACAGACAGACAGACAGACAGACAGACAGACAGACAGACTGACTGACTGACTGACTGATTGACTGACTGACTGACTGTCAGACGACAGACAGACAGACACACAGACAGAGAGAGAGAGACAGAGAGAGAAAATCAGAGAGAGAGACAGAGAAAGAAAGACAGATAGACAGACAGAAAGTGTGTGTGTGTGAGAGAGAGACAGACAGACAGACAGAGAAATACAGAGACAGACAGACTGACAGTCAGACGACAGACATACAGAGAGAGACAGAGAGAGAGAAAATCAGAGAGAGAAAATCAGAGAAAGACAGAGATAGACAGACACACAGACAGACAGAAAGTATGTGTGTGTGTGTATGTGTGTGTGTGTGTGTGTGTGGAGAGAGAGAGAGAGAGAGAGAGAGAGAGAGAGAGAGAGAGAGAGAGAGAGAGAGAGAGAGAGAGAGAGAGAGAGAGAGAGAGAGAGAGAGAGAACTGTAGATGTAGTAATGGGGTTCTATGCCTTGGGTTCCATCCTGGTCGTTAATAAAAACTTTGGCGAGGGATGTGTCAGAGATATACCAAAAATGAGACACACATCATTATTTCTCCGTCTATCTGTCTGTCTGTATTTGGCTGTTTGTGTGTCCGTCTGTGTGTCCGTCTGTCTGTCTATGAGTCTGTCTGCCTGTCTGTCTGTCTATGTCTGTGTCACTGTGTCTGTGTCTGCCTGCCTGCCTGCCTGCCTGTCTGTCTGTCCGTCCGTCTGCTGTCTGTCTGTCTGTCTGTCTGTCTGTCTCTCTCTCTCTCTCTCTTCTCTCTCTCTCTCTCTCTCTCTCTCTCTCTCTCTCTCTCTCTCTCTCTCTCTCTCTCTGTTTGTTTGCTTTGTTTTCGCGCTTTTTTAACATTTAATTGTTATTGCTTGTTTATTATTTGTTTGTTTGCCTTTTCTGTGTGGATGTACGTAAAGTCAAGTAGGTAATGGGCATATTCTACTATAATGTGTCTGCATTGGTTTGTTTTATTATCGTATCATGATGTATCTCTAAGGACGGGGAATGGATGTAAAAAGCACGTGGGTGCTTATTTATTATCTTCGAAATGAAAGAATTTGATTTGATTCTCTCTCTCTCTCTCTCTCTCTCTCTCTCTCTCTCTCTCTCTCTCTCCTCTCTCTCTCTCTCTCTCTCTCTCTCTCTCTCTCTCTCTCTCTCTCTCTCTCTCTCTCTCTCTCTCCATCTCTCTCTCTCTCCATTATTCGCAAAATTTGCTGATGTAAGTAGCTCATGTAATAAATCAGAAATCCATTTGATTTCATTCTTGCTACCACATTATGAACTCCAGTATGTCATTACATTTTCGAAAAATTTGAATTGGTTATAAACAAATAATGTTTAGAAAAAGAAGATAATGAAGAAGAAAACGAATTGCAAATATGAAATATTACAAAGGAGAAAAACTGCAAAAAAGAAAAAGAAATTCAAAGAACAAAATTGCCTAAAAAGAGACTTTTAACTAAGAAGAATTGCAAAGAAGAAGAATTGTAAAAAGGAATTGCAAAGAAGAAGAATTGCAAAGAACATTTGCTAAGAAAAATTGCAAAGAAGAGAATTGTAAGAAGAATTGTAGGAGGAGGGGTGGGGAGAGGAGGAGAAGGAGGAGAATAATAATTGGAAAGAAGAATTTCGAAGAGGATGAACTGCAAACAAGAAAATCAAGAACAAAAAATGAGAAAAAAAGTTGATGAATAAAATGGAAAAAAAATCTGATAGATAAAGGTCAAGGGTTGGGGGAAAACAGAGAAAAAGATGAACAACCAATCATATTTAAAAAAGACAAAGATCAAAATAGGAGACACCAGAAAAAAAAAAAAGAAAGACGCATGAAGAAAAAGTCCCCTGAAGTGCTGTCCACAAAAAGAGGGGAAAGACTGCAGCCAACTCCATTACAGACCTCACTCCTGGGCTAATGGGAAGCGGATTGGTCATTTGACCTGTCAGACACACTCTTTCAAAATCCCTCTCTGCCCCCCACCACCCCCTCCCCTCCCCTCCCCTCCCCTCCTGCCTCTCCCTCTCCCTCCCTCCTGTGTGTCTCAGGGGGATACAGGATAGCCTAGTGGTTACAGCATTGCTCTGGCGACTCCGGATTTGAGACCAGGTTTGAGCCTCCACTGTAGTCTAGTGGTTAGGGCGTTGGACTCGTAATCTAAAGGTTGCGAGTTCGATCCCAGCTTTGGCTATGGCGTTGTGCCCTTGGAAAAGGCACTTTACGGCTATTTTCTCACCCTACCCAGGTGTAAAAGGGGTACCAACCTTGTGTTGGGGGTTAACCCTGCGATAGACTGGCGTCCTATCCAGGGGGGAGTTTATGACTCTCAGTCGCTTAACGCCACAGAAACCGGGATAAGCACCGGCCTGATGAGCCTTAGGCTCGGGACAGACTTTAACTTAACTTTTTTAACTTTTTTGAGCCTCCACTGAGACGTCTGTGTAAGGATTTGTTTCTTTTCTTCCCAGGAGTTAACATCAGTGCTGACTCCACTCCCCAAAAGTCCGTTAGATGAGACTATAAACCGATGTCCAGGCTGCGAATGCGCACAGAACATCTCTTTCGTGCACACGTTAAAACCTGTTCCACTTTTCGAAAGAGTAGGTTATTGTGTGCTGATAGGAACGGTGAAAAAAATAAAATAAAATCTCGCATACATACAAATGACAAAATGATTCACAAAACGGCAAGCACGCGGGATTGGATGTAAAGGAAAGTAAAACAGTGTTCATTCCATTATCCTCGAAGTAAAGACTAGAAAATAAAATACAAATACACACAGACACACAGACACACACATACACAAACACACACACACACACACACACACACACACACACACACACACACACACACACACACACACACACTTAACATAACACAAACACATAACAACACACTTTTCCATTGATCCCCCTTACCCACCCACCCACCCCCACCCCCCACCTCACCAAACCTCTCCCTCTCACCCTCTTTAATTTTCTGCATGCTAATACCACGGACCTAGCCTGACGATTGATTTCCCCAGAGTCAATACATTTGTTGTTGTTGCTGTGTTGATATTGTATCAATCTGTTCTGCATAGTGCCAGCCATATTGTTCCAGCGTCTGCCAAGCAAAATTTCTCTAGGTAAACATCCCTCCTTGTTAATGGAATGAGCGTGTTTGGGCTGCCTTCTGGCGGCATTTCTTCAAGAAAACTTGGTATTTGTTTTGTTTGTTTGTTTCCACGTGTTCCTAAAAAGGCTTGGTACGTACGAGTAAACTGAGGCGAATCTTTTGTAAAAGGAAAAAAATACTAGCCCCGAAGGCAGAATGTAGCTACCATTAAGGTGGGCAAGAATGGTTGCATACGTAAACATTCACTATTGTGTGAACATGTGGAGCTCTTGTTAAGAACCAAACATAACAAACACAGGAAAACTACTCGTGTTGTTGACCACATTTTTCAATATTCTAAGATGGATCTTCTTTTTGTAGCAAGCCGATTATGAAGTTTGGTTGGTTGATGGGTTCGTTGGTTACCAACTTCTATCGTTTTGTAGTTAATTAGCTAGCTGGTTGATGTGTTGGTTGATGGATTAGATAGCCTTCTGTCTGTATTCATAAACGGCCAATTGCTTGGTTTTGATTTTAGGAGTTTTCCTGGCTTCAGTACTGTCCCACAGTTTACCCAGCTGTAAATGGGTACCTGCCCTCTTTAGGGTCAGAAAAGGTAAAGCAGCGAGGGAGAGGAGATGGGCGCCGCCCTCAACATGCTGGCCCCTGGAGAAGCGGAAGTTTTTATCCTCTTGTTCTTCTTGTTCTTGTTCTTGCTGTTCCTCCTCCTCCTCTTCCTTCTCCTCCTCCTCCCCCTCCTCCTCCTCTTCCTTGTCTTCTCTCTTCTTCTTCTTCTTCTTCTTCTTCTTCTTCTTCTTCTTCTTCTTCTTCTTCTTCTTCTTCTTCTTCTCTTCGCAATTCTTCTTCTTCTTCTTCTTCGCAATTCTTCTTTCTTCTTCTTCTTCTTCTTCTTCTTCTTCTTCTTCTTCTTCTTCTTCTTCTTCTTCTTCTTCGCAATTCTTCTTCTTCTTCGCAATTCTTCTTCTTCTTCTTCGCAATTCTTCTTCTTCTTCTTCGCAATTCTTCTTCTTCTTCTTCGCAATTCTTCTTCTTCTTCTTCGCAATTCTTCTTCTTCGCAATTCTTCTTCTTCGCAATTCTTCTTCTTCTTCTTTGCAATTCTTCTTCTTCTTTTTCTTCTTCTTCGCAATTCTTCTTCTTGATTCTTTATCCCCTGATGCCCCAAAGTTTATCCTGGGTGATTTTAATAGTTGTTCTCTTAGTAAAACATTGAAGAACTATGAACAGTACGTGACCTGCCCCACGCGCCGTAATAAGATTCTGGATTTGTGCTATGGGACTGTAGCAGGCGCGTATAAATCATTGCCTTTGCCTCCCCTGGGATCATCCGACCACAACTGCATTTTACTAGCACCCATGTACCAGTCAGTGTTTCAGCGCCTCCAGCCCATAGTCAAGACCACAAAGAAATGGACTGCTGATAGTATAGCTACATTGCAAGGCTGCTTTGATTGCACTGACTGGGATATGTTTTATAACGTGTGTTCTGATCTGAATGAGCTTACTGATGTTGTTTCTAGTTATATTTCATTTTGTGTTAGTTGTGTTATTCCAACAAAGGAGATAACTATTTACCCCAATAACAAGCCTTGGGTTACAAAAGACCTGAAACGGGTATTAAACAAAAAGAAAGTAGTATTTTACACAGGCACAGAAGAACAAAAGAAACAAATAAATAAAGAAGTCAAAGCTGCTGTTTCACAGGCTAGACGGGAGTATAAAGATAGAAAACAAGTTTGCTGGGAACAATTTTCGGGCTGCATGGCAGGGCATCAAAAATATGTCAGCAGTAAACATGACAGCTGCACCACATAGGTCAAAGATCAGTCTGTAGGGGGTATGTGATAACAACTTACCTGACCATTTAAACGCATTTTTTACTCGCTTTGAAAAGCATGATTTTTCAGAGGAAATAAATGGCCTGAAAGAATCTCTGCTTTTTGAGAATGGCGTCATTGTTGATGAAGAAGTTATCTGTAAGCACTTCAAGGCAATAAACATTAACAAATCTCCTGGGCCAGATGGTATATGCGGTAGAACCCTTAAGTTCTGTGCCACTGAGCTTGCAAGTGTCTTTCAGCACCTGTTCCAGACTTCGCTGGACATTTGCCAGATACCAGTTATTTGGAAGACTTCCAATGTTATACCTCTTCCCAAGAAACCCAATCCTACTCGGCCTAATGATTTCAGACCTGTAGCTCTCACATTACTGGTGATGAAAACATTAGAAAAAATCATAAATATCTCATTCTTTCTGTTACAGAGAAAGACCTTGACCCATTACAATTTGCGTACAGATCTAGAAGGGGTGTCGAAGATGCCAAACTATTCATTTTGAACAAGCTGTACAGTCACTTGGAAACGCCTGATTCTCATGCCAGAATATTGTTTGCTGACTTTAGCTCAGCTTTCAATACAATGCAGCCTCATATTCTGGTTAACAAAATACTTTCAAAATTTGATGTAGACAATCAACTTGTACGTTGGCTGATTGAATTTTTAACTGACAGGCCACAGCGTGTTTTTGCCAACAAAATACCTTTATCAGTTAGATATACCTACACTGGTTCCCCACAGGGCTGCGTCCTCTCGCCACTTCTTTACATTCTATACACAGATGATTGTAGAAGCAGCCATGAAAACTCATTTCTGGTAAAATTTGCGGACGACAGTGCTCTTCTGTCTCTCTTATCTGGATCAGTCCTAGACCATGGTCCAACCCTTACCGAGTTCGTAGATTGGTGTGATGAGGCCTATCTGGAGCTAAATGTTTCTAAAACTAAAGATCTTCCTATTGATTTCAGAAGATTGGAGCACACTTCTGAGAATACCATCATCCATAGTGAAGAAGTTGAAAACGTTTTGAAATATAAATATCTGGGAACTGTTTTTGACCACAAGCTAAATTGGGATGCTAACACTGACGCCATTGTCAAAAAGGGGCAACAACGTGTGTATTTTCTGAGGAAGCTTAACTCATTTTTTGTCGACAAAAAGATTCTTTAATTGTTCTACAAGTCTTATAGAGAGAGCGTTTTAAGTTTTGCTTTCATTTGCTGGTACAATAACCTTAGCATTAAGAACAAGAATGGTCTTCAGTGAATTGTGAGAATCTGCTCTAAAATTATCGGAGAAGAACAAAGAGATCTCAGGTCGTTTTGTAATCAGCAGCTTGTACGCAAAGCAACAGCCATTTTGGCCGATTCCTCCCACGCTCTGTTTTCAAAATTTCAATTGTTGCCTTCAGGACGTCGTTTTCAATGGCACAACAGCAAAACAAACAGAAAAAGGAATTCCTTTGTGCCAGTAGCTATCCGAGTTCTAAACTCATAATAACACTGACTGAGGTTGTTTGTTTTTGTTTTGTTTGTTTGTTTGTTTGTTTGCTCTTGTGTGTGTGTGTGTGTGTGTGTGTGTGTGTGTGTGTGTGTGTGTGTGTGTGTGTGTGTGTGTGTGTGTGTGTGTGTGTGTGTGTGTGTTTAAACTTCTCTGAATTACTTACCTGCCACTGTTATGTATGTAGCCAATGCATACAGGCGTGCACATACATGCATATGTACCCACAAAATAAGTATGTCTTATTTTTGGCTTTATTGATTTTTTTAATTGCTTGTAAATTCACATGTCTTTCTACCAATTCTGTGGGGGGGGGAGGGGGGACGGGGGGGGGGATGGTGTGTATGGGTAGGGGGGGGCGTGTGTGTAAGTGTGAGTGTGGGGGCGGGTGGGTGTGGATTGTATGGGGAGGGGGGGAGCGTGTGTGTGTGTGGGGTGTGTGTGTGTGTGTGTGTGTGTGTGTGTGTGTGTGTGTGTGTGTGTGTGCGTGCATGCATGTATATGTGCGGGTGCGAACGCGCACGTATAATGTGTAAATAATGGTGATCATATGTCTTTTCTAGTCAATGGTTTTTTAAGAACATTGTATCTAAACATTGGTGTGTGTGTATGCGTGTGTTTGCGTGTGTGCGAGCGCGCGCGCATAGAGTGTGAGTGTTTGTGACATTTTATTTGAAGTTACATAATGTTTGAACAAACATGAAATGTAGCTATTTCGTGTGTTTGATTATGATTTGTATCAATATGCCTGTCAGTATTGTAATTGCCCTTCAGGGATGATTAAAGTGTTTTGACTTGACTTGACATGACTCTTCTTCTTCTTCGCAATTCTTCTTCTTCTTCTTCTTCGCAATTCTTCTTCTTCTTCGCAATTCTTCTTCTTCTTTGCAATTCTTCTTCTTCGCAATTCTTCTTCTTCGCAATTCTTCTTCTTCTTCGCAATTATTTGCAATTCTTCACAATTCTTCTTCTTCTTCTTCTTTCTTCTTCTTCTTCTTCTTCTTCTTCTTCTTCTTCTTCTTCTTCTTCTTCTTTTTCTTTTTCTTCGCAAGTCTTCTTCTTCTTCGCAATTCTTCGCAGTTCTTCTTCTTCGCAGTTCCTCTTATTCGCAATTCTTCTTCGCAATTCTTCTTTGCAATTATTCTTCACAACTCTTCTAGGAGAGGTGTTATTTACCGTACCCATGTTATTCTTTTCATTTCTTCTTTTAACCATGTTCTGCACGAGGTTATTTTCTTTCTTTCTTTCGTTCTTTCTTTCTTTTTCTCTTTCTTTCATTCTTTCTTCTTCTTCTTCTTCTTCTTCTTCTTCTTCTTCTTCTTCTTCTTCTTCTTCTTCTTCTTCGTCGTCGTCGTCGTCGTCGTTGTCTTCTCTTCTTCTTCTTCTTCTTCTTCTTCTTCTTCTTCTTCTTCTTCTTCTTCTTTTTCTTCTTCTTCTTCTTCTTCTTCTTCTTCTTCTTCTTCTTCTTCTTCGTCTTCTTCTTCTTCTCCTTCTCTTCTTCTTCTTCTTCTTCTTCTTCTTCTTCTTCTTCTTCATCTTTTGCCAGAGGTTTTATTTACAGTGTCCATGTTATTCTTTTCGTGGCCTGTTTTATCCCCATTCTGTACACGGTCCTTTTCTTTGTTCTCTTCAGAGAA